>JARHVA010001134.1:600000-1200000 GCA_037957365.1 Torreya grandis
AAAATTTTATATTTAATACATGTAATTATTTCCTAATGGGTCCATCTGTATCAACAAAAAATCCAAGCAATCATGGATTGGCCTCCAATTACTACTATGATACATTTGAGAGGGTTTTTGGGTTTGTGCAGCTACAATAAAAAGTTTGTCAAGGGAATTTTTCAGATTGTTGTTTTGTTGAAATATTTAACCAAAATGGGTACTTTCAACTGGCCTAAAATATCCCAAGTTGATAAATTCAAGGAGGTATGAGTTTGTGCTTGGTACTTATTGTTCTAAATTTTTCCTTTCCTTTTATGCTAGAATGTGACACTTCAAGGGAAGGTATAGGGGCTATTTTAGTGAAAAAGGGGAACTCTGTATTCTTTAAAATCTATAATCTCAAATAGGTGGAGCATAGGTGATTCACTTATAATAAATAAATGTTGGCCATCATGTATGCTTTGTCCAAATTTAGATAATATCTGATTTGTGGGAGGTTTGTATTCAAAACAGATAATAATGGTATGAAATATTTTCTCAGTCATATTAATTTGAGTGATAGGCAATAGAAGTGGATAATCAAACTTAAATCCTATGAATTTTATATTGATTATGTCAAAGGGAAGGATAATGTAGTTGTTGATCATTGTCTACACCAAAACAATAGAAGAAGCAAAGGAACTAGAACTAGGTTGGATATGTCCCATCTCCAATAATTTTTTGATTTCCTTATCAATTTATTCTTTGTGTACTCTTTTATGGATATAAGTAATAATCAATATAGGTTTATAACCTGATTCTAACTCAGTTATGTGCTGAAGTCCTCTATCTAGTGGTGATCCTAGAGGTATACACTGAATAATGTGTCATGCTTATCTAAAATAGACTGAGTGACAACATGGTAGTATTTATTATCTATGTATGAATTTTTAATGTTGACCCAACAATGGGATGCCCAAGAAACAAGTCCTCTATTAAAATCTCTCTCCATCCTCTTAGTCATGACCACTCTAGGAGCACCATTGGTCATGCCATGAAGCACAACCTCTTTCCCATCTATTTTAAACTTTAACTCCATAGTTTGATAATTTAGGGTGAATTCTCCCAAATAATTTAACCATATTACCCCAAGTACCACATATGTTTCTCCTATGCCTACAACATAGAAATCATCACTTACTTTATGTCTCCCCAAAGTAAGATAAGTTGTTTGATTATCTTGGTATATGGAAGGGTGTATCCATCAGCTACAATCACATTGATGCCCTTGAAATCTTTTGCTTTAAAACCCATCCTGGTTACCTATCCTTCATCAATAAAATTATAGGCTTCACCACTATCAATCAACACTGTGACCTTTTTCCCTTCAAAAACTCCTTAAACTCTAAAAGGAGTATATATAAGAGCACCAAATAGTGTGGCAAGTGTGCCTCCTGAAGTATTTTATTCCTCTTTTCTTTTTGGTTCTGGTTCATTTTCTTCAATTTCATATTCAAACTCTTCTACTTTTGATTCAACATCCAATATCACCTCAATATAACTTGACCATGCCCAAGACATCTGTGTCAAGGCTCCAATGGATCCTTGCAAGTGAAACATAGTTTTTAACTTCTACTCTCATTCCTTATTTCCATCTCTTTACTCCTTTTTCCCATCTCCTTTTGTTAAAACCCTCCTTTATGGATAGTTTCTTTTGATGCCTATAAGGAATAGACTTCTATATTAGCCATATCAAACCTCTTTATCAACATCCTATTGAACTCATCATAAGAGTGGATTAGGTTGTTCCCTTATGTGACTAAAGTACCACCACTCATGTGTTATGCCCTCAAGATGTAAATTAGTAAATTGTATGGTTTCATCTTCCATCATAGGTTGGAGGGAAAGGTATGTATCCACCTTTTAAATCCAAGCTCGAATGGTACTCTTGGTATATCTATCAAATGTAGATAGAGTGACCTTTCCCACTATGTGTTGAAGATCCTTCTAATTATAATAAGGGATAAGATCAGTCTTAGGTCCCTCTTTATTTCTCCTTAGTTGCATGAATCTAGGGAGGGACATTTCCTCCTTGATTGAAATTAGAAAAGTCATGTATTATTGATAACTGACAATGATATCATCCATCGTTGGAAGCTGAAACTCCACCTCAAGAAAGACTTCTTATCTACATATGAAGTTAGGCTATAAAGGCCTAGCTAAAACTCCAATGATTGCCTTTTATGTAGGAGGAGGGTTATTTTTGGTTCTTGGAGCACTCACCTCACCATTGGGAGGATGATTTACACTTATGACCTATATGGTGTGATTAAACTTAGTGATCGTATCAGTCATACCCTCTTGGTTTTGAGCAAATTTCTCAAACGAAACAAGATCTTGATCATCCATATCTTTTTGACCTAGTTAATCAAACCCTTATATTTATTATTTTTGACCATTTTTATTTTATCTTTCATAATACCTAACCTCTCTATCATTTTTTAGGATGTAGATAACTCTACCAACAACTCAATCCCCCACAGCTAGCAAGGATATGATAAAAGAAAAAATACTAGGATCAAGTCCATGATTTAATAATTATTGGTGCAAGCCAAAATTATGTTCACATTAAATTTAGAAGAAAAACCTTAGAAATATATAAGATAAAATGGTTTTTCACTTCACATTCCCAAAGAGACTCTTCATATTCCTATGGGAATGGAAAATAAATTACTAAATGGGGCAAAAGACACCTGGATAATAACAAATATATACAATATTGTTACATCCCCCTTTATCAGACCAAGCATTCCTCTAAAATTTTCAATTTTTTTAAATAATGTTACAATAACTTTCCAATATTGTATGAATAATGTATTTAGGCAACACTTGAGTAAGTTTGTGTTGGTCTTCTTTTATGACATCCTAGTGTATAATAAAACATGGGAGAAACATCTTCAACACTTGGACATAGTGTTGGGAATTTTGGGGCAGCAAACATTCTTTGTATAAGAGTTTAAATGTGAATTTGGAATTTCCAATATTTTATATTTAGGACATGTGATTATTTCCCAATAATAAGCATATAATATTACAAAATTACAATGTGAAAATATATTATGTTTTAATTATGAATACTTTCCTTAAAAAATATGCCCACTTCCAGGGTTCATTCTCTCTTAGTCTACACAATAATAATTTATTCCTCGTGTGGTTTATTCAATTTGAAAATTCATAACATAGTTATAGCACCAAGTATCAACTATGTTATCATCTTTATAAATCACTATATTTGAAATGTGGGTTAACCATGTGTTTATGACCTTTGTCATTTCAACAATGATATCACAAAAGATAGGAATTTTTTTTTTAAGTTCATAAAAATCATTATGTATATCACTTAGCATGTCCATTGTCTTTAGCTCTCTTGAAATGCCTTTTGAGGGAATCAATTTCTCACCAATAAGAGATAGTTTGATCCAAAAGGATATGGATGATTAGATATTACTGAAGATTAACACTATTGCACATATAAGATTATGATAACATCAATAGTAATGGCAATAGATTATACACCTACGTGCTAATTTTTTAGATCAATTTGCACTTCTACATTATCACATATCTCTTATAGTTTCAGTATTGTAGCATCTAACTCATTAGTAATGATATCCAGTGATGTCACCACACTCTTTAGTTATGAAGTGATTGTTACCAACTGTTGTAATGGTTTAATTAATGCTTCATCTTCCTTCATTGTATAATATTATACACTTCCATTATTTTTATATAGAGAGACCAAAAAGAATGAAATTCTGAAGTACATATACACCAAACACCTAATCTCTTAGAAAATAAAATGTTATTATTATAGTTCTACACTAGTTGTCATTTATTTATTGTGTTCTTTGTTCTTTGAATGCATTGCACTTTCATATTTTCTATCATTCATAAATTTGCTTTTTTTCATAACCATATTAAATACATTTATGGAGGTTATCCAATGGATATCCTTTTGGGCCTTAGATATGTGATATGAAATCATACACACCATATCATTTTTGAGTGGTATTTATTGTTTCTAAATTTGTCTCTGTTTGTATGCCGACTAATATGAGGTCTAATTATATGAGGTTAGGACTTGATATTTAAGACCCTTAATTAAACCTTCATTCATGCCCTCAAATGGGAGATAAATATTTGATGCCAACTTCATAAGTGTTCTATAAGATGATAGGGGATACATTACAAAGACACAAAATATTTGGAAGAATGTCATGTACATGACTAAACAAGTATCATTGATCACTTTCATTACTTTTCTAGACATTTGGTGGTCAAACTCCATAAAATCTAAAATTAAATCTAGACATCCTTATTTTGAAGTCAAAATAGATGCAAATACATGAGATAACTGACTTAAACTTATCTGTTCATATTAAGTACTCAATCAATTCTCTAATAAAAGAAAGATTACATTCACTCTTCTAAAAAAATCATTATCAGTAAAGAAATTATGGGAAAAATACTACACTTCATGTAAGAATCATGAATATGAAGTTAACTTAGACACATCTATAGACATATAAAATGGTTTTGTAGAAACACTCAAAGAAACCTATTATCCTATCAAAAACTATGATGGCAATACATCAAGTTCTCCTATTTGCACCCAAGGCAAGGAACAACATGTACAACAATACTTATATACCTTTCAAACTTTGGTGTCCAAACTCAAGATTTAAGATTAAAACCAAAACCTTGTTTTAAAGTATAGGTCGAGCTCGAGACCACATATCCAATCAATTATAGATTTCTTAGAAACATATTTAATTGGAGAATCCTATAGCTTTGCTTGCAAGTTTGAAGTGAAGGCCAAGGTTAAGACTAAGAAAATATATTCAAAATTTCAAACCAAGCAATAGTTTAAATCTTTTAATCTAAATTCCAAACTAATAAACAAGACCAAACACCCTCCATAGAGGAAGCAACAATCATCAAATGATCATAATAAGTAGTCTAAGGCTGGCAAGTGGTGTTTTGTTCCAATGGAGACTCTATTTACATAACTTGAAGTAATATGTGTAGATACAACATCATTAGAGAAAGGTAAGCAGATCAAGGATTCTGAACCTATCACCATATTTGGTATCATAAACATATTTACTACCCCTGTAAAAATAAAAGAAGTAAAAAGATTGTTCTATTCTCAAATATGGATCAATATTCAACCAATACACTTCGTTGTTGACAATGGATGTTATAATAACTTGATTTCCCCTAAATTAGTTCTCATATTGAAATTACAACTAATTCCTCACCCAAAACCATACACTATCAAATGGTTTAGTGTGAGATTTGATAAATGTGTTACTTAGCAATTTCAATTGGTGTAAACCATCAAGTCTTTTTAAGATATAGTCCTTTATGATGTCTCATAGGTATGTGATGTTTTAATCAGTCAACCATATATTTATAATTGATATGTAATCTATGGGGAAAATACCAAGTGTGTTGTCATAGATGTTGGTAATAATAGATATCGCATACCAGAAGTAGTCCCTTAAGTTATCACTCATCATCACCAAGAAATGTAAGATGTTAGTCAAATCTAATAAGAAGTTTGTAATTTTGATGGCAAGGTCTAAATGTAGAAAAGTCTTTATGGAACCAATCCATACTACAATCCCTCCAATAATAGTAGTAGAAAACCTCAAAGTTGAGCCACTCATTGGAAGAATTTAAAAATATTTTTTAGCTACCAAGGGAAGTGCTTACACTATGTGGAAAATCACACTATTGATTTTATCCCTACACTACTTATAACTAATTCCTATTTATACTGTAGATCAGTTCTAAAGAATGAATTTATCAAGTGACAAATCCATGAACTTGTGGATAAAGGACATATTAGGCCCAATTCATTAACTTTATAATAGTGTCATTATGATTATGCCAAAGAAATATGAGACATGGAGGTTTTGAATCGATTAAAAGGCTCTCAACAAAATCACAATGAAGAAATGTTATCCTCTTTTAAGGATTGGATATTTGAGGGACCAGTCCAACGATGTAAAATATTCACCAAAATTGATCTTAAGTCTAGGTATCATCAAGTCCCTATTAAACCTATGGATACATGGAAACAACCTTCAAGGAAAAACAAGGTGTGTTTGAATGGTTAGTCATCCCTTTGATTTGACCAATGCACCAAATACATTCATACAGATAATGAATGAAATTCTTAGGCCATTCACTATGTTTATTGTAGTCTTCCTTGATGACATCCTAATTTTTAACAAAATATGGGATGAACATCTATGCTATAAAGAGAAAGTGATTGAAACTTTACAAAAGCAAAATTTGTATGAAAAAATGGAGACATGTTCATTTCCTATGTGGGAGATATATTATCTTGGATACATAGTAGATGCACAAAGAGTGTATATGGATC
Source organism: Torreya grandis (assembly GCA_037957365.1). Classification (NCBI taxonomy): domain Eukaryota; kingdom Viridiplantae; phylum Streptophyta; class Pinopsida; order Cupressales; family Taxaceae; genus Torreya; species Torreya grandis. The sequence continues at coordinate 606,416 of JARHVA010001134.1, forward strand.
AAACCAATAATTGAGTCATTTTTGAATTTACACAACCAAAAAATCTCATAGAGCTTCGAACCTTCTTGGGAATGAAAATATTTTACAAGAGATTTGTACTTGGTTTTTCTCATGTGACTTGGCCTTTGAACTAAGTTATCAAAGGTGGTGCTAAATCAAAGTTCATCTAGGAAGCCACATAATAGAAAGCATTAAAATAATTAAAATAGAGAATTTATTCTACACCAATACTTGTGTTAATAGATATTAAACTACCAATTAAACTTGAGATAGATGCTTCTAAATTCACACTTGGAGGAGTCCCAACTCAATATAGTCATCTGATTACTGACCATAGCAAAATATTCACTGCATCAGTAATAGAGTACCCAACTTATGATCATGATATTTATGCCATTGTTCAATCATGTAAGCATTAGAAGAATCATATCTTGGCAAAGGAGATTTTGATCCACATAGATCACAATCCACTTCAATTTTTATAGACCCAAAATAAGTTTTGGCAAGAATGACTTCAAAAATGGTCTTCTTATCTTCAGCAGTTCCACCTAAACATCAACCATAAGAAGGAAGGGCCAACCCTATCATAAATTGTCTGAACTATCCAATTTTTTAAGCTCACATTTCTATACTTGATTAATGTGGCCATGAAGTTAGCACATGGTCATAATTGTATTTTCTAGACATGTATTTTGTAGATACCTATCATAATTTGCTCTATGATAAGTTAGTTTTAGATTTCTACTTGCATGATAGACTCTTATATCACCTTGGGAACTTGTGCATTCTACATGAGGTAGAGAGACATAAACTAATATGGGGGGATCATTTTAGAAAGGTTGTAAGAAATTTTAGATTTGAATAGACTATTTCAGTTTTGTATAAGTAATTCTTCTAGCCACATGTCAGGGTTGATGTATTTAAATACATCAAGTCTTGTACCACATGTGCAATACCTAATTTGGTTAACAAGAAGCAAGGTTTGTACGCAACTTTTCCAGTTATAAAAATATTGTGGTAATCTATTTACATGTATTTTATTTCAATATACCCTACTATTAATCATGGTAATGATTGTGTTTATGTTGTAGTTGATACATTCTTAAAGATGGAATTTCTCATACCTTGTAATAAAACAATATCATCTCTAGAAATAGATCAATTGTACTTTTAACATGTCTGGATCAACTTTGGAATCTCATAAAATATCCAGTCTAATAGGGATATATTATTTTTGAGCCATTTTTAGAAAGTGCTTTGGTTTATGTTAGACATAAAATTAAATAAGTCCATCGCTTTCATCTACAAATTGATGGACAAACTAAAATTTTCCCTTTAATTTAGCATAGCTACAACAGAGCTCTGCATAAATCTACTGCTTATAACACTTTTTAATCCTACTTAGGTTTCCAGCCTTTGGCACCCATTGACATAGCCTATCCTATTCTACCATCAATAGTAGAAACTCCTTCAGTGCAAAAGTAAGTTAACAAAGTTGTTCAATTCATTAATCACATTTAGTACATTTAACAACAAGTGCAAACCATTTTATAATAGGCTTATGTGAAATACAAATAATGCCATGATAAACATTAGACATCACACACCTTTTAGGTTTGTGATCGAGTTTGGATACACCTAAAGAATGAGATATTGACAAGACCTTACCTTAATATTTTTTCCACTTAAGTACAGGCCCTATACCATCACTAAGCAAGTACGAGATAACACTTTCAAGTTTAATTTTCCATCTTACCTTGGGTTGCATCTATTCTTCAACATAGAACTCTTGTGCCACTACATTCCAACCCTATTTGATATATTAGATACTACATAGACTCTTTAGTAGACATTAATTAATCCCCATTACAACATCTTAAAAAAATCATTTCAAGTTATTGATGCCCAGTTAAAAGGACACATCGATAAAAGATCCCTCTCTTCCAAATCATCAAATCATGTCAAATGTATTCCCAATAAAAATGGTTTATAGAGGTTTAAGATGACAATCTATTTCCACGTCTATTATTGCAACTACATGTAATGTGGACCATTATTCTTCAAGTAGGGGTGATTGATCCAGGAGGATTTGGGTCACTAGGCCTTACGAAATATTATCACTATTACACACACAAGTTTATGCTAACCTTAAAAACACTAGCAGTAGTGTCCTCACCTATGTGCCAATTTGTTATATCCAATTCCACTTTTGCATTAATGTATAGCTCATGTAGTGTCACTAATACAATACCAAGCTTGTCAGTAATGATATCTGGTGACATCATTGGACTCTTCAGTTATGAACCAATTGTTACCAACTATTGTAATAGTTTAGACAATGCTTCATCTTCCTTCATTGTATAATAATGTACACTTCCATTATTTGTATATAGAGAGACATAGAATAATGAAGTTAGAAAGTACATAAACACTAGACATCTGATCTCTTAGATATAGTACACAACTTAGCATAATAAAATATTGATATCACAGTTCTACATTGGTAATCTCTTTCTTTCTTTCTTTATTATCTGAATGTATTGTACTTTCATATTTTGTCATTCATAAATTTTTTTATGTTGATAACCCTCTTAAATCCATTTAAGTAGGTTGTCCACTGGGTTTCCTCCTAAGCCCAAGGTCATAGCATTTAGATTTCTTTACACTCCTCTCCACATTCATAATTCCTTTTTGATGTCTTCAATAACTTTGACTCACTCAATCATAATTTTCACCCAATCCTTCACATTCTTGTCAATAAATTTTAGCCTATTCACTCATAGTTATTCCACCCAAGTGTACATAGTTTTACTTTAACTATTGAAGTTATTGATAGAGTTGATGTCTTCCTTATCAATGCCTATAATTCAACATAATATGAGAGGGATGGTAACATGATGTCACTTGGGATGATGTATGTAGTAAGTGTGAAAATGTGTTCCTCAAGTTTTTCTTAGGTTAATTTATACCTTCTTTTTTCTTTTTGATCAATCTGGCAGTATTTAATTAATTAAAAAGTAATTCTAATTACTTTAGGGTTAGGATGAAATTGGAAAAGTGAGTTTCATAAAAAGACAAAGGGGCAATCATTATAGAAGATGATGGATTATTCACTTTTACCATTCATGATGGAATCTATAATTCCTTAAAAGTCCTAAATGAGGATGAAAACCTTCCATTACAGATGGATTAGAGGATGAAACCCCTTCAATCTATTGAGTTACCTTTATATAGGGGTTATAAGTGTGTAGATCAACAATATTATTTTTAGATTAGGGTTGGATGGAAGAAACCATTCATTTTTAATTTTTGGAGGCAAAATAGAACTATAAAACTTAGTTTCATAGTTGTTAGGGGTTGTCATAGTTGGGCATCACGTCTAGGGTCAAATCATCGTCCTAAGGCTAGGGTGTCATACAACCAAGCTGAACTATCCCCTTTTAATGGAAATTATAGCACATTGAGGGAAAAAAAAATTGGATTATGATAAATTACATCAGCCCTTGTGGTAACATATTAGATAGAATACCCTTTGTACCACCCAAAAACCACAACACCAATTATAGTAATTATTGTACCCTTTCTAGGGATGGGTGTCATATTTGTAGCATGTTGTACAATACCTGACTGTTAGCATCACATTTTATATACATTTCATTATTTTTATAAGTTATACAATGACTTTGAAGGTCTTAAATTGACTTTAAAAGGGTTGTTTTACCTAAAAAAGGCCAATTGTACTGTTATGGGTTATTTCAAGTTGGGGTTTGGTGGGAAAAATAAAAAACAAATTAGTATTTTGTCTTTATTATGTAATCTAAATTTTCTAGAATTTATAAGGGTTTCTTTTCTAAAAGTAAATTACTATATTAATTTGAATTTATTATCAATTATTCTATATGATCTTTCTAAACTAAGTAGAATTCAAAAAATAAAATAAAAAAAATTAGAATTGAGGATTTTTCAAGAATTGATTTTACAAGGGATATTTCCTCATTCTCTTATTATGTAGCCATCACCAGTTGTAGTTGATTGCACATGATATCTTGTTATGGGATATATTCTTATTATGAAGGTTGTACTTATGTTATTATTGGTCTTATGAATAATGTTTGACATTGTTGGTGGATAACAGCTCAAGAGAAATCTTTATTATGTTATTGTTATAGGGTATGAACAAAATGATAAACGTATTATTTCTTCATCTATTCATATTGGGGATATTACATCTATCGAGATGCTTTTGCCTATAAATAGTTGAAGGACATCATTGACATTAGACCAATTGTGCCTCTTAATTTATTATAATGTAAACCTTGCATGATTTTCATCACTAGAGACATGAGATTATCTTGGATTATTGTTGCATGGTGGGGGCAAAGACCATGGTAAAATACCCCTCTTGTTTAATGTGCAAAGGCTTGAATATAGAATCTCATTGGTTATAAAGGCACAATTAAAAATAATCCTTGGTGCTATAATTAAACCATGAAATAAGGCTTTTGAGTCAAAAGAGATTATGTATAAACAATTGTAGTGCCATTATGTAATTTTCCACTATGAATAAATCTAGTCTAAAGGTTTTATAGCATGGGAGAAAATTAATAATTGTGTTGGCACAAAGCATATTGGGAGGAAACATAAATTTCTAGTTGGGATATTACTGAGTGGCGCACTAGGGTTTGTATGAGAGCTTGAAAGCTCGTGTTGGTAGTTGTCATGTGTTACATTAGATGATATTAGAACCATGGGTGCATCCATGGGAAGGGTTTGATACTTTTTTTTTAGAGGTATTATGTCTGAGCCTCCATTTTCACTAGGGCACACCCTATAACTTTTGGAAAATATTATGCAACCATCTTCCTACATGTGCTTAACTAACATGAGTTGAATTGGGGAAGGAAAATGTGAAATGGGGTATGCATGGTAGGATATATTTTTGAATTCAAGAATGTTCACTATCTCTTCTTCAATTCCTTTATGTACTTTGAGTCAAATGGCCAACGCAATAAACCTTTTTTTTGTTCTATGATATCTATTTGGGTATACATTTTAAAACATGTAAAAGCATTTATTTCAATTAGAAATGGTTGTATTTGAGTGGTGTGATAGTTATAAATTCTAGGATATCATATTTCTTAGTTTGTTTGAATATTTATAGAAGTAGATTATTTAATTAATATGTTCATTTTGAGAGTATATAACATGTATGTATTTTTAAAATGGAAAAACCCTAGACGGGTGGCTTAGGAATCTATTGAATTTCTTTATAATCTCTTGGGAGTTCAGTTTAAAGTTTGTTTTAATTAATTTATCATTGTTGATTTAAAATATTTGTTTGTATTGCATTTTACCATGGTAGAAATTGACTCTCTTAAGGAATAAACTTTACTTCAATAGAAATTGGATCAAATTATTAATAACTTATTTGGTATATCTTTTCTTCTATAATGTAGAATGTTTGAATTTGTGTATTCGTCTATATAGTATTATAGACTTATAGTGGGTATAGATGGAAACTTAGTAACCTGCTCAATTAAGATATATTAAGGAGTTTTTGGATGTACATGGCTACCAAGATTTTCATAGTTGGGTAATTAAGTTACCTGTATAATTTTGATAATACTTGGTGGAACAAGTGGAATAGTTTCTAGCCATGATTCTTTTGATGTAACAGAGGTTTGTGATGTTATATGGAAATCACTATGATGGATTGTTATCTTTCATTTATTTTGAAACAAGGTTTCTAATACTTATGGACTCTCATACTTGTAACATTAGTTATCATTATTTATATATTTTGTATTGGTTGATGTAGTTTTGTAATAAATTTAGTTGGGTATATGTTTTCTTTATCATTTGGTATCCTTAGGTTTAGCCATTATTTTTACATCTCTCAATGTTGTTTTAAGGTCGTAAAAATGTCCTTTTAATCATTAACGATGCACTATAGTATGATAGGTTAAGTATGGCTAATACTAACATACTTAACCACTGAGCTGTCCTAGGCTATGTTGTTTTTACATCTCTCAATATTGTTTCTTCATCTAGGTGATTTCAATCTTCTGTATTTTATATGTAGCCATATGAGCTTGTAAAATGAGTTTATACTTCTTTCTTTTCAAAAAACTCAACATCCCTACTAGTGTAGATTTTATGCACCTAACACCAGTTTGGGAGGGCTATTTTACAGATGTCGATCTCAAGCAATTTATTGGGTAAAGGATTTGACTGATTGTGGGAATGGTTGTAGTTTATATTATGTCTTTGGTAAGTGAAGTTAATTTTTTAAATCTCTACACCAGAGCTATCAATTTGTCTTTGAAAACCAAGGAAGTCATTACTTATTCTTTTCACCATTCATTGGATGACATCCAATTCATTTTTGGTAGACTCCTCGTGTATGCTTTGAACATTATTAGCAATTTAAAGTGTTTTTTACTATGACTACAATTTTAGATTGACCAACCAAAATTACCTCACTACAAACTAAATGGCCCAACAAAACACCGAGTGCTGTGAAAAATAAGCATTTTTCAAATTTAATGCAATTTGTAGAGATTTGTAGCCTTCTAACATTAGTCACAGTTTGGATAGGTGATCTTTGAATAAATAAAATATAACCCAATCATCTAAATAAATTTCTAGGAAATCATGAATAAAATACTTGAAAGTAATCAGCATATCCCTATAAAATATAGCCAGAGCATTCTTTAGACCAAATGACATTACTTTATATGAAAAATATCCCCATTTAGTTATAAATGTTGTCTTGACCTGATCCTTTTCTATGATGGGAATTTGATGATAGCCATTAAATCCATCCATAAAGGAATATACTTCATGTCCTACATCTGATTCCATTACCTCATTAGTGAAAGTTATCAGAAAGGGATCATTGATGCAAGCATCATCTAATGCACAGTAATCTTCACATGCCTTGATCTCACCTAAATTTTTAGATTGTACAACCATAAGACTAACACAATACACATTTTTGACCAGATAAATGATAATTTCTTCTTACATGTGATCTATCTTAGCCTTTACCATTAACTTCATGTTGGTATTCATTCTATATGGGTGTTTCTTGATAGCTCATACACACTCTTTGAGTTCAATGTGCATCTCCTCCAATGATGGATCTACACCTTTCAACTCTGCAAATTTAGTGGTAAATCTTAAAGACAAAAAATATTTTATTTTTTCAACTTGAAAAGATATAAAAAAAGTATTTATACATAACTATATGCCAAGACTATTCCATATATAATAGGGAAGGCATTATCTTATGATCCCTATGAAATAGGGTTACAAATAATAATCTTCCCAAATATGATGTGGGAATTAAAATATACTTAAAATGAATAATATAAATAGTTAGAATAAAAAATTAGATATTTGACCTACTATAATGAATAATAATAAATTACTCATTTACACTATGTAGTTAAAAATTATCCTACTTATGATAAAGAGTTGTATGCTTTGGTGCAGAGTGTAAAAAAGTGGAAACACTATTTGATGGGCAAAAAGACAATCGTCCATATGGATCATCAGCCTTTGCAATACCTTCAATCACAATCTAAGCTACAATAATCATGACACTTTTGATGGATGGGATTTTTGCAACAGTTCCATCTTGTTATAAGGTACAAAAAGAGAACACATAATAAGGTTGCAGATATGCTTTCTAGACCTCCTATTGTAATATCTACTATTTTGTAGGATAGTCCTTTTGTTAATGAAATTTATAAAGAACAATATGCTAGAGATGTTGATTTTAAGGATGTCTATGAAGATTTGATTTTTGGTAAATCAGTAGAAGCATTTGACTAACATGTGCATAACAAAATGTTATATCATCTTGAAAAAATATGTATTCCACAAGATGAAAGAGTTCACATGATTAGATAAGCACACACTTCTCTTGTTGTAGGTTATTTTGGCATGTGTAAAATAGTTGCACAGTTAAAAAGATATTTATATTGGCCCCGTATGACATAAAATGTATCTAAATATATTAAAGGTTACATTCTTTATTCCATAAGTAAACCTAGCAACCAGAAGTTAGGATTGTGTACACCTCTTCCTGTTCCTAACCATCCTTGGGAAAATCTTTCTATGGATTTTGTGGGAGGTTTACCTATGTCATAAAGAAAACATGATTATATGTATGTGGTTGTGGATAGGTTCAACAAAATGTGTATTTTGGTTCCTTAAACTAAATAAGTTACATGTGAGGATATTGCACATTTATTCTTCAAGAATGTTTGGATCCATTTTGGGTTACCCACTTCTATTATATCTAATCATGATGCTGAATTTGTTGGTGAGTTTTGGTCAGCTTTGTGGGACATGATGGATACTAAGCTAAAAAAAAAGCATAACCTTTCATCCACAAATCGATCGATAAATAGAAGTGGTCAATCGAACAGTGGTACATTTACTCAAGGGGTATTGTGGTAAACATCCTAAATTAGGGGATGAACATTTATATTATGTACACTATGATTTATATTATTCTACTTTAAAGTCTCTTTTTGAGACTTGTTTTAGTTATTTTCCTATCTCTCCTTTGGAATTTTCTTTTTTAAAAGAGTCTAACTCAATGGTGAATGGAAATAGTGATGTTGAGAAGGCTAAAAATTTATTCAAAGGATTCAGGAAGTTGGTCAAGAACAGTTGGAGAAGAGCCAAACTAAATATAAGGATAGGCATGACAAACACAAAGTTGATCATCAATTCAAAGTGGATGATCAGGTTTGGCTTCACATCAACAAAGAAAGACTGAAAGGTGAAGGCAAAAAATTAAAACCAATCAGGTATGGTCTTTTTAGGATTTTGGAAAAGATTGGTATAAATGTTTTTTATTGGATTTACCTTTTTATATGCAGATTTATTCAATGGTTAATGTGGAAAACTTTAAATTGTATGAACCTTCTATGAACATGGATCAAGATGAGGGTATTCAAATTTCTAATGTTGATGATTTTCCTCCTGAGTCTCTTCATGAGTTTCAGGAAGATGTTATTATTGACAAGAAAAATAGAACTACATGAAAGGGTGATACAAAATATCTTCATGTGGGTTTGAAAGGGTTACATCCGAACAAGGCAAAATGGATGTAAATCAAGAAAGTGTGGGAAACATACCCTCACCTTATTGATAATTAAATTTAACTTCTAGAGGTCCAAAAGCTCTCAGTGGGGAGGAATGATCTAGGAGATTTCCATCCAATGATTCTGATCAATAATGGTAATATTTAATTATTATTGTGAATGTAGATGGGGCATTATCTAGCCAATAATGCCACACCTCCACCCACAACATTTGTAATTAATTTTGAAAAATTGCTACCAATAAGATATATTATAATATATTTATTATTTATTAATAAATATATTTTTATTAAGATATTTAAATTAATCTTTATATATATTAATATATTTATTTAAAATTAGTAAATGTATTTTAATATATTTTTATTAAGATTTTAATAAATATCTTTTATTTTAAAAACTCCATGCCATTTTATAAAGATTATCTTTAAAAGAAAGGTGATAGTCTTTATTAAAACATGCATATTTAAATCTTTATTTAAAAAAGATTATGTACATCTCTTAATTTTAACTCCATGCATATAAATCTTTTTAAAAGATTTTATGTTGGCACATGTTTTTAATGGCATGGACTTCTAAGTTTTAATGCCAAAGTTAAATGTGGGGTAATATTCTTTAAAGAAGTTACGTGGCAAGTATGGCATTGCAACTTTATGCATGAAACAATTTCAACATGGTAATATTTTCTTGGAAAGAAGCGTTGCATGTTTAATGGAACTCAATTCTTTATGCGTTAGAATCTTGAGTCTTGTTTTATCATGTGGTAATCTTGAATTCATCAAGAAATGCAAATATTTTTCTTGATCTTGGTGCTAATATAGTTCTTGGCTTAAGGAATCTTGGCATGCACTTGGTGTGGAATATTTTTAAAGAATTATATACAACACATTATTTCTACATTCAGGTGGGAATAATTATTATTATTACTACATTGGAAAATGTGTGGTAATTTAATTATTTAAAGGTTTTAGAAGATTTTTGATAGATATGGTATGCGAAAACATTGATGAAAAAGGGTTTATAGCTGGCAAAGATTATTTAATAGATTACCTATTAATATGTGGGGAAGTTTAATTATTTGTTATTTATGATAGCGTGGATCACCTTTGGTGCTATTTATACACCATTATCCATCCTCAACTATATGCCAACGATGTTGAATTCAATTTTGGGATTTTAGTTTTGATCGATTGTAAAGCAAAATGGAATACAAGTAGCAGGAAATCCTAGAGAGCCAACGCCATGTTGTCGAAATGAGAAAAATCCCAATTAAAAGAAATTATTAATATCTTGGGGAAATTTTTTATTTCCCAACCAACGCCAAATAGTATTGAGAAATATATAACTGTAGGTTATTTTATAGGGGCAGTAAGAGGATTTTGGTAGAGAAGCAGTCGATTAAAATAGAAGAAAGTGTAGATAGAGATATCTAGATATAGAGGTAGCAAAACCTCTGAGAGGTTTATTTTGTTGCACAGATCAATATCTAGTACGAAAATAAATTATTTACTCAGAGAGATTTTTGTAATCAGTCTCAAAGAGTTATAATAAGATCTAAACACTCATAGAGTGGACTTGGGGACTTAGCCATTTGGTGAACCTTGTAAACAAATACTCTGTGTTATATTTTGTTTTTAATTTCCTCTCTATTATCAAAAATCCTTTCAATTTCCATTATTAAATTATGGAAGTTTTATAAATTTATTTTTAGAATTATTAAAAGGAAAAATTAGAAATTAAAATATTCTATTTTATTTTAAATCCGATCGGAGCAGACTGTAAAGGTTTTTTATAACTTGGATTTTTGGATCATTCAATCTTTAGATTGTGATCTAAGAGTTGAGTGATTGATAAGAGATTCTTAGTTAACCCAGGTACATATAATACATTTGTGATTCTACAAGTTTATGTACCAAGAGGCAAAGCAATGTTGTCGATTCCTTGTACATTGTATGATGTATCATTACCCAAAGAAATATTATTATTGTTGGGTGTGTCCTTAAAAGTGAAAAACTAGTCTTTTCATCCTATCATGTGTTAGGTTGCACTGAAATCAACACACCAAATATCAATTTATCAAGATTATTTATGGAAATTAACAGAGTATAAGAAGTTTGGATCTTCATTGTTGTCTTCATGTTTTGTAATATTACCATGTGCTTTGTTTTTTTCTACCAATTTTTTTATTTCTATCCATGTGGTTTAATTTTACTTGATGGGGATAACTGCTGGATAGTGGGCCTTTTACCACTTGAATAACCCTTTTATAATGTATTATACCACCAATATTTGAGTTCATATCCCTTATGACCACAAATGAGACATTATTTTTGTGATTTACTTCTTTGTAAATTCTACTAAGGACTCTATTTTGACAATAGATTTGAAGACTTGATGGGTTTATTGCCTTTCTAAGAAACGAGAACATGTTCTTCTTATTCTTGAGTAATGAAAGACTCTTCTTATTTCAACATATTTACCATTTTGTCAAAACTTGGTTTTTGTTATATAACAGTCAAATTAGTCACAAATATTTTGTATGAGGGTGGAAAAGCTCTCAAAACAATGGGTATAAGAGAGTCATACGAGACTATTTCACCTAAGGATTGGAGTGGTGCCCTTAATGTTACAACATGTCTAAGAAAAACCTCTACTTTTTCACCCAATCTCAATTTGAGAGAGTGAAGTTGTAGTTATAGATGTAAAATAGTACTATCTTTTTTGGCCTCATATACTATTTGTAGTTTGTCCCAATCTTCTTTAGTTTTTTTGGTTTCATGGATGTGTGGTTGCCCTTCATCTGATACTCCACACATTATGATCAATTTTGCCTTTTGATTGGCTTTGTCATATTTATGTTGATGATCAATTTTGGATGCATGTTGGGTGTAGGAGCCATCTAAAATAAGCCAAATTTATTGAAATTCTAGTTGAGTTGTGATCTTTGTCTTCCAAGTAGAGTAGTTTTTGCCTTTGAGTAACTAAGAATTTGATAAAAATAACTTTGGTGCTTATACAACCATGATCAAGACTTAGATGATGGAATGGTTCCTTATCACTCTAAGTATTTAGATCTCTGTTTCTATATATCATCAGACCGATATACTAGACCTTTCTATATACGCTCCCTTCTTATATACTCATCAGTACATGGAAGAAGCTTGCCCTTTCTATATTTTCATCGGTACATGAAATAGGTTTTAAAATATGTGAAAAAATCTAGTACATGGTATCTATATAGTAATAAAAGGGGTTCATCCAATCATTAGCACTTGATTATATATAATGTTTCATATGCGAGCGTAACTTCTCTATATACGTGGAAATTCCACCTTTAGGATTTACGCCTTTCGATTATAACAAATAGTTAATGGAGGGATGGATATGAGTACATGTTTCCTTATTTCTCCTTGATTATTTATAGGTTTAATGCTTATATGTCATTGTTTTAGCTATATTAAGATATGTATGTAGTAACCCAAACACAATGGCTTTACCTGTAAACACAAGTTGGAGGCATAACTTTTATCGAATGTTATGTTTGAGTTTAACACGTGATTTTATGAAATACAATAATAAAAATAAAATTTAAGTGATATATATGATACAATAAAAATTAAATTGCATTATTTTGAGTTCTTTTTTTAGACTTTTCTATCTAACTTTACCTAGTTATGAATAAATTTATCAGAATTGCCAAAGATAACAAAAAAGAAAATTCTACTAAAAGATATTTTGGGGGAATTGAACCTCACACCTCTTCTTTGATAAAACACAATCCTACCATCTTGCGTATACATCATATCAAGTTTATAAGAGATAAAATGTAAATTTAAAGGCTTAAAAATCTTGATTTTTAATGAAAACCACCTTCCTACCAATACCACGGGTTTGGCAAATAAGTGGTTTTTGAGATAATATAAAGCAAAGGATTTATTTTATAGGTAGTTTTGAGATAGGAAATGGTGGTTTTAGAAAAAGAAAGGTTGTTTTGACTTTTGTACAATTTTAAAGTTCATAAACTATTTTTTTTTAAATTCATGAACTAAAAACAATAGTAAAACCACCAACCTTGGTACTCTTTTGTTTGAGGTGGTGCTCTTGGTTAGGACATTACCTTTAGAACATAGACTTCTCCTTTGATTTTGGAATACACCCCTTTATAATTAAACTTAAAATATTAAATATCTGCACATTTTTATGGACTACATAGTTGTAGTATTATGGTATGTATAGAAACATTAATAATAACCTTCCAATGCCAATCTCAAATGTCCTACGACATGTCTTCAACACAATCCAACACCATGGGTTAGTTAGAATAGGTTGTATTTTTTTGAAAACATGCATAGCTTTAAACTAGTCTAAGATTTATGGGATGTTTCAAATTGGTGTGGGAGTAGTCAGGCTCCTCCCTCTTTTTTTTAACACCTCACAAGGTCAAAAATCTCCCAGGATCTCATACCAGATCTTATAGACAAATAATATTTTATTTGTTTGACTTGAAAATATTTACAAATAAGTATTGATTGTGTAAAAATTAAGTTGGTCAATATGTGTATATGTTATTGCATGCAAATGAAAGGGTAATACAAGAAACAAGTTAGGACTAGGATGCACCAAACTTGTGTGCATGGTGCATATGTTGATGAAGGATGTCAAATAATTATGTAGAAGTATTGATGAAAATGGAGTTAGGAAGGCTAGCACATAGAAGTAATAATTTTCATGAAGGTTCAAAATATGACTATTGACAACGAGACTCTTGGAGATAGATAGGAAGGAAAGCATTCGTTATATATGAGTTAGAGTTAAAGACACAAATGTCTTTGGGAAGTGTGGCAACTTGCATGAACGTGCATGGATATGAATTTATATGTATCATTTGGGAAAGGCTGTATAAATGCATATAGAGCAAGGAAGAGGTATGGGAGGAGATATCAATATCAAGAGGATTGTCTTCTTCATTCAAAAGTTCAACGAGAGAGTGAGAAAAGGAGATCTAAGTAGAATTTATTGTAATAGCTAGTATAAGCTTGTATTTGGTAGTTTTTAATGAAGCATGACATGTAGATTGTGCAATACAAAATTGTTGTAATATGTTATTTACATTAATATATAAACATTTGAGTTTCTTTTTCTATGCGTGTGTTTACTTGTTATTAGTTTAGGGATTTCTTTGGTTGTAAATTGTGTTTTTATGACTGTATTAGAAAATGCCAGTAAGCTTATTTATGATGTATTAGTTAATAAAATAGATATCTCACATTGTTTGAATCTTTTTTTTAAATCTTAATTGCTTGGATAACATCATAAAATGATGTTATCTCATGATATGATGTAATATTTATCCTTTTGAGAAATAAACAGTCTCATTTATCTCCACTATTGGATCAACATGATTGGGATGAATTTGGTTCACTTGTTGCAAGGGAAATGATGTTGTTCACTTCACACTATCATGGAATGCAAGGAAATTTATCGTGTCTTATTCACTTTTTTTACCATTTGATGTCGATCTGAGTGCTAGTTGGGTCCTAAAATGAATGCAATTCATTTGTAAATACACAAGGATTTTAGTACATTTAGATACATCTAGAGATTATCTAAAATATTATTTTAACATTTATTATCACAATGATCTAACGAAAATTTACAAGCATTCTAGAGAAATTTAACAAGTATTTATAGAACATTCATTGTAACACTGAAGTTCATAATAATGACACATTGCATTACACTAATTTACTTAGCTAAAGAACCACTGTATTCATTATCGTGTTGTTTTCAATATTGCACATTATCAAGGGGCTTATAAAATATCAAGGAAGCTTGGCTTCTATTTGGTGTAATGTAGACTCCAGAATATATTATTTTCTTTATCATTTTAGGTTTAGTTGTCTAGTTAGGATTTGGAAAAGAAGTGTAATTTTCCAATAATTTCAGAAAACTGAACAAGGTTTTTGGAGCCTTGAATATGGTGTTGATAATCTTTAAAAAAAAATTCACCTACTTAACAATTCTTTGAACCATACTCACTACACTTCTAATACCAAGGGATGAAACTTGACAATTTGAAAATGTTTGTTGTCTTACCACAAAACCCAATTTTTAATCATTAAATTTTAACATATATTTTTAAATATCTTAAAAATCAAACTATTCTTGTTAATTTTTTATCACTTATTAAATATAAAATAATTAAATCCAATGTAATTAAATCTAATTTCTTTAATGTTTTTGTATACATTTAAACCAAATTCAATGTTAATGGATATTTATGTTGCAACTAAGAATAAAATTTCCATGGGGGGGAACCTTATCGTAGGGCATAGTTTAAAAAGCATATAAATATTGTGTGTGGATAGATGACATAAACCACATGCTTAATAGAAGGGAAGGGACGCAAATGAGAGTAACTGCACAACATAGTGTTGGACAATGATACCACAAATATTGAAAAACAATTCTTCACATAGGTGGTAAGGCTGTATGTGTTACTGCATAGCATAGTGTTGGACAAAGATACAAAGTTTGAGGTTATTTTTGGAGGACCTTATAGAAGATGTTAGGCACATTTGAGTTTTAGTCTAGTATTACATCCATAAATAGATAGACAGACAAAAGTTACAAATAGTAACATTAGAAATTTGTTGAGATGCTTGGTTGGAGATAAGCTAACACAATGTAATTTGATTTTTTTAAAAAATATTGAGGGTAAGGGCCCTCACCCATACAAAGGATGAAGAGAAAACACACATAAAATAAGTGGTGTTTTGGTTGAGGTGGAGACATCCAACCAAGAGCAAGTCCCAAAGGGAGAGATACAGACCATCAAGGGACAAACCTTGGGAATAAAGAGAAAAAAACTATAGTAAGATTATCCAAAAAGAGATGATAAAACCACCTATAGGGGTGAGGGAGAATGCAAATGTGTGGACTTGTGAGTAGGTCCCAAACTGCCTTCATCATCCCTATTATGTTTTCCAGGATCGAAAACACCTCCCAAACCAATGCTATCCACCATCTACTACAAATTATCATACATGAGTTAAGAAACCATAACCCTAGAGTCCTTTGAGTGGCTATTGTCAGACATCCTGGTAGATTCCTCCTCCATGGCAACCATAACTACTCTACTAGATTAGAAGTCCACAAGGATCTACGCTACAAATGTTAAAGGCTCAAAGTCATTTATGACAATGAAAGGAGCTAGGGAGGGTAGAGGTTCAAGCCACATGTTCAAGGAGAGTTTTGGAGGGATGACATTTGAAGAGCCCTTCACTAGTGCCTTTAAAATTACATATAATTTTACATTAAAAATTTTTGAAATCTCAAAATATAGTTAGGGGGACTAGACCTAGACATTACATAGGCAGAGTTCGCTTATAAAAAATTGGTAAATAAAAGCATGGGAAAAATCACCTTTCCAAATTATGTATGGAGATAGCCCAAGATGAGTTAACATAGTTAAGAAAAATAAAAGGGATGAATGAAATGAGTGTTGAAGGAAAATATTATGCATAACATATGCATGAAATACATAAACATATAAAGGAGCAGTTGGAGCAAACAAATTAATAGTATAAGCAACACCCATATATTAGATGTAAATATAAGCATTTCTAGGTTGACAAGTTAGTGTTTGCACATTTACATAGGGAGAGATTCTTGTGCAGAGTGTATAACAAGTTGAAGTGGAAGAAGTAGCACAAATAGTATTCAGAAAGTGTTAGACAAATGCATATGAGATTGAACATGGGTATATCTCTAATATTCAATGTTGCATATTTGTATATGTTCCATAGGGGAATAATATTAATGAGGAAGAATAATTAGGTTCTCAATTAGAGAGAGAAAATACCTAAGAAGGAGAAATAAGAAATAAAGACCATTTTGGACTCTAAGATTGTTTATAGGACACACAAAAAATGGTATAAGTAATACATAATGAAATGGAAAGAATAAAAATAAAGAACACTCTACTTGGTTGGATCTTGCGAAGATTAGTCATTAAGGCCATACTCTTGAAGATTTTTTCCAACAATGAGTAAGAGTTCACATTTTTAGTTTCTTGGGGTGTTTGATGGAAGAACATCCCTTGCTTAATATAATCTTTCATCACCAAATATCTAAATTCCTTTTTGAATAAAGTTATAACATGATGCATGTTGCACGTAGGTGTATAACTCTTTGGGTTGAAGGACTGCATATGGGTACATGCACAAAAATGTAGTAGAATGGTTGTGCAAGGTGTTGGAGTCAGCTGAGGTAGGTTTCAATAAGTTTTAAATCTAAGAAAAGGTCTAAAAATAGAGTTGGTACAAAGGGTTTTCTAACGTAGAGGAAGTATTCATAAGAGAAGTGCACATGGATTTTAGAGCAAGAAATCAAAACTTGCATGGGAATGCCCAAAGGTGTTGGTCACTTACTATGGCACTCAAGGGTTTGATTGTGTAAAAATTAAGTTGGTCAATACATGTAGATGTTACTACATGCAAAGGAAAGGGTAATACAAGAAACAAGTTAGGACTAAGATGCACCAAACTTGTGTGCATGATGCATAGGTTGATGAAGGACGTCAAATAATTACGTAGAAGTATTGATGCAAATGGATTTAAGAAGGCTAGCGCATAGATGGAATAATTTGCATAAAGGTTCAAAATATGATTATTGACAATGAGACTCTTGGAGATAGATAGGAAGGAATGTGTTCGTTATATATGAGTTAGAGTGAAAGACACAATTGTCTTTGGGAAGTGTGGCAACTTGCATGAACGTGCATGTATATGAATTGACATGTATCATTTGGGAAAGGCTATATAAATTCATATAGAGCAAGGAAGAGGTATGGGAGGAGATATCAAGATCAAGAGGATTGTCTTCTTCATTCGAAAGTTCAATGAGAGAGTGATAAAAGGAGATCTAAGTAGAATTCATTGCAATAACTAGTATAAGCTTGCATTTGGTAGTTTTTAATGAAGCATGACATGTAGCTTGTGTGATACAAAATTATTGTGTATATAAACATTTGAGTTTCTTTTTCTATATGTGTGTTTACTTGTTATTGGGTTAGGGCTTTCCTTAATTGTAAACCATGTCTTTGTGGCTGCATCAGAAAATGATAGTAAGCTTATTTATGATGTACCAATTAATAAAATGGATATCTCACATTATTTCAATCATATTTTCAAATTTTAATTGCTTGGAAAACATCATAAAATGATGTTAGCTCACGATATGATGTAATATTTGTCATTTTGAGAAATAAACAGTCTCATTTGTCTCCAATATTGGATCAACATGATTGGGATGAATTTGGTTCACTTGTTGCAAGGAAAATGATGTTATTCACTTCACACTATCATTGAATGCAAGGAAAATTTTCGTGTCTTATTCACATTTTTTACCATTTGATGTCGATTTGAGTGTTAATTAAATCCTAAAATGAATTCAATTCATTTGTAAATATATTTGAAAATGTTCACTATATATTTTTACAATTCTCATTATCTTATCACAAAACTCATTTTTTTACCCATAAATTTTAACACCTATTTTTAAATATTTTAAAAATCAAAATAATCTTATTAAATTTTTTTAATCACTTATTAAATCTAAAATAATTAAATCCAATTAAATTAAATTAAATTTCTTTAATGTTTTTGTATACGTTTAAACCAAATTCAATGTTAATGGAGGGGCAATCTTATCGTAGGGCATAGTTTAAAAAGCATTAAATATTGTGTACGGATAGATGGCGTGAACCACACGCTTAATAAAAGCATTTTAAATCTAGTTCCAAACGGCTATGTCATTTCACCGCCATAACATAATGTGGGATTATATAATGTTTTAGTTTGCCTTGTGTTTTGTACGGAGCTTTTTAATTTTTCCCCTTCTGGTTAGGGCGAAAGAAAAGGAGGAGGAAAGTTTCAGTTTGTGGGTAGGCGCAGCGCAGGGCATGGGAAGACAGAGGGAGCATCCAGAACGCGCCCGGCATATTTTGTGCGGTATTTGATAACTCAACCCGTTGCAGGGGTGACTGCCCACATGCCGCTAGCCGTCGTCTGCTGCTGCAAGCTCTCCTCTCTCTGTCTTTTTGTTCTCGAGTTCCCACAGTCCGAATCGTGCATTAGCTGCTGCTGTTGTTTTTCAGGGTCGTTTATCAACTTTTCGAGTCCACCCGTGTGATGAGGATGATGGATATAACCTAAAATACTCATACCTTAGCTGCTGCTGTTGTTTTTCAGGGTCGTTTATCAACTTTTCGAGTCCACCCGTGTGATGAGGATGATGGATATAACCTAAAATACTCATACCCTGAGACCTCGTTTCCTCTACTGCCGATCTTTCCCACTCGGCCCGGGTTCGAATCTGGTCCGTCATGCTCGCGTTGAGGTTGAGCGACTCGCCGTGGAAATTATACGGCGGCTTCAGTGTCGCCGACAAGCTTGAGCTGGCGCTGTGCATCGAGACGTTCAGAGTATGAAAGTTCGCCGGGATTGTTCCAGTGCCGGTGTTGGCAATCACCGCCTGCTCCGCCTTTTGCAGCAACCCTTCTATCGTCTCACCGTCTGACTTGTGCCCCAGCTCCCGCGGCAGCTGAAAAACCCTCGCCGCGCAAGTTGCGGACATACGGATTCGCCGGCACCGCCCGCCCGTCCGTCCTCTTTGGTATGACGATCTCCCTGCTTCGCCGGCGGCAGGTCCGGATTTACAACCGACCCTCGTCCTCGGAAGTCGGAACGTACGATTGCAGCCTCTGTATTGTGGTTGGTGCCCGTGCCATTACTATTATTAATGTTGGCAAATAAAATACTATTATTGTGATTTGAGCATGTCATTGATGTCGGTGGGAGAGGGAACCCTGATTGTCATGTGACCTCGCCTTTACATGATTATATCCAGAAGACAAAAGAGGACCCAACCGTTGTACTTGCTGCCGCTGCCAGTACTTGCTGCTGTCTACGAGTGGAAGAAAGCGTTCTATCTACAATCCCATCTGCGCAACTGGAGAGTGCGTTATCATCAATGATCAATCCATATAATATCTCGTGACGAGATAACAGAAATAGCGTTTCCGTCCTGTGTTTCCATCCACTGAAGGCTCATGGATTCTGATAGCAGAACGTTGCCACTTGCCAGCTATGCTTGGCTTACAGTCATGGATGTTTAAACCGTGAAACATTTAATAGGCGGATGCAGGGCCCGTTGCTGATGTGAACATTTGCCCCCCTTGCGTCGATCGACTTGTGGCTTGTACGGAAGAGGGGCATCTCAAGCTTTATCTCCATATCCCTGGCAAAAACTATCCATAGAGGGCCATCACGAGTAACTCCGTATCTTAGAGTTCCAGACAGCGGATTTGTAGGGTTGTCATCGTCACTGGTGACTCTGTACATTTCTCCTCCTCTGCCTCCCTCGGCTGCGCATCCAAAGCCCACGGCACAATCTGAGAGGTTCATTCTGTTCTGTGCCCAATGCTGGTCTCTTCTCCAGCACTTATCAATGGCATTATAGGAGTCTCTTGAACAGACCTGGAAATGGAAATTCAGTAACGATATCATAATGGAGGCAGCCATAAAGAATCTCTGATCCATGGCGATGATTACATACGGTGAGTGCTACAGTAACCAGATGCCTTAATCAATCCTATTAATTGAAAATAGTTTACTTGGCTTCAGAACTTGTCGATTGCATAGGGTTGTCCCTGGTTGGCATGGCGTAGAGCATAAATTACGTGAATTGAAAATATATGTGCTGGGGGGCAGTGCCACCTTTGGAATGCCACTGCCACAAACACTTATTGCGACGCCACTGCCACAAACACTTATTGCCTGCACGGATTAAAATTTAACCCGTTCCACCGACTCGACTCAACCAGGTAAGTCTATTGAACACATCGATATATCTATTATTTATTATTTACATTTTGAATGATATTATAAAAATGTTGTATGTTGTTTTAATAATTATTTAAATTATTAGATATTTATACGAATTTTATAAATAATTAATAATTTTTTTATAAATAATTATAAATTGGAAAACTAATGTTATAGTTTATTTTCATTTTTTAATTTTCTTGATTGGTGGTAATCAGTTTATTATATTTATTTGAATTAAGTTCTTTAATTTTTTGATATTAATATTTAATTAAGATTTTTTGTTGAGAAGTAGGTTTTGTTTTTGGTTTCAATTATTTTCAACATTTAAATAGAGCTTATGATGCTACTACAATTAAGAAATACATCACACTGGCCTTAAATAGTAATGACATTTCACTACTTGGATAGTCTCAATCACAACAAACATTACTACAACGCCATGACTTTAGGTGGAATATAGAGCTCAGCTAACTTGCCTTCTACATTGCTTTTTATGACAAACTTATCTCAAATTACAAGTGAACATGCTTTTGGTACTCAAAGTGTATTAATTAACTCTACATGCTAGGTCTTACTTCAAAATACTCTTCTTCTAAGTGTTTAGACATAGATTCAACAATACGAACAGCCACAAACCTAACAATATTAACAATATAATCTATTTCTTTCTTTCCTTTTCCGAAACCTAGTTAGCAGAGAGTAGGCACAATGTACATCTTTAAAAGCTGTTACATTAATGTTACCACCTATCTTTTGCTACTTGTGAAATTTCGTATTGATTTACAACCTAAATAAAATGCCCATTCAATGTTTCCATTGATGCATCAATTGTACAATCTAATAGTCATATATGACATTCAGGGTATACGATTAGTGGAGGGCAATTTTTTTTTCAATATATAAATGTTGTATTTATTTTAATATAAGATTTACATAGAAAGATAAACATGAGAGTTCGAGCTCTACCTAACTAACTAGGAATCACCCATGGTATTTCATTTAATTTTTACTTATGTAAGCTATGTTTGGTCTATAGGCTCAACTTGTAATGGAAGCAGTCAGCAGAATTTTAGATATGTACAACCAAACTTTGAACCAAAATTAATTGGGGAACAGAGTAGATAATTAGGCTCTAATATCAACTGATGTGAACCATAGTATCATGAAGTAAGAGAGAACAATAGAGTTGTTTAGAACTATATATGTTTTACATTATTCATAAGCACTAGTAAATAGAATACAATGATAAAAATATAGAATGTGAGAAGACATGCCATGCCACTTGTATAGAGGTGCATAACTAGAATATATGGCATGTGAGCATGCATGGTGTTAGAATGTTTAAAAACCAAGTCTAGCATTAGTTAGCTTGGGAAAGATAGGTCTTACTTCTAGATAGAATGTCGCTAAACAAATTTTAATAATTTTTAAAGATAAATGCTAAATAATTTTGCTATTGACCATTAGTTCTCATCAATGAACTTTATAGAAATTAAATTGAAAGCATTTTTACATTGTTTCCTTATGAAATATAATAGATCATTTGACCTAAATCATAAATTATACTTGAACACTATATAAACACATGCTAAAATGAAGAGGCCACACCTTTTTTATTACATCATATATGCAATTATAAATATACTTAGTTTTAAGGGACCAGTGGCTTAGGAAGGGAGATACAAATGCATGATGCTTTCATAAATTGGTCCATAGTTAAAAACCTATAATTTCTCAACAACCCATTATGATGGGAGATGGAAAACCACTCACTTTCTCAAAAAATATACTCCAAGATGCTTCTCAGTATTTTCAAGACCTCCTTATAGTTAAGGCCCCACTTCAAGGAAACAAATCATAAACCACAACAAGGATTTGAAGCACATCCATCTCATATCAAAGAGGAAGATAATGATCAAATTGTTAGACCAATTTTCAAATTAGAATTGAAACATTTCATTTGTTCCTTTCACAAGGATAAAGCTTCGGGACTGGATGTTTTCTTGACCTTTTTATATCAAATATTTTTGGCTTGTAATAAAGGAATACCTTTTTGCAGTCATTTGAGTAATTCTTAAAAAATGAATCTATTCTCAAAGCTATGAATGCCACTAAGTTGGACCTCATCCCGAAAGAAGCTCAAGATGTACAAATGGACCAATTCAAGCTTATAGCTATACGTAATATGGTCTATAAAATTATATAAACTCATTGCTTTATGATTCAAACCTTTATTATAATTTTTTTAATACCTAGTTGACATTTGTGCATGAAAGGCATATCATTGACAATATCCTATCCACACGGGAGATTCTACACTTGTTGAAGATCCAAACAACGTAAGGAATCCTCATTAAGTATTGCATGTCAAAAGCCTTTAACAGATGAAACTGAGATCTCCTTTTCTAGACTATGACTGCTTTTGTTTTCTCAAAGCATCTAACTAAATCGATTAACATTTGTATCATAACATTGCCCTTTGTGGACATTAATGAGGACATTGACCTTTCATTCACTTACACTAGAGGCCTTAGACAAAGAGATCTGATAAGCCCATATTTGTTTAGTATATGAGGAGAATCTTTATGTAGGTCATTGCAACATGCCAAAATAAAAAGGGGAAAGTTGCATAGGACACTCTTCCTTTCTGATAAATCCTTGTTATTGAAGATTGATACATTTGTGTTATATTTGACAACTTTCAAGAAGCCTTTGGTCAACAAATTAATAGGCACAAATCCAAGGCAATATTTGTTAATGTCTGCATTACCAAAAAAAAGAGATATTGTTCAGGCTTAGGGATTCTCTAAAGGATACCTTCCCTTAACTTATTTGAGATCCCCTTTGGATCATAAACCTCATTTGACCTCTTGGCATATTCTCAATTCATAGTTGGATTTCCTTTGCACATTGACTTCAACTATTGAAGGTTGTACTCTAGGTGGTTTTGGTTTACACTCTCACTCTTTTTAAACTCCCTAGGTACATAGGGGAAACATTCACAACCCTAAAATGTAAATGTTTGTGACAAGGCATGAACTAACAACACAATTATTACTTGGTTTCTTGGGATGAGATTTGTAGGCCGAAATGTTCAAGAGGATTAAATGTCAAAACAATTTGTAATTCAACAACGTTCTATCCATGAGATCAACTTGGAGGCTCAAAGTTGTAAACATCTCCTGGTGGAGTAAAATTTTATTTGGGGATTATCTAGATCCTAACCAATGCAAGACTCCATAGTCCAAAACTACCCAACACATTAAATTTGGTGCTAGGTCCTCTCATAAATGATAACATTGCAAGTTGGAAATGGGCACATAATACCCTACTGAGAATCAAGTTGGAATGACTACCCACCTCTCTCTTCATAGATATTTGATTCTATCAAAAACATTTTACAATCTTGGGGAAACTTTATCATGCAAGCTACTATGTAAACCCCCCAAGCAGTGAACCCATTGGGGACCAAGCAATAATTGAAAAACATAGGGGATCATCCCTTGTCCAAGTCCAAATATTGATTGATGAGATCTATAATCACTTGATATTTATATCTGATATCTTTATTAAACATATTTAGTCTTCCCCAACTAGGGGACACTACAAAGTGGCCTTGGTCAATCTCAACCTTGAGTTAGTCCATGTAAAGCAGACATTGGAAAAAGTAATTTCTGAGTAGGCTGGCCAAATATCATGCCATTGTGGTTCCCATTAAAATATATGATTCTCATGGAGAAAATTTTCGGCGTACAGGTTCGATAGGGACCATTTAACTGATTTAATTGTTAAAGGGAAGGGGACAACACAATGTACTAATTATTCTAGTGCCCCTATGCTCGTCAAATTTGGTGGATTTTAGCATAGTAGTTTTAAAGATCAAACATATGCTTCAATTGTTCTCCAAGTGGATCTTATTCAAACTGTGCTCAAAATCTCACTTCAGTTTTGGCCCTCTACCATATTTGGCCTAGAATAAATGCTAGTATTTTAAACAATAAGCAATTTGCTTTAATTAACATTTGAAAAATCTCATTTCAAGTTAGAAGCACGACAATGGTTCAAGAGGGGAATAGCTCTGTAGCCTTGTCCTCACTCAATATGGAGGACCTCAAAACTTTCCAAATCTTTGGCTTGCCATTCCATTATAAATACCAAAGATTCATCAATATTTCCAAGCATGCCTAGATGGCCCCCCTCTAAGATTTCACAAGATCAACTTCGATGGATCTACCAGACAAAATTTGGGGACTGTTAGTGGAATAGTGTGGAATCTTGAAGAAACATTGGCTTTTTTTAATATGCAGAGATTTGGGCAAGCAAATTACTAATTTCTCCCAACCCTTGTCCTTGTACAAGAGAGCTTATCTGGAATCAAAACACCATATTTCACAGTTGTTCATCAAAGGTGATTCCCAATACTATAATTGTGGAATTCAACATCCAAAGCATTGAAAATAATCGAGTCCAAAGTCCTCAAGTCTCCCTAAAAGTTGCTCCCAATTAGAAGATGGACACTATTTTATATCATCTCTTCAAACAACTCTAGGAGTTCAAAGATATCCACCTCTTAATATTATACATGCAACCATAATCACATTGTAGACAAACTAGTTTGAACTTAGCTTTGGTTGTAAATTTTCTTGTTTTCCTTCAGGACATCTTCAACAAACAACTCCTTTTGTGCCATGTTCCTTGGTGCTCTATGGGCCTTATTTCTTTCGTGTGCTATTGTGCGAGCCTTTACTTGTACACCTTGCTTGTTATCCCTAGTGCGTCCTTATGTACTTTGCAGTTTTACATGTGCATTGCTTACTTTAGCCAAAACTTGTACCCCTTTCTTATTCTTCCTTGCACAACTCTCAACCACCTTCTTTCAGCGTAAGTGGCCTCTTGCATAGTTCAAAATAACCTTCCAAAATGTTGCATTGTGCAACTATGCAAAACTAAATTTGTTTTATTTCTTGCTTGATTGACTCTGTGTATGTCTAATGCAAGATTGCCGATTCCCTTGTGATGCCCCTGCATCATACCCTTGTGATAATTAAAATGTAATTTCTTGCATATAAGTAGGATTGGATTGGTAAAACCATTTTTTTAGTCGGTTGCCTCGATTATGGTGTTCCCCTGTATTGGATGTGGCACCTAAGTAGGCTCACTTAGGGCTTCCTCTTCTATATCATCATTGGGACATAAACTGTCCTCCTCTGCCTAGATCCAATATCCTTCCTCTTCTTTCCCTTTATTCTTATTGTGGGTTTGTGCCCACCTCTATTTGTTCTTATGGTTATATGCCCACCTTTGTCTCCTCTAGGTCTACGTCCAGTTTCATCTCTCATGGTTCTACACCCACTTTTGTCTCTCATGGGTGGTTGCAACTTTCCTTGTTTTCTTTCAGGACACCTTCAATGAACAACTCCTTTACGCCATGTTATTTGGTGCTTTATGGGCCTCTGTTCTTTTGTGTGTTGTTGTGCAAGCCTTTACTTTTGCTCCTTGCTTCTTATCCATAGTGTGTCCTTATGTACTTTGTAGTTTTATACATGCATTGCTTACTTTAGCCAAAACTTGTACCCCTTTCTTATTCTCTAACATATTGCATAACTCTCAATCACTTTCCTTCCGTGCAAGTGGCCTCTTGCATAGTTTAGAATAACCTTCTAAAATGTTACGTCGTGTAACTATGCACAATTAGAGTTATTTTATTTCTTGCGTGATTGACTCTGTTTTTGTCTGATGCAAGATTACCAATTTCCCTATGATGCTCCTACATCAGACCCTCGTGATAATTAAAATGTAAGATCCTGTATATAAGTAGGATTGGAATGGTAGAACCATTTTTTTAGTCGACTGCCTCGACCACAATGTTCTTCTGCATTGGATGGGGCACCTAAGTAGGCTCACTTGGTGCCTCTACACCATCATTGGGACATAAACTGTCTTCCTCTACCTAGATCCAATACCCTTCCTCTTCTTTCCTTTTCTTCCTCTTGTGGGTTTGTACCCACCTCTATTTGCTTTTATGGTCCTATGCCCACTTTCATCTCCTCTGGGTTTACACCCAATTTCATCTCTCATGGTTCTACACTCACTTTTGTCTCTTGTGGGTATATGCCCATTCTTGTCCATTCACCTCCACCAAAAGGTTTTCATACCTTTCATTTCCTTCCTTTTGTGCACCTTTCAGTTCTCATCTTTTACGCATACTTTTTTCCTTTTATCACCTGCAACAAGTAGGTATACTTACATGCTATCCTTCCTCATGTTTCTCACAGGGTATATTTGTGCGGTTTTATTGCTGCCTTTGCCTTCATTTACCTTTGCTTGATGCCCTTAGTGGCATATAAGTCTTTATGGGGTCTGTCGACTCCCACCTTTTCTTATTATCATTCACTTTGCTATGTCTGCTTGGACATAGTGCTCTATCTGTTGACTAGTACCTTGAGTCCTTTACACCCTTCAATGTGAAATAGTGCTTGACGTCCAATACACTCCATTTCCTCAGGCCTTTCTTTTCTGGAGAACCTTTGTGTTTCAGCTTTAAGCTAATTCTCGATTTGCATCAAAACCTCTGTGGCTTCTTTCCTCCTATGGTTCTCTCCCTGCTTCTCTGTGGTATGTTTCCTCCCAACCATTTTTCTTTCTATCTATGCCATCCTTTCCTCTTGCATCTACAATATGGAGGCTATCTTTATTTTCCTTGAGTTTTGTAACTCTAGTTCATGTCTTGTTTTGGCTTCTAGCTAAGCCATCTTCTATGCTCTTCATTCTCTATTCATTTGCATTTGATGGAGAATAACCTTTTCTAGCATTTTATATCAATATGTTGATTGAAAGATGCTCTCTTACCCTGATTGCCTCATGTTTGATGATCTATTGGCATCTTCATTCCTCTCACACGATTCATTGTCAACCCACTTTTTCTTTTCATGTGAAGTGCCTCACGGTCGATAATCTATCGGTGGTTTCTCCTAATCTGCAAATCTAGACTATCTCACATTCGGTGATCTGTTTGTATTCCACTTGGATACCTAACTTCTAGCAATCTGTCGATGATTCCCCTTTGCTTTCTAGTGCAATGATTGCCTCATGGTTAACCATTTATCAGTTCTCACACAACACTCCTACAAGTTGCTTACAACCCTGTAACTTCTTACACTACCTATTGTTGCACTTTCTATTGTAATCCTATGTAGGCATTTTGCACTATGGAATCGCTCTAACAAATTCTCCCTCCGTGATCCTATGTAGCTCATTTCGACTAGGTGTATTCTTTGTTTATGTTCCACCCACTCGTTATATACCTACCTCCCTCATGGTGGTGAATGATGCTCTACTAGTTTCCTCATGTTCAACAATCTGCTATCTTTGCTTCTGCTAGCTTATATCTTGCTTGCAAGTTTATTATTTCTTTTTACATCTTTGAAGGTTCACAACCTTGCTTTGATATCATATTGGTGCTGGCCGAGATCAAGGGTCCTAGTGAAGGGATACATTAACCACGTAGCCTTTAGAATTCCATATAGTGGATCATGCTAATAAAGCATTTTATTCCTTAACTTCGGGTGTTCCAAGATAATATAAACTTAGTAGCTATATATTAAGCTCTCAGATCTACTTAGTCTAGTTCTTAGACATAGATATAAGTATCTTTATTTTTATCTACTATGGTGTCCTTACAATACCATCCATCCATGATTACGAACCTTCACTTGTCTACAAAGTTCCTTTTCTCTTTGTCTAGCCTCAGACAATTTTTTTTCCCTTATGGGATCACTCTAACAGAGTCTTTCCTTGGCTTTTGAGCATTACAAATTCTAGACCGAGACCCCTTTTTTAGTTGCTTCATTAAATTCCCACACAATTGATCAACTTCATTTAATGTGGCTTTATGCAAGTCTACAAACCTACTCTAGAAGTAGCATAGCCTTTTACGAACCTCGAGCTGCATAAGTAGATCTTGTTAGTCCCTTTTGTTGTCACATCATTTACAGTACTAACCTAGCCTAAGGAAAGGCTAACTATATGTTCTCACAACTAATTACTTATCTAACTGTCTTCTACTTCCTTAGGCTTACATCAAATACCCTATGCTTGGCTTTTTGTGCACCCTTGTACCTCAAAATCTCTTCCTTCCCATGCACCAACATCATCGTGTAATGGGTACCTTAGAGCTCAATCACTGGTTGATTACGTTCTAGTCACATTTGAGCACCCCTCGACTATGACTATGCACTACTCTAATGTTCTCCCTTGATAAGCCCAACTCTTTGTGCATTTATTGCTGAAGTTTGAACTTAGCTTTGGTTGCAACTTTTCTTGTTCTTGTGAAATACACCTTCAATGAACAACTCCTCAACCATGGTTCTTAGAACTTTGTAGGCCTCGGTTCCTTCATGCACTTTTGAGCGAGCCTTTACTATTTCACCTTCTTGCCCCTAGTGCATCTTTATGTGTTTTGTACCTTTGCGAGTATGTTGTTTGGCTTAACCAAAACTTGTACCTCCTTTTTATTCTCTAACTCTTTGCATAACTCTCAACCACTGTGCACAACCTTCCTTCCATGCAAGTGGAATCGTGCCTGGTCTGTGTTATCGTGCACAACTACAGTTGGTTTATTTCTCGTTTCACTGACTCTATTTTTGTTTGATGCAAGATTGCAAATTCGCTTGTGATGCTCCTACATCAAACTCCCCAGATAATTAAAATATGAACTCCTATTTATAAATAGTGTTGGAGTGATAGAACTTTATTTTGTTTGGTTGTGTTGACTACGGTGTTCCCGTCCCCCTGGTGTGGCACTTGAGCAGGCTCACTCAGTGTTTCCTTCTTTTTTAAATCCTCCTTGGGTCATAAATTATTCTACTTTGCCTAGCTCTGATACACTTCATCTTCCTTCCCTTGTTCTTATGGTTCTGCACCCACCTCTATTTATTCTTGTGGCCCTATGCACATCTTCATATCTTGTGGGCTTATGCCCACCTTTGTTCTTGTGGGTTTGCACCCACTTTTGTTTCTTATGGGGTTACGCCCATTCTTATTCATCCATCTCCTATAAAAGGTCTACATACCTTTCCTTTCCTTGTTTTTGTGTGTCTTTCGCTTCTCCTCTGTTATGCACACTCTTCATTATGTGGCTTATGGCAAGTAAGTATACTTGCGTGCCATTCTTCCATGTGTTTCTCATGGGGTATGTATACATGGTTCTTCCACTGCCCTTGTTCTTCATTTCTCTTTGGTTGATGTTGTCAATGGCATGGAGGTCTCTATGGGGTCCATTGACTCCCACCTTTTCTTTTTCCTTTATTGTCACACACTTACCTTTACATGCTTGGATTAATATCCCCTTTAGTCATTATTCGTGGTTAGTCTCAGGCTGATGGTATCCTACCTTGCTCCTAATCAGCAATAACTCCTTTTCTTTGCACATAATGAAAATTGCATTCCCTTGATCTGTTTCGTGCTGATTTTGGTTAACTTATCCTACTAGCTCCTACTGGTTATGTGCCAACAATGTTGCATCTTTGTTAGCTGCAAGCTGACTCTTCTCCTCTCCTTACCATATTCGAATGCCATTTGTGGAGTTACGTCCACTTGTCCTTCCCTTTTCGCGTCTCTCCACGGTGTAATGCTTTGTTATCTTTGGGATAACTTAGGCTTGATTGCATATTACCTTTTTATCTTAATCTCCTCAAGATTAAGGTAAATGCCTCCCACAGATAAACATGCACTCCTTCATTTCTCCATCTTTATGCCTTTTGAAGGACACATCTCTTCTACTTGGCTGCCCTGCTTGAAGTTATCATATGCAGCTTCTCTTTTGCCTTCTTCCTTCTTTGGTGCAATGATGTTTACATTAACACTTATGATCTATTTAGCGAGTGCTCATTCCAGTGCCTCTATTTTCTTTGGCACACCTTTGAACCCATGTGCCTTACTCTCATTTTAATTGCACTCAACAACTCCCAATTATTCTCTATGTAATTCTTCTCCTTTTGTAGCATCTCCTGTTACTTCTTCCTTTGGTGTTTCCTTGAGGGAAGTTTCTCCTAGTCAAAGTTCCTTTAGAGCCTCTCCTTCTTCAGGCTCCTTTTCCTTTGTATTGGGCTAAAGTTTATCTTCTGTCCATCGTCCATTATTTTACGGGGATATAGGGTTCTCAACCCTTCCTTTGGTGCATCCTCCACTGTGAGCACAAAAACACCGGTGATCTCTTTAGGGTTCTTCTTATGTGCCCATGTATTTGTGTAGACTAGTGCTATACCTTCCACACCTTCATGCACTCTTACTGGCTCATGTGGAATGATATCCACTTTTCCTTCACTCATTTCACTCCACTACAACTAGCTTTATTCTTGGTTTCGCTCCCTCTATTGTTGCTTCTATGAAATAACCTTCTTTTCCTTTGCTTCTTATGCATCTCATTTATGCAACCTTCTCCTTAATGCCTTCCAAGATCAGCATTAACTCTTACTCTTTCATCTTCTCAAACGACTCTTTTTGACCTCCGCATTACTCCCATGTTGGCTCCTCCTGCGCATCACCTTTCATGGCAACATTTTCTTCTTTACTTTGAGAATGAGGCTTTGAAGGTTACCTTCAATGGCTTTCAAGTCTTCTCCTCCATTTGAGATGGCCTTCTGGGTGTATTACTTGGTTCTGTAGTTTGGAAATTATATGTTGCCAAATTTTCACCCTTTTATTTATTT
This sequence comes from Torreya grandis, assembly GCA_037957365.1. Classification (NCBI taxonomy): domain Eukaryota; kingdom Viridiplantae; phylum Streptophyta; class Pinopsida; order Cupressales; family Taxaceae; genus Torreya; species Torreya grandis. The sequence continues at coordinate 638,138 of JARHVA010001134.1, forward strand.
TTTTCTTCCTTTTTGTGGCACACTTTGCTCTGTATGCTTGGACTGATATCCCCTTTAAGTGTTGTTCCTAGCTAGTTTTAAGCTAATGGCCTCCTTCCTTGCTCCCAATCGATAGTGACTCTTTTTCCTTCCATGCAATGAAATTTGCACTCCTTTGATTGACATTAGGGTGATTTTGGCTAATTCATCTAGGTAGCTCATCCATGTCATGTGCAAACAATGTCTTGTTTTTGTTAGCTACATGTCGACTCTTCTCCTCTCCCCATGCATTTTCAGACTCCTTTTATGAAGTTATGCCCACTTTTCCTTCCCTTTGTGTGTTTCTCCATGGTGCAATGCTCTATTGTCTTATGATAACTTAGGTCTCATTGCAAGTTGCTACCTCTTTCTCTTCTTCCCCTAATGCTTTAGGCAAATTTCTGCCACAAATAGACTTGCGCTCTTTTTCCCCTCTATGTTTGTGCCTTTCGAAAGATACATCTCTTATGCATGGTTATTGTGCTTGAATTTCACCCATGAAACTTCTCTTTTGCCTTCCTCATCCATTGACATAATGTTGTTTGCATTGGTGCTCAATCTCTCTTGAGTTGGAGCTTGCACCAATGCCTCTAATTCCTTTGGCGTAGTTTTGGACCCATGTACCTCACTCTTATTTATGCTTCACTCAACAATTCCCAGTTGATCTCTAGGCAACTCTTATCCTTTTGCAACATCTCTCATTGTTTCTTCTTTGGGTGCTTCCTTCAGGGAAGTTTCTCCTGGTCCAAGGTCCTTTAGAGCCTTTCCTTAAGCTCATTTTACTTTTGCATCAAGGGCTAAAGCTTATGTTCTCTCCATCACACACCATTACTTTTGGACAATTGCTCCAGTATTATTATATGTTGTTGTTATGAACCAATCCTATGCTTTATGGGGATCTAGTGTTCTCAACTCTTCCTTTAGTGTATCCTCTACTTCGAGCACAATAACACTTGTGTTCTCTTAAGGGTTCTTCTTGTGTGCCCTTATCTCTATGCAGGCTGCTCCTACACCTTGTGCACCTTATTACACTCTCTCTGGCTCTTGTGGAATGATATCCACAATTGCTCTAACATCCCTCTCTATCGTTGTTGTTGTGCTATAATCTATTACTTTATGGGGATGTAGGGTTCTCAACCCTTCCTTTGGTGTATCTTCCACTGTGATCACAAGAGCGCTTGTGCTCTCTTTAGGGTTCTTCTTATGTGCCCCTGTCTTTGTGCAGACTGGTGCTATACCTTCCACATCTTCATGCATTCTTGTTGGCTCATGTGGAATGATATCCACTTTTCCTTCACTCATTTCACACCACTACAAATGAGTTTTTTCTTGGTTTTACTCCTCTATTATTATTTCCATGAAATAACCTTCTTTTCCTATGCTTCTTATGCATCTTCTCCTCAATGCCTTTCGAGATCAACATTAGCCACCATTCTTTCATCTTCTCAAAGTGCTCTTTCTGACCTCCACATTGCTCCCATGTTCTATCCTCCTATGCATCGTCTTTCATGGCAACACTTTATTCTTTACTTTAGGAGTAAGGCTTTGAAGGTTACCTTCAACAACTTTTGAGTCTTCTCCTTTTGAGATGGCCTTTTGGGTGCACTACTTGGTTCTATAGTTTGGAAATTCTTTGTTGCCAAATTTTCACCCTCTTATTGTTTTTCTTCTTTCTCTTTTGTCGTGCACTTTGCTCTATGTGCTTGGACTGATATCCCCTTCAAGCGTTGTTCCTAGTTAGTATTAAGTTGATGGCCTCCTGCCTTTATCTCAATCGATAGTTACTCTTTTTCCTTCCGTGCAATGAAAATTTCACTCCTTTGATTGGCATCGGGCTGATTTTAGCTAATTCCTCTCGATAGCTCATCCATGTCGTGTGCAAATAATGTCTTATTTTTGTTAGCTACATGTCAACTCTCCTCCTCTCCTCATGCATCTTCATATGCCTTCTGTGGATTTATGCCCACTTTTCCTTCCCTTTGCGTGTCTCTCCATGGTATAATGGTCTATTGTCTTTATGACAACTTAGGTTCCATTGCAAGTTGCTACCTCTTTCTCTTCTTCCCCCAATGTTTTATTCAGATTTCTGCCATAAATAAACTTGCGCTCTTTTGCCTCTCTATGTCTATGCCTTTTGAAGGACACGTCTCTTTTGCATGGCTGTTGTACTTGAATTTCACCCGTGCAACTTCTCTTTCACCTTCCTCATCTATTGACATAATGTTATTTGCATTGGTGCTCAATCTCTCTTTAGTTGGTGCTTGAACCAATGGCTCTATTTCCTTTGGCACACTTTTGGACCCATGTGCCTCACTCCTATTTATGCTTCCCTCAACAACTCCCATTTGATCTCTAGGAAACTCTTCTCCTTCAACATCTCTTGTTGTTTCTTCTTTTGGTACTTCTTTTTCAGGGAAGTTTCTCCTAGTCGAAGGTCTTTTAGTGCCTCTCCTCCCTCAGGCTCATTTTGCTCTGCATCCAGGGCTAAAGGTTATCTTCTATCCATCGCACATCACTACAGATGGATAATTGCTCCAACATTACTCTATGTTATTGTTGTGAATCAATCCTTTACTTTATGGGGATATAATGTTCTCAACCCTTCCTTCCATGTATCCTCCACTTTGAACACAATAACAATTATGCTCTCTTAAGGGTTTTTCTTGTGGGCCCTTATCTCTGTGTAGGCTACTCCTACACCTTGTGCATCTTCTTGTGCTTTCGCTGGCTCTTGTGGTTTGATATCCATAATTTCACTAACATCCCTCTCTATCATTGTTGTTATGTTACAACCCATTGCTTTATGGGGATATAGGGTTCTCAACCCTTCCTTTGGTGCATCCTCCACTATGAGCACAAGAACACCTGTGCTCTCTTTAGGGTTCTTATGTGCCCCTTTCTTTGTGCAGACTGGTGCTATACCTTTCAAATCTTCATGCGCTCTTACTAGCTCATGTGGAATGATATCCACTTTTCCTTCACTCATTTCACTCCACTACAACTAGGTTTATTCTTGGTTTCACTCCTCTATTGTTGATTCCATGAGATACCTTCTTTACTCTTCTTTTTATGTTTTCTTTTTTATGCAACCTTCTCCTCAATGCCTTCTGAGATCAACATTAGCTCCCACTCTTTCATCTTCTCAAAGGGCTCTTTCTAACCTCTACATTGCTCCCATCTTGGCTCCTCTTGCCCATTGCCTTTCATGAAAACACTTTTTTCTTTACTTTAGGGGCAAGGCTTTGAAGGTTACCTTCAATGTCTTTTGAGTCTTCTCCATTTGAGATGGCCTTCTTGGTGCACTACTTGGTTCTATAGTTTGGAAATTTTTTGTTGCCAAATTTTGATACTCTTATTGCTTTTTTTCTACCTCTTTTGTTGGGCACTTCGCTCTGTGTGCTTGGACCGATATCTCCTTCAAGCATTGTTCCTAGTTAGTTATAAGGTGATGGATTCCTGCCTTGCTCACAGTCGGTAGTGACTCCTTTTCCTTTCGTGCAATGAAAATTGCATTCCTTTGATTGGTATCGGGCTGATTTTAGGTACTTCCTTTTGGTAGCTCATCCATGTCATGTGCAAACAATGTCTTATTTTTGTTAGCTACATGTCAACTCTTCTCCTCTTCTCATGCATATTCAGAGGCCTTTTTTAGAGTTATGCCTACTTTTCCTTCTCTTTGCTTATCTCTCCATGGTGCAATTCTTTATTATCTTTATGACAACTTAGGTTTCACTGCAAGTTGCTTCCTATTTCTCTTCTTCCTCTAATACTTTAGGAAAATTTCTGCCACAAATAGACTTGCACTCTTTTGCCTCTCTATGTCTATGCATTTTGAAGGACACATCTCTTTTGCATGGCTGTTGTGCTTGAATTTCACCCATGCAACTTCTCCTTTACCTTCCTCATCCATTGACATAATGTTGTTTACATTGGTGCTCAATCTCTCTTCAGTTGGTGCTTGCACCAACGCCTCTATTTATTTTAGTACACTTTTGACCCATGCACCTCACTTTTATTTATGCTTCACTCAACAACTCCTAGTTGATCTCTAGGAAACTCTTCTCTTTTTGCAACATCTCACTCTTTCTTCTTTGGGTGCTTCCTTCAAGCAAGTTTCTCCTGGTTGAAGGTCCTTTTGAGCCTCTCCTTCCTAAGGCTCATTTTGCTTTGGATACGGGGCTAAAGGTTATCTTTTATCCATCACACACCACTGCATATGGATAATTACTCCAGTGTTAGTCTATGTTATTATGAACCAATCCTTTGCTTTATGAGGATATAGTATTCTCAACCCTTCTTTTGTTGCATCCTCCACTTTGAGCACAATAACACTTGTGCTATCTTAAGGGTTCTTCTTGTGCATCTTTATCTCTGTGTAGGCTGCCCCTACACCTTGTGCACCTTCTTGCGCTCTCGCTAGCTCTTGTAGAATGATATCTACAATTTCTCTAACATCCGTCTCTATCGTTGTTGTTATGCTACAATCCATTACTTTGTGGGGATATTGGGTTCTCAACCCTTCCTTTGGCACATCCCTCCACTATGATCACAAGAACACCTATGTTCTCCTTAGGGTTCTTATGTGTCCCTGTCTTTGTGCAGGTTGGTGCTATACCTTCCACACCTTCATGCACTCTTGATGGCTCATGTGGAATGATATCCACTTTTCCTTCATTCATTTCACTCCACTACAATTGGGTTTATTCTTGGTTTCGCTCCTCTATTGTTGCTTCCATGAAATAACCTTCTTTTCCTCTGCTTCTTATGTATCTTCTTTATGCAGCCTTCTCTTCAATGCCTTTTGAGATCAGCATTAGGTCCCACTCTTTCATCTTCTCATAGGTCTCTTTTTGACCTCTGCATTGCTCTCATGTTGGCTCATCTTGTGCATCGCCTTTCATGGCAACACATACTTCTTTACTTTGGGAGTGAGGCTTTGAAGGTTACCTTCAACGGCTTTCAAGTCTTCTCCTCTATTTGATATGGCCTTCTTGGTGCACTATTTGGTTTTATTGATTGGAAAATATCTGTTGCCAAATTTTCACCCTCTTATTACTTTTCTTCTTCCTCTTTTGTTGCGTCCTTTGCTCTTTGTGGTTTGATTGATATCCCCTTCAAGCGTTGTTCCTAGTTAGTTTTAAGCTGACAACCTCTTGCCATGCTCCCAATCGGTAATGACTCTTTTTCCTTCCGTGCAATGAAAATTGCACTCTTTTAATTGGCATCGGGCTGATTTGGGCTAATTCCTCTCGGTATCTCATCCATGTCGTGTGCAAAAAATGTCTAATTTTTGTTAGCTACATGTGAACTCTTCTTCTCTCCTCATGCATCTTCAAATGCCTTTTGTGGAGTTATGCCCACTTTTCCTTCCCTTTGTGTGTCTCTCCATGGCGTAATGCTCTATTATCTTTATGATAACTTAGGTTTTATTGAAAGTTGCTCCCTCTTTCTCTTCTTCCCCTAATGCTCTAGGAAAATTTATACGACAAATAGACTTGCGCTCTTTTGCCTCTCTATGTCTGTGCCTTTCGAAAGAAACATTTCTTTTGCATGACTCTTGTGCTTGAATTTCACTTGTATAACTTCTTCATCTTCCTCATCTATTGACACAATGTTGTTTGCATTAGCGGTCAATCTTTCTTTAGCTGGTGCTTGCACCAACGCCACTATTTCCTTTAGTGCACTTTTGGACCCATGCATCTCACTCTTATTTATGCTCCACTCAATAAGTCCAATTGATCTCTAGGCAACTCTTCTACTTTTGGAAACATCTCTTGTTGTTTCTTCTTTTGGTGTTTTTTTAGGAAAGTTTTCCCTGGTCAAAGGTCCTTTAGAGCCTCTCCTTCCTTAGGCACATTTTGCTTTGCATTTGGGGCTAAAGGTTATCTTCTATCCATCACACGCCACTGTATATGGACAATTGTTCCAACATTACTCTATGTTATTTTTATTTTGAAGCAATCCTTTGCTTTATGGGGATCTAGTGTTATCAACCCTTCGATGCATCCTCCACTTTGAGCACAATAACACTTGTGCTCTCTTAAGGGTTCTTCTTGTGAGCCCTTATCTCTATGCAGGCTGCTCCTACACCTTATGCACTTTCTTGCACTATCACTGGCTCTTGTAAAATGATATTCACAATTTCTCTAACAACCCTCTCTATCATCGTTGTTGTGCTACAATCCATTAATTTATGGGGATATAGGGTTCTCAACCCTTCCTTTAGTGTATGTTCCACAGTGAGCACAAGAACACCTATGCTTTCTTTAGGATTCTTCTTATGTACCCTTGACTTTGTGCAGACTGGTGCTATACCTTCCACACCTTCATGCACATTTGTTGGCTCATGTGGAATGATATCCACTTTTTCTTCACTCATTTCACTCCACTACAAGTAGGTTTATTCTTGGTTTCACTCCTCTATTATTGCTTCCATGAAATAACTCTCTTTTCGTCTGTTTCTTATGCATCTTCTTTATGCAGCCTTCTCCTCAATGCCTTTTGAGATCAACATTAGCTCCCACTCTTTCATCTTCTCAAAGAGCTCTTTTTGAGCTCCGCATTGCTCCCATGTTGGCACCACTTGCGCATTGCCTTTCATGAAAACACTTTCTTCTTTACTTTGGGAGTGAGGCTTTGAAGGTTATCTTCAATGACTTTTAAGTCTTCCACTTCATCTAAGATGGCCTTCTTGGTGTACTACTTGGTTCTATAGTTTAGAAATTATCTATTGCTAAATTTTCACTCTCATTGATTTTCTTTTTCCTCTTTTGTGGTGTACTTTGCTCTGTGTGTTTAGAATAATATCCTCTTCAAGCGTTTTTTGTAGTTAGTTTGAAGTTGATGGCCTCCTGCCTTACTCCTAATTGGTAGTGACTCCTTTTCCTACTGTGTAATGAAAATTGCACTCCTTTGATTGGCATCGGCGCTGATTTTGGCTACTTTCTCTCAGTAGCTCATCCATGTCATGTGTAAAGAATGTCTTGTTTTTGTTAGCTACATGTCGACAATTCTCCTCTCCCCATGCATCTTCAGATGCCTTTTATGGAGTTGTGCCCATTTTTCCTACCCTTTATGTGTCTCTCCATGGCACAATGCTCTATTGTCTTTATGATAACTTAGGTTCCACCTCAAATTGCTACATCTTTCTCTTCTTCCCCTAAAGTTTTACGCAAATTTCTGCCACAAATAGACTTGCACTCTATTGCTTCTCTATGTTTGTGCCTTTCGAAGGAAACATATCTTTTGCATGGCTATTGTGCTTGAATTTCACCCTTGTAATTTCTCTTTGGACTTCCTCATCCATTGGCACAATGTTGTTTGCATTGGCGCTCAATCTCTTTTTAGTTGGTGATTGCACCAATGTCTCTATTTCCTTTGGTGCACTTTTGGACCCATGCGCCTCACTATTATTTATGCTTCACTCAAAAACTCCTAGGTGATCTCCAGGCAACTCTTCTTCTTCAACATCTTTTGTTGTTTCTTCATTGGGTGCTTCCTTCAGGGAAGTTTCCCCTGGTCAAAGGTTCTTTAGAGCCTCTTCTTCCTCAGGCTCATTTTGCTTTGCATTTGGGGCTAAAGGTTATCTTTTATCCATCATACAACGTTATATATAGACAATTGCTCTAGCATTACTCTATGTTGCATATGGACAATGAGGATCTAGTGTTCTCAACCGTTCCTTCAATGCATCCTCCACTTCGAGCACAATAACACTTGTGTTCTCTTAAGGGTTCTTCTTGTGCACCCTTATCTCTGTGCAGTGTGCTCCTATACCTTGTCTTGCACTCTCGTTGGCTCTTATGGAATGATATCCATAATTATTCTAATATCCCTATCATTGTTATTGTGCTAAAATCCATTATTTTATGGGGATATGGTGTTCTCAACCCTTTCTTTGGCACATCCTCCACTGTGAACACAAGAACACCTGTGCTCTCTTTAGGGTTCTTATAAGTCCCTGTCTTTGTGCAGACTAGTGCTATACCTTCCACACCTTCATGCACTCTTATCGGCTCATGTGGATTGATATCAACTTTTCCTTCGCTCTTTTCAATCCACTACAACTAGGTTTATTGTTGGTTTTGCTCCTATATTGTTGCTTCTATGAAATAACCTTCTTTTCCTTTACTTTTTATGCAGCCTTCTCTTCAATGCCATCCAAGATCAGCATTAGCTCCCACACTTTCATTGTCTTAAAGTGTTTTTTCTGACCTCCGCATTGCTCCCATGTTGGCTCCTCCTACGCATCGCCTTTCATGGTAACACTTTCTTCTTTACTTTGGGAGCAAGGCTTTAAAGGTTACCTTCAATTGCTTTCGAGTCTTTTCCTCCATTTGAGATGGCCTTTTAGGTGCACTACTTGGTTCTATTATTCTGAAATTATCTGTTGCCAAATTTTCACCTGCTTATTGCTTTTATTCTTTCTCTTTTGTCGCACTCTTCTATTTATGGTAACACTTTCTTCTTTACTTTGGGAGCAAGGCTTTAAAGGTTACCTTCAATTGCTTTCGAGTCTTTTCCTCCATTTGAGATGGCCTTTTAGGTGCACTACTTGGTTCTATTATTCCGAAATTATCTGTTGCCAAATTTTCACCTGCTTATTGCTTTTATTCTTTCTCTTTTGTCGCACTCTTCTATTTATGTGCTTGGACTGAAATCCCCTTCTAGTATTATTCCTAGTTATTTTTAAGCTGATGGCCTCTTGGCTTGCTCCCAATCAGTAGTGACTCCTTTTCTTTCTGCACAATGAAAGTTGCACACCTTTGATTGGCATCAGGGTGATTTTGATTAATTCCTCTCGGTAACTCATCCATGTCAGGTACAAACAATGTCTTGATTTTGTTAGCTACATGTCTACTCTTCTCCTCTTCATGCATCTTTAAATGCCTTTTATAGAGGTATGCTAACTTTTCCTTCCCTTTTTATGTCTCTCCATGGCACAATGCACTATTGTCTTTATGATAACTTAGGTTCCACTGCAAGTTTCTACCTATTTCTCTTCTTCCACTAATGCTTTCGGCAAATTTTTGCCATAAATTGACTTGCACTCTTTTGCCTATCTATGTCTTTGCCTTTCAAAGTACACATCTCTTTTGTATGGCTATTGTGCTTGAATTTCACATGTGTAACTTCTCTTTCACCTTCCTCATCCATTGACACAATGTTGTTTGCATTGGCACTCAATCTCTCTTCAGCTGGTGCTTGCCCTAATGCCTCTATTTCCTTTGATGCACTTTTGGACCCATGCGCCTCACTCTTATTTATGCTTCACTCAACAACTCCCAATTATTCTCTAGGTGACTCTTTTCTTTTTGCAACATCTCTTGTTGTTTCTTCTTTGGGTGTCTCCTTCATGGAAGTTTCTCTTGGTCAAAGGTCCTTTAGATACTCTCCTTCCTCACGCTCATTTTGCTTTGCATCCAAGGCAAAAGGTTATCTTCTATCTATCACACCGCTGCATATGGATAATTGCTCCAACATTACTCTATTTTGTCATGAAATAATCCTTTGCTTTATGGGGATCTAGTGTTATCAACCCATCCTTCAGTGCATCCTTCACTTTCGAGCACAATAACACTTGTGTAGTCTTAAGGGTTCTTTTTGTGCGTCCTTATCTCTTTGGAAGCTGCTCATACATCTTGTGCACCTTCTTTGGTTCTCACTGGATCTTGTGGAATTATATCCATAATTACTCTAACATTTATCTCTATTGTTATTGTTGTGCTACAATCTATTACTTTATAGGGATATAGGGTTCTCAACCCTTCTTTTGGCACATCCTCCACTGTGAGTATAAAAACACATGTGCTCTCTTTGGGGTTCTTCTTATGTGCCCCTATTTTTGTGCAGATTGGTGTTATACCTTCCACACCTTCATGCACTCTTGCTGGTTCATGTGGAATGATACCTACTTTTCCTTCACTCATTTCACTCCACTACAACTAGGTTTATTCCTGGTTTTGCTCATCTATTATTGCTTCCATGAAATAACCTTCTTTTCCTCTGCTTCTTATGCATCTTCTTTATGTAGCCTTCTCCTCAATGCCTTCTGAGATCAGCATTAGGTCACACTCTTTCATCTTCTCACAAGTCTCTTAATATTGTAAAGTAAAATCAAATTACATTAGCGTAATATTACTTAAAGTTTATAGATCAATTTGGTATCAAAGCGGTTAGTGTGTTGGGTTAACCTATGTATAAACATTGCTTTAAAATGTCAAATTTGATATCAAAACTAAATTTGCGGGTGAATTTGTGACTTTGTTATTTTAACAATGGATCCAATGCTAGCTCAGATTCAGTTTTTACTGAACAACATTATCACTGTGATAATGCAATACTTGCAATCCCAAGAGCACAGTCAGCAAGCGACAGAGCAATGACAGAAGTAATAAATCGAGACGCTCTAATAGAGAATTGATGTACTACAAGCAGAACTGCAACAAGAACGTCGATAAAAGAAAAAGATGCGTGAATATGTAGAGATTTGCGAACATTATGTCCGTCAAGGTCATACTGCCAAGTAATGTTGGGTACTACATCTCAATCAGGGTCCATTATGGTTCAAGAAGCAAAATGAGCAAAGATGCAAAGCAAAAGGGAAGGCACCTATCAAAAAAGTTGCAAAGCCAGTTCTCCTAAGTATTAAGCAGCAGATGAAGGATTCATCCAAGAGATTTTGCCAAGCTAGACTACAAAGTTACATTCTGGTTATAGCAGTGATTCTTCTAATTCATATATTCCTGCTAGTCCTATTAATGAGAATGATGTTGGAAGTTCAAAAGCAAATAATGCTTTGATTATTAATGAATCTTTTGATGTACATACTGAAGATGAAAAAAATGAAATCAACTCTTCTGGCTATATTGACAATGTTAGGAACACTGAATGTACTAACCCTAAACATTCATCAAGTTCATGTATTAATACATTTGAAAAACACACAAAGGGAATACGTTCTAAGCTGTTAGTTAAAATGGGATTCGAAGGAAAAGGCCTTGACATTAATAGTCAAAGAATTGTCCAACATATCCACGGTGTAAAGAGACCATTCTGTGCAGGATTAAGATATGGAGACAAATGACAAATATCCCAAGAAGCTGAGCTGGAGAGTTACTCAAGCAATAAGTCAGAACACCCTGGAGAGTTGAAAGAAACATTATCAGAAGATGAAGTAGTTAAATCTAATGAAGCATCTTTAGACGACTTATCGAGGTATGAAAAGAAAAAATACTCAAATGTATTATATAATTATGTCTCAGAAAGCCCTAGAAAGATGCTTAAGAGACATGTCTAGAAGTTGCCTAAAGAAGACATGAAGTTAGGTTTTTACTTCAATGCTGAGGGGCAAATACTGAAAGAAGATAAGCAAAGTTATCAAAAACCTAAGGCAAAGGTTATAACTGCATGTTCAATCAAGCAAAAGATAGAATCTAGTCAGTCAAAACCTGAGGTAACATCCGCAAGGGAGACGACAGTCAATGAGACGCTGACAGTTCAAAAAATATCACCCTAAAAAGGTAAGCAACATTTATTTAAAAGAATAATTATCAAGCATTCTAAGATAGATGTTATTTTTTATAAGAATTATCAAAAGAATTTGATCTCAGAAGATGTTGTAGAAACCCTAGGTTTGGAAACTAAGCCACATTTCCAACCCTATTCTCTAGATAGAATAAATGATGGTAATGGTGTACATGTAAGTAAAACCTATAAATTAGGGTTTGCGATTACCTCCCACTTTGTAGATAAAGTTGAATTAGATGTGGTTCCACTTCAGTTTAGTGGCATTGTCATAGGTAAACCATATTATCTCTAAGAAAAGCAACTTACTCGAAGAAGTAAAATCAGTAAAGTATTGTAAAAGATGGGATAGAATATCTCGTGCAAGCATATTGACAGTAACCGTTATAGGTAAACGAAGCCTTCAATGTTTTTATACCCATGTATGTTAGGAACACTACAGGATAACTTGAAGATGTTGTCATGAGAAGCATCGAGAACAGCTTAGAAAATAAGTTGTATAATTTAATCTGTATAGACTGTGCAAACATGCATACATATTTCCTTCATGTTTGTAAGACCTGAATATAGGCATTGTTTATAAATGCATGCCCCAAGTATGGGCAATGTTTGTAATTGTTATGTACAGTTATAGTGTTTGTAAAGACCCAAGAAGGGTAACGTTTGTAAATTGTGTTGCTATGTAAGACCCTAAGAGGATAATTGTAAAACGGTGATTATTATAATATCAGGTGACATGCAACATTTTTGTAGTAATCAGAGCCATGTAAATATCCTCACATGAAGTCCCAGGTCCAGTACCAACTTTTTAAGCATAAAAAACCTTCTTAGTGGGAAGGATTGATCTGGAGGTGAATTTAGAAAAGGTTTTGAAGTAGATCAAAACCTATACCATTGCATCGGGTCTATTAAGACCTTTCCAATGGTATGTGGAACGTGGAAAACAGAGCTCGTATGCTCCTTATGCAGCTAGTCAAAGTTTTAGTCAAACTGGTCAAAGTAGGTCAAAATTGGTCAAACTACAAAAAATAACTATTACAGAACAATTTGAAAATAGTTCCACTATGAAGAACTCATCACGAGCTTTTCGACACAATTTACTATTTGTGAAACAGAGTTTGTATGTGCAAGTTATGACCGGTCAAAGTTGTGGTCAAACTTGGTCAACAAGTTGACATGGCAAAATGAGGACCAATAATAATGTGACGTGGCAATCATTTCGTGTGGGAAAATAGTGGGTTTCAATCATTTATCTTTTACAGGGGAATATAGTTATCTTCGACAGGCGTAATGTAATAGGGCAAAAAAATTGGTTTTAGATGGAACATCCAGTTGGAAGTCGACGAGTGGTGAGTGGTCAACAATTAACGAGTGGACGACAAGTGATGAGTGGAGATTGGACCACGTGATAGGTCTTTAAGCCACCATGTGACTTGCCACTAATTAATTACCATGGTCCAATTTCATATTATTTCCTGAATGTTCCAAACAGACCATATCTAACTTACAATACATGCCATGTTACATCCACGTACATGCCATGTTCATGCCACCATATCCACGTGAAAACCTCACCAAACTCATATTCCATCCACAAACCCACGAAATAGCCAACATGTCACCACATTCCTTCCACATACTTACGAAACCCCATGAAATGCATGTTAATACCAAACACTTGGCATGTTAAACCACGAACTTCGTGGTATATTAACATCCCAAACGCCCCCCACTTACCAATGTGGGACTAAGGATATGCTCCGACCACCGAATACGTTGAAATTGGGATTCAAACCAAGTAATTTTGGGTAAAAGATAAATGTCCCCGTCGTCATAGCTGTGGGACGTGGCACTATATAAAGTGCTAAGACTTATATTTAAAAACATTGAAAGAAGCAAGTTTGCTAGAAGACTATAGCAAAGGAGTGTGTGGCTCACAGAGGGTGCTAGAGGCAAAATTAGCAAAAAGTTTGAAAAGAGACTAGCATTATTTTTGCCCATAGAATAATTTTTCAGTTGTTCATTTTTCAATTTGGAGACATTTGCAAGTACTTTTCAAACGTTTTTCCTAATACATCAGTCAATATAAGACCCAGAGACATAGGCCTTCGTGCCGAACTCCGTTATCAAATTATGTGTTGAATGTTGTGAATTATTTGTTAAATTCATGTTTTGTAAGTCAATTTTTTATTTATTTCGTAATTAATATTGTAAAGCAAAATCAGATTACGTTAGCGTAATATTGCTTAAAGTTTAAGGATCAAATATGAAAGTAACATGAACAATATATGATGCACATAATGTTACTTATCACTGTGTGTAATGGTAGTATTATTAACATATCAGTCGCTTTTAAATATCTTAATTCATTCCTTCAATTAATAATATCAATGAATATAAACATAGATGTCCATATAAAATATTTGACCACATTTGTGTCTTCATAACTTAATTATTATGTTCTATAATAATTAATATGTGATGTAATTATCTTAATAATATCTATTTGATGTTTTTTTAGCTATCTATGATTAGATGATAAAATTATGAAATTCATATTTATAATTAGAATGGTAATCTATTTTTTTTTTTTTAAATCATCATGTTACTTAGAATAAGTTTAAATTTCTTATTTATGATTAGAAGAATATTCCAATCAATTTTACGATATGTTATGTAAACAAATAAATTTCAATTCGATCTTTATAATTAAATGACATTCTAACTTATCTTACGTTGCGAAACAATTCTCAATTTCATAGAGGTGTAAATAGAAGCTATTTCTTTTTCAAAATCTCAACAAATTTCTTAGAGATTCATTATAATCGATTTTATACTTGTGTACGTAGAAAACTATTAAAAAAATTTATATTTACAATTGCACAGTTGGAAAAATCTATTTTTTTTGTTTCGTTCTATATTGGAATTAAAATTCTCGTTTATTATCATTAAAAATAACATAACTATTCTTCATTTTAGGGTTGATCCTTCAATTTCAAAACCCTTGTTTCAAACATATAAAGGGATTTATTTAACATTAAATTCAAGTTCAATATCACATTCTTAAACTCTTTGTGTACAAGTTATTTTTCAAAAAAAAAAACCTAAGAAGACTAAAGGTATAATTGTCAAAGGAAAATAATGTTATTGAAAATTGACATGATGACTAAATTAGGAGATTATGTTACAAAATTAATTTCTACCTTTCTACTCAAGAATTTGTTTTTGAAATACAATGTATTAATTCACTTCAAGCATTTTTTACTTTTTAAATATCAACTTAGACCAAGAATTTAAGGTTAAACAAAACTACGTAGCATTCGGTATAAGCGGTGCCTCTGGGTCACGTTTACGGGTAATGCCGTCGCGCTTGAGCTACTGCATCCATAGCCTAACACAGCTACAACAACGATGTCTGGGCATCGTCCCTATAAACCATCGGGGAGAAATAAGGACCATGTCATGTCATTAAGACCAAGGGGTGGGATAATCTCTCTTGGTCAATAATACTAATTAAGATAAGGAAACAACCTGAACTACTTTAAACGATTTTGACTTGTGAACTTATGGAACAGAGATAGAGAAAGTACATTTCTTACTCAAAACTCAATACCATCGAAAATGAATAAATAAAACCCGAATTGAGAATGTTAAGGTAATTATTATCAAGAAACCACCAACCAAATGACTCTCAGATAACTAAACCTTGACAACAACAATTATATGGATTAGGTTGTCTAAACCAAAGATCAAAAACATTGTTGATATAAATAAAAGTGGAAAAAGGATGTAGCTTACAAATGTTAATTTCTATTTCTTGTTTAGATTTAGGGTTAGTCTAGTTAAACAAGTATCAAGTTACTTAAATTGATAATTTTTACACTCTTGTTTGGGTAGCTATCATAGAGGAACTTTTTGGGGAACTGGGCCTTAGAAAGTGCTGCATACCTAGACCTACAGTTTACATGAAACATAGAATATGGAATATAACTACATGCACACTACACTTTGATCCTATTTGGAAGCAGGTATATAGGCAGTCTGGGAAGTGAAGGATGTTTCCAGTATGTAGGTGATTATGACAGGGTTGGAGTTGTGCACTAAACAAGATTAAAGTTAAATGAAAAGGTAAGACCGGTATAATAAGACCCTAGTTTAGATAAACAAAACAAAGATAATAACTCTACGATATACTCAGAAGGATCTCAGTTACATCATTGCATTTTTGAGGTTTTAGCCCAAATTTTGAGGTAGAATGTGACTATTTATTATATGTTTTATACTCTTGTCATGGTGACCTCGATGCTTATCCAGTAGAGATGAGCGGTGAACAGTGAACGACTCAGGATCCGGTTGATCCCGATGAGTCAAGTCTTTGGCCAGAGCATAACTTACTCATGTATAGATGCCAAACCCATATAATTAGATGCTTACCTGTTTGACAAAAGAATACCTGACCCGTATGGCTAGATGCTTGCCATTTGGCAAATGAATGCCTAACCCGTATGGTTAGATGCTTGCCTATTCGGCAAAAGATATCCAATAGGATAAAGTATACCCAAGTTATATTCATAGACAAATATTAATTAAACAAAAAAAAACTTTCTTTTCCTCTGCTTCTTATGCATCTTATTTACGTAGTCTTTTCTTCAATGCCTTTCAAGATCAACATTAGCTCCCACTCTTTAATCTTCTCAAAGGGCTTGTTCTGACCTCCACATTGCTCCTATGTTGGCATCTCCTGCGCATCGCCTTTCATGGTAACACATACTTCTTTACTTTGGAAACGAGGCTTTGAAGGTTAGCTTCAATGGATTTCAAGTCTTCTCCTCCATTTGGGATGGCCTTCTAGGTGCACTACTTGGTTCTGTAGTTTGGAAATTATTTATTCCCAAATTTTCACCCTCTCATTGCTTTTCTTCTTTCTCTTTTGTTAGGCACTTTACTCTGTGCCTAGATTGATATTCCCTTCAAACATTGTTCCTAGTTAGTTTTAATTTGATGGCCTCTTGCCCTTTCCCTAATTGGTAGTGACTCTTTTTTCTTTCGTAGAATGAAAATTGCACTCCTTTTATTGGCATTGAGCTGATTTTGGCTAATTCCTTTCGGTAGCTCATCCATGTTGTGTGCAAACAATGTCTTCTTTTTGTTAGCTACATGTCGACTCTTCTCCTCTCCTCATGCATTTTCAGATGTCTTTTATGGAGTTATACCCAATTTTCGTTCTGGTTGCATGTCTCTCCATGGCACAATGCTCTATTATCTTTATGACAACTTAGGTTCCACTGCAAGTTGCTACCTATTTCTCTTCTTCCCCTAATGCTTTAGGCAAATTTCTGCAACAATTAAACTTTCACTCTTTTGCCTCTCTATGTCTTTGCCTTTCCAAGGACACATCTCTTTTGCATGGCTGTTGTGCTTGAATTTCACCCATGCAACTTCTCTTTCGCCTTTCTCATCCATTGACACAATTTTGTTTGCAGTGACGCTTAATCTCTCTTTAGTTGGTGCTTACACCAATGCCTCTATTTCCTTTGGCGCACTTTTGGACCCATGCGTCTCACTCTTATTTATGCTTCACTCAATAACTCCCAATTGATCTTTAGGTAACTCCTCCTTCTACAACATCTCTTGTTGTTTCTTCTTTTGGTGCTTCCTTCAGGGAAGTTTCTCCTAATCAAAGGTCTTTTAGAGCCTCTCCTTCCTCAAGCTCATTTTTCTTTGTATCTGATGCTAAAGGTTATCTTTTATCTCTCACACACCATTGCATATGGATAATTACTCCAGGATTATTCTATGTTGTTATTATTGTGAACGAATCCTTTGATTGATGGGGATCTAGTGTTCTCAACCCATCCTTTGGTGCATCCCCCACTTGAGCACAATAACACTTATGCTCTCTTAAGGGTTCTTTTTGTGTGTCCTTATCTCTGGGCAAGTTAATCCTACATCTTTGTGCATCTTTTTATGCTCTCATTGGCTCTTGTGGAATGATATCCACCACTGCTCTATCATCCCTCTCTATCATTATTGTTGTGCGACAATCCATTACTTTATGGGGATATAGGGTTCTCAACCCTTCCTGTGGCATATCCTCCACTGTGAGCATAAGAACACATGTGTTCTCTTTAGGATTCTTATTACGTGCCCTTGTCTTTTGTGCAGACTGGGGCTATACCTTCCACACCTTCATGCACTCTTGCTGACTCATGTGGAATGATATCCAGTATTCCTTCACTCATTTCACTCCACTACAACTAGGTTTATTCCTAGTTTGGCTCCTCTATTGTTGCTTCTATGAAATAACCTTCTTTCCTCTGTTTCTTATGCATCTTCTTTATACGACGTTCTCCTCAATGCCTTCCAAGATCAGCATTAACTCCAACTCTTTCATATTCTCAAAGGGCTCTCTCTAACCTCCTCATTGCTCCCATGTTGGTTCCTCATGTACATCGTATTTCATGATAACACCTTCTTCTTTACTTTGGAAGCCAGGCTTTGAAGGTTACCTTCAATGGATTTTAAGTCTTCTCCTCCATTTGAGATGGCCTTCTAGGTGTACTACTTGGTTTTGTAGTTTAGAAATTATCTGTTGCTAAATTTTCACCCTTTTATTGCTTTTTTTCTTTCTCTTTTGTCGTGCACTTCACTCTGTGTGTGGATTGATATCCCCTTCAAGCTTTGTTCCTAGTAAGTTTTAAGCTGATGACCTCCTGTCTTGCTCGCGATCAGTAGTGACTCCTTTTCTTTTTGTAGAAAGAAAATTGCACTCCTGTGATTGACATTGGGCTGATTTTGGCTAATTCCTTTCGGTAGGTCATCCATGTTGTGTGCAAATAATGTCTTATTTTTGTTAAGTACATGTTGACTCTGCTCCTCTTTTCATGCATCTTCAGATGCCTTTTATGGAGTTATGACCACTTTTCCTTCCCTTTGCATGTCTCTCCATGGTGCAATGCTCTATTATCTCTATGACTACTTAGGTTCCACTGCAAGTTGCTACCTATTTGTCTTCTTTCCTTGATGCTTTAGGTAAATTTCTACCACAAATAAACTTGCACTCTTTTGCCTCTTTGTGTCTTTGCCTTTTGAAGGACACATTTTTTTTGCATGGCCGTTGTGCTTGAATTTCACCCGTGCAACTTCTCTTTCACCTTCCTCATCCATTGACACATTGTTGTTTGCATTGGCGCTCAATCTCTCTTCAACTGGTGCTTGCACCAACACCTTTATTTCCTTTGGCACAATTTTGGATTCATGCGCCTCACTCTTATTTATACTTCACTCAACAACTCCTAGTTGATCTCTAGGCAATTCTTCTCATTCTGCAACATCTCTCGTTGTTTCTTCTTTGGGTGTTTCCTTAAGGGAAGTTTTTCCTAGTCGAAGGTCCTTTAAAGCCTCTCCTTCTTCAAGCTCATTTTGTTTTGCATCCGTGGCTAAAAGTTCTCTTCTATCCATCACACATTGCTGCATATGAACAATTGCTCTAAAACTACTCTATGTTGTTGTTGTGAACCAATCCTTTACTATATGTGGATCTAGTGTTCTTACCCCTTCGATGCATCCTCCACTTCGAGCATAATAACACTTGTGCTCTCTTAATTTCTCTTCTTGTGCACCCTTATCTTTGTGCAGGCTGCTCCTACACCTTGTGCACCTTTTTGCGCTGTCATTGGCTCTTGTGGGATGATATCCACAATTGCTCTAACATCCCTCTCTATCATTGTTGTTGTGCTACAATCCATTACTTTATGGGGATATAAGGTTATCAACCCTTTGGTGCATCCTTCACTGTGAGTACAAGAACACTTGTGCTCTCTTTAGGGTTCTTCTTATGTGCCCCTGTCTTTGTGCAGATTGATGCTATACCTTTCACACCTTCATGCATTCTTGCCAGCTCAAATGAAATGATATACACTTTTCTTTCACTCATTTCACTCCACTACGACTGGGTTTATTTTTGGTTTCGCTCCTTTATTGTTGCTTCCATGAAATAACCTTCTTTTCCTTTGCTTCTTATGCATCCTTCTCCTCAATGCCTTCTAAGATCAGGATTAGCTCCCACTCTTTCTTCTTCTCAAAGAGCTCTTTCTGACCTCCGCATTACTCCCATTTTAGCTCCTCCTACGCATCGCCTTTCATGGCAACACTTTCTTCTTTTGGGAGCTAGGCTTTGATGGTTACCTTCAACGACTTTCGAGTCTTCTCCTCTATTTGAGCTAGACTTCTTGGTGTACCTCTTGGTTCTGTACTTTGGAAATTATCTGTTGCCAAATTTTCACACTCTTATTGATTTTCTTCTTCCTCTTTTGTCGTGCACTTCGCTCTGTGTGATTGGACTGATATCCTCTTCAAGCATTCTTCCTAGTTAGTTTTAAGTCGATGGCCTTTGGCTTTGCTTTGAATCGTTAATGACTCCTTTTCCTTATGTGCAATGAAAATTGCACTTTTTTGATTGGCATCAGGCCAATTTTGGCTAATTCCTCTTAATAGCTCATCCATGTTATGTACAAACAATGTCTTATTTTTGTTAGCTACATGTCGACTCTTCTCCTCTCCTCATGCATCTTCAGCTGCCTTTTATGGAGTTATGCCTACTTTTCCTTCCTTTTGCGTGTCTCTCTATGGCACAATGCTCTATTATCTTATCACAACTTAGGTTCCACTACAAGTTGCTACCTTTTTCTCTTCTTCTCCTAATGCTTAAGGCAAATTTCTGCCACAAATAGACTTGTGCACTTTTGCCTCTCAATATATGTGCCTTTGGAAAGAACCATCTCTTTTGCATGGTTGTTGTGCTTGAATTTCCCCTGTACAACTTGTCTTTAACCTTCCTCATCTATTGACACAATGTTGTTTGCATTGGCGCCCAATCTCTCTTCAGTTGGTGCTTGCACCAATGCCTCTATTTCTGTTGGCACACTTTTGGACCCATGCACCTCACTCTTTTTTGTGCTTCACTCAATAACTCCCAGTTGATCTCTAGGCAACTCTTTTCCTTCTGTAACATCTCTCACTATTTCTTCTTTAGGTGCTTCTTTTAGAAAAGTTTCTTGTAGTCGAAGGTCCTTTAGAGCCTCTCCTTCTTCTGGCTTGTTTTACTTTATATCTGGGGCTAAAGGTTATCGTCTATCTATCACACATCGTTATATATGAATAATTGCTCCAACATTACTCTATGTTGTTATTGTGAACCAATCCTTTGCTTTATGGGGATCTAGTATTCACAACACTTCCTTCAGTGTATCCTCCACTTCGAATAGAGTAACACTTATGCTCACTTAAGGGTTCTTCTTGTATGCCCTTATCTTTGTACAAATTTTTATGCTCTCACTAACTCTTGAGGAATGATATGCACAATTGCTCTAACATCCCTCTCTATCATTGTTATTGTGTTACAATCCATTACTTTATGGAGATATAAGGTTCTCAGCCCTTAATTTGGCACATCCTCCACTATGAGCACAAGAACACCTGTGCTCTCTTCAGGGTTCTTTTTATATGCCCTTGTCTTTGCGCCACAAATATACTTGCACTTTTTTGCCTCTCTATGTCTTTGCCTTTCAAAGGACACATCTCTTTTGCATGGTTGTTGTGCTTGGATTTCACTCGCACAACTTCTCTTTCGCCTTCCTCATCCATTGACACAATGTTTTTTACATTGGCGCTTAATCTCTTTTCAGTTGATGCTTACACCAATGCCTCTATTTCCTTTGGCGCACTTTTGGATGCATGCACCTCACTCTTATTTATGCTTCACTCAATAACTTCCAGTTGATCTCTAGGTAATTCTTCTCCTTCTGTAACATATTTCATTGTTTTTTCTTTGGGTGCTTCCTTACAAGGAAGTTTCTCCTGGTCGATGGTCCTTTAGAGCCTCTCCTTCCTCAAGCTCATTTTTCTTTGCATCTAGGGTTAAAGGTTATCTTTTATCCATCACACATCGTTGCATATGGACAATTGCTCCAACATTAGTCTATGTTGTTATTGTTGTGAACCAATCCTTTGCTTTATGGGGATCTTGTGTTCTCGACACTTTGTTCGATACATCCTCCACTTCGAGCACAATAACACTTGTACTCTCTTAAGGGTTCTTCTTGTGTGCCCTTATCTCTGTGCAGGTTGTTCCTACACCTTATGCACCTTCATGCACTCTCGCTGGGTCTTTTGGAATGACATCCACAATTACTCTAACATCCCTCTCCGTCATTGTTATTGTGCATCAATCCATTACTTTATGGGGATATAGGATTCTCAACCCTTCTTTTGGCACATCTTCCACTATGAGCACAAGAACACTTGTGCTCTCTTTAGGGTTCTTATATGACCCTATCTTTGTGTAGACTGGTGCTATACCTTCGACACCTTCATGTACTCTTGATGACTCATGTAGAATGTCATCCACTTTTCCTTCACTCTTTTCACTCCACTAGAACTAGTTTTATTCTTGGTTTCGCTCCTCTATTATTGTTTCCATGAAATAACCTTCTTTTCCTCTGCTTCTTATGCATCTTCTTTATGTAGCCTTCTCCTCAGTGCCTTTCGAGATCAGCATTAGCTCTCACTCTTTCATCTTCTCAAAGGGCTCTTTCGGACCACATTATTCCCATGTTGGCTCCTCTTGTGCATCACCTTTCATGGCAACACTTTTGTCTTCTCTTTGGGAACGAGGCTTTGAAGGTTACCTTCAACGGATTTCGAGTCTTCTCCTCTATTTGAGATGGCCTTTTGGGTGCACTACTAAGTTCTGTAGTTTGAAAATTATATGTTGCCAAATTTTCACCCTCTTATTGCTTTTCTTTTTCCTCTTTTATCACGTACTTCACTCTGTGTGCTTGGACTGATATCCCCTTCAAACGTTGTTCCTAGTTAGTTTTAAGGTGATGGCCTCCTGCCTTGTTCTCGATCAGTAGTGAATCCTTTTCCTTCCTTGCAATGAAAATGGCACACCTTTGATTGGCATCGGGCTGATTTTGGCTAATTCCTCTTGGTAGCTCATCCATGTCGTGTGCAAATAATGTCTTGTTCTTGTTAGCTACATGTAGACTCTTCTCTTCTCCTCATGCATCTTCAGATGCCTTTTATGGAGTTATGCCCACGTTTCCTTTCCCTTGTGTGTCTCTCTATGGCAAAATGCTCTATTATCTTCCTAGGTTCTACTGCAAGTTGCTACCCCTTTCTATTCTTCCCCTAATGCTTTAGGAAAATTTCTGCCACAAATAGACTTGCGCTCTTTTGCCTCTCTATGTCTATGCCTTTTGAAGGACACGTCTCTTTTGCATGGCTATTGTACTTGAATTTCACCCATGCAACTTCTCTTTTACCTTCCTCATCCATTGACATAATGCAATTTGCATTGGTGCTCAATCTCTCTTTAGTTGGTGCTTGCACCAATGCCTCTATTTCCTTTGGTGCACTTTTGGACCCATGTGCCTCACTCCTATTTATGCTTCCCTCAACAACTCCCATTTGATCTCTAGGAAACTCTTCTCCTTCAACATCTCTTGTTGTTTCTTCTTTTGGTACTTCTTTCAAGGAAGTTTCTCCTAGTCAAAGGTCCTTTAGAGCCTCTCCTCCATCAGGCTGATTTTGCTCTGCATCTAGGGCTAAAGGTTATCTTCTATCCATCACACATCACTGCAGATGGATAATTGCTCTAACATTACTCTATGTTATTGTTGTGAATCAATCCTTTACTTTATGGGGATCTAATGTTCTCAACCCTTCCTTTGGTGTATCCTCCACTTTGAACACAATAACAATTATGCTCTCTTAAGGGTTTTTATTGTGGGCCCTTATCTCTGTGTCGACTACTCCTACACCTTGTGCACCTTTCTGTGCTCTCGCTGGCTCTTGTGCTCTCACCACAAATAGACTTACACTCTTTTGCCTCTTTATGTCTATGCCTTTCGAAGGACACGTCTCTTTTGCATGGCTATTGTACTTGAATTTCACCCGTGCAACTTCTCTTTCACCTTCCTCATCCATTGACATAATGCTATTTGCACTGGTGCTCAATCTCTCTTCAGTTGGTGCTTGCACCAATGCCTCTATTTCCTTTAGTGCATTTTTGGACCCATGCACCTCACTCTTATTTATGTTTCACTCAACCACTCCCAGTTGATCTCTAGGCAACTCTTCTCCTTCTGTAACATCTCTTGTTGTTTCTTCTTTGGGTGCTTCCTAGTCAAAGGTCCTTTAGAGCCTCTCCTCTGCAGGCTCATTTTTCTCTGTATCCAAGGCTAAAGGTTATCTTCTATCCATCACACATCACTGCAGATGGATAATTGCTCCAACATTACTCTATGTTATTGTTGTGAATCAATCCTTTACTTTATGGGGATCTAATGTTCTCAACCCTTTCTTCGGTGTATCCTCCACTTTGAACACAATAACAATTATGCTCTCTTAAGGGTTTTTCTTGTGGGCCCTTATCTCTGTGCAGGCTGCTCCTACACCTTGTGTACCTTCTTGTGTTCTTTCTGGCTCTTGTGGAATGATATCCACAATTGTTCTAACATCCCTCTTTATCGTTGTTGTGCTACAATCCATTACTTTATGGGGATATAGGGTTCTCAACCCTTCCTTTGGCACATCCTCCACTATGAACACAAGAACACCTATGCTCTCTTTAGGGTTCTTATGTGGCCCTGTCTTTGTGCAGACTGGTGCTATACCTTTCACTTCATGCACTCTTGGTTGCTCATGAGGAATGATATCCACTTTTCCTTAACTCATTTCACTACACTACAACTAGGTTTATTCTTGGTTTTGCTCCTCTATTGTTACTTCCAAGAAATATCCTTCTTTTCCTCTGCTTTTTATGCATCTTCTTTATGCAACCTTCTCCTCAATGCCTTTCGAGATCAACATTAGTTACCACTCTTTCATCTTCTCAAAGGGCTCTTTCTGACCTCCACATTGCTCCCATGTTGGCTCCTCCTGCAGATCGCCTTTCATGGCAACACTTTCTTCTTTACTTTGGGATCGAGGCTCTAAAGGTTACCTTCAATAGCTTTCGAGTCTTCTCCATTTGAGATGGCCTTCTAGGTGCACTACTTGGTTATGTAGTTTGGAAATTATCTATTGCCAAATTTTCATCGTGTTATTGCTTTTCTTCTTCCTCTTTTATCGTGCACTTTGCTCGATGTGCTTGGAATTATATCCCCTTCAAGCATTGTTCCTAGTTAGTTTTAAGATGATGGCCTCCTGCCTTGCTCCCAATCGATAGTGAATCTTTTTCCTTCCATGTAATGAAAATTACACTCCTTTGACTGACATCGAGATGATTTTGGCTAATTCCTCTCGGTAGCTCATCCATGTCATGTGTAAACAATGTCTTATTTTTGTTAGCTACATGTCGACTCTTTTCCTCTCCTATGCATCTTTAGATACCTTTTCTGGAGTTATGCCCACTTTTACTTCCCTTTGCATGTCTCTCCATGGCATAATACTCTATTATCTTTATGACAACTTAGGTTCTACTGTAAGTTGCTACCTATTTCTCTTCTTCCCCTAATACTTTAGGCAAATTTTTGCCACAAATAAACTTGCGCTCTTTTGCCTCTCTCTGTATGGTTTTTGTGCTTGAATTTCACTCGTGCAACTTCTCTTTCGCCTTCCTCATTCATTGACATAATGTTATTTGTAGTGGCACTAATCTCCTTTCAATTGGTGCTTGCACCAATGCCTCTATTTCCTTTGGCACACTTTTGGACCCATGTGCCTCACTCTTATTTATGCTTCACTCAACAACTCCCAGATGATCTTTAGGCAACTCTTATACAACATCTCTTTCTATTTCTTCTTTGGGTGCTTCCTTCAGGGAAGTTTCTCCTAGTCGAAGGTATTTTAGAGCCTCTCCTTCCTCATGCTCATTTTGCTTTGCACCCATTGCTAAAGGTTATCTTCTATCTCTCATGCACCGCTGCATATGGATAATTAATCCAACTTTACTCTATGTTTTTGTTGTTGTGAACCAATACTTTGCTTGATGGGGATCTAGTGTTCTCAACCCATCCTTCGGTGCATCCCCCACTGGAGCATAATAACACTTGTGCTCTCTTAAGGGTTCCTTTTGTGTGTCTTTATCTCTGTGCAAGCTGCCCCTACATCTTGTGCACCTTCTTGCACTCTCTTTGGCTCTTGTGGAATGATATCCATAACTTCTCTAACATCCCTCTCTATCGTTGTTGTTATGCTACAATCCATTTCTTTAGGGGATATAGGGTTCTCAACCCTTCCTTTGGCACATCCTCCATTGTGAGCACAAGAACACCTGTGCTCTCTTTAGGGTTCTTCTTATGTGCCCCTATCTTCGTGCAAAGTTGGGCTATACCTTCCACACCTTCATGTAATCTTGCTAGCTTATGTGGAATGATATCCAGTTTGCTTTTACTCATTTCACTCCACTACAATTGAGTTTATTCTTGGTTTCGCTACTCTATTGTTGTTTCCATGAAATAACCTTCTTTTCCTCTACTTCTTATGCATCGTCTTTATACAACCTTCTCCTCAATGCCTTCTGAGATCGACATTAGCTCCCACTCTTTCATCTTCTCAAAGGGCTCTTTCTAACCTCCGCATTGCTTCCATGTTGGCTCCTTCGGTGCATCGCATTTCATGACAACACTTTCTTCTTTACTTTGGGAGCGAGGCTTTGAAGGTTACCTTCAATGGCTTTTGAGTTTTCTCCTCCATTTGAGATGGCCTTTTAGGTGCACTTCTTGGTTCTGCAGTTTGGAAATTATCTATTACCAAATTTTTGCCATCTTATTGCTTTACTTTTTTCTTTTTTGTGACATACTTCACTCTGTGTGCTTGGATTGATATCTGCTTCAAGCGTTGTTCTTAATTAGTTTTAAGCTGATGGCCTCCTACCTTGCTCTTAATCGGTAGTGACTCCTTTTCCTTTCGTGTAATGAAAATTGCACTCCTTTGATTGGCATTGTGATGATTTTGGCTAATTTCTCTCGGTAGCTCATGCAATTCATGTGCAAACAATGTCTTATTTTTGCTAGATACATTTAGACTCTTTTCATCTCCTCATGCATTTTCAGATGCCTTTTGTGGACTTATGCCCACTTTTCCTTCCCTTTGCATGTCTCTACATGGTGCAATGCTCTATTATCTTGATGACAACTTAGGTTCCACTATAAGTTGCTACCTCTTTCTCTTCTTCCACTAATGCTTTAGGCAAATTTCTACCACAAATAGACTTGCACTCTTTTATCTCTCTATGTTTGTGCCTTTAGAAGGACAAATCTCTTTTGCATGGCTGTTGTGCTTGAATTTCACCCGTGCAACTTCTCTTTTGCCTTCCAAAT
Organism: Torreya grandis; assembly: GCA_037957365.1. NCBI lineage: Eukaryota > Viridiplantae > Streptophyta > Pinopsida > Cupressales > Taxaceae > Torreya > Torreya grandis. The sequence goes on from JARHVA010001134.1 coordinate 665,011, forward strand.
CCATTGACACAATGTTGTTTGAATTGGTGCTCAATCTCTCTTTAGTTGGTGCTTGCACCAACACCTCTATTTCCTTCGGTGCACTTTTGGACACATGCACCTCACTCTTATTTATACTTCACTCAACAACTTCTAGTTGATCTCAAGGTAACTCGTCCCCTTCAGCAACATCTCTTGTTATTTCTTCTTTGGGTGCTTATTTTAGGAAAGTTTCCCCTGGTTGAAGGTCCTTTAGAGCCTCTCCTTCTTGAGGGTCATTTTGCTTTACATCCATGGATAAAGGTTATCTTCTATCCGTCGCATAGTGCTGTATATGGACAATTTCTCTAGAATTACTCTATGTTGTTGTTGTGAACCAATCCTTTGATTTATGGGGATCTAGTGTTCTCAACCCTTACTTCTGTGCATCCTCCACTTCAAGTACAATAACACTTGTGCTCTCTTAATTTTTCTTCTTTTATCTTTGTGCACGCTATTACTACACCTTATGTACCTTCTTGCACTCTCATTGGCTCTTATGGGATGATATCCACAATTGCTCTAACATCCCTCTCTATCATTGTTGTTGTGAGACAATCCATTACTTTATGGGGATATAGGGTTATCAACCCTTCCTTTGGTGCATCTTTCACTGTGAGTACAAGAACACATGTGCTCTCTTTAGGGTTCTTATGTGCCCCTATCTTTGTGCAGACTGGTGCTATACCTTTCACACCTTCATGCATTCTTACTAGCTCATGTGGAATGATATCCACTTTTCCTTCACTCATTTAACTACACTACAACTGGGTTTATTCTTGGTTTCACTCCTTTATTGTTGCTTCCATGAAATAACCTTCTTTTCCTTTACTTCTTATACATCTTCTTTATGCAGCCTTCTCCTCAATGCCTTCTGAGATCAGGTTTAGCTCCCACTCTTTCATCTTCTCAAAGAGCTCTTTCTGACCTACGCATTGCTCCCATGTGCATCGCCTTTTATGGCAACACTTTTTTCTTTTGGGAGCTAGGCTTCGAAAGTTACCTTCAATGGCTTTCGAGTCTTCTCTTGCATTTAAGATGGCCTTTTCGATGGACCTCTTGGTTCTATAGTTTGGAAATTATCTATTGCCAAATTTTCACTCTCTTATTGATTTTCTTCTTCCTCTCTTGTCGCGCACTTCGCTCTGTGTGCTTAGACTGATATCCTCTCCTCATGCATCTTCATGTGCCTTTTATGGAGTTATGCCCACTTTTCTTTCCCTTTGGGTGTCTCTCCATGGCGCAATGCTCTATTGTCTTAATGACAACTTAAGTTCCATTGCAATTTTTTTCCTTTTTCTCTTCTTCCCCTAATGCTTTAGGCAAATTTCTACCACAAAGACTTGTGCTCTTTTGCCTCTCTATATTTGTGCCTTTAGAAGGAAACATCTCTTTTACATGGATATTGTGCTTGAATTTCACCCGTGCAACTTCTCTTTCACCTTCCTCATCTATTGACATAATGTTGTTTGCATTGGTGCTCAATCTCACTTCAGCTGGTGCTTGCACCAATCCCTTTATTTCCTTTGGCGCACTTTTGGACCCATGCACCTCACTCTTATTTGTGCTTCACTCAACAACTCCCAATTGATCTCTCGGTAACTCTTTTCCTTTTGTAGCATCTCTCACTATTTCTTCTTTGGGTGCTTCCTTTAGGGAAATTTCTCCTAGTCGAAGGTCCTTTAAAGCCTCTCTTTCCTTAGGTTCATTTTGCTTTATTTCCAGGGCTAAAGGTTATCTTCTATCCATCACACACCATTGCATACAAACAATTACTCCAGCATTACTCTATGTTGTTATTTTGAACCAACCCTTTACTTTATTGGGATCTAGTGTTTGCAACACTTCCTTCGGTACATCCTCCACTTCGAGCATAATAACACTTGAGCTCGCTTAAGGGTTCCTCTTGTGCGCCCTTATCTCTGTGGAGGCTGCTCTTACACCTTGTGTACCTTCTTTCACTCTTGCTGGATCTTATGGAATGATATCCATAATTGTTCTAACATCCCTCTCTATCGTTGTTATTGTGCTACAGTCCATTAATTTATGGGGATATAGGGTTCTCAACCCTTTGGTGCATCCTCTACTATGAGCACAAGAACCCTTATGCTCTCTTTAGGGTTCTTCTTATATGCCCCTGTCTTTGTGCAGACTAGTGGTATACCTTCCACACCTTCATGTACTCTTGATGGCTCATGTGGAATGATATCCACATTTCTTTCACTCTTTTCACTCCACTATAACTAGTTTTATTCTCAATTTCACTTTTCTATCATTATTTCCATGAAATAACCTTCTTTTCCTCTGCTTCTTATGCATTTTTTTTATGCATTCTTCTCAATGCCTTTCAAGATCAGCATTAGCTCCCACTCTTTCATCTTCTCAAAGGGCTCTTTTTGACATCCACATTGTTCCCATATTGGTTCCTCCTGTGCATCACCTTTCATGGCAACACTTTCTTCTTTTCTTTGGGAGTGACCCTTTGAATGTTACCTTCAATGGCTTTCGAGTATTCTCCTCCATTTGAGATGGCCTTTTGGGTGCACTACTTGGTTCTGTAGTTTGGAAATTATATATTGCCAAAATTTCATTGTCTTATTGCTTTTCTTCTTCCTCTTTTGTCACACACTTTGCTCTGTTTGCTTGGACTGATATCCCATTTAAGCATTATTCCTAGTTAGTTTTAAAGTGATGACCTATTGCCTTGCTCCCAATCGGTAGTGACTCTTTTTCCATTCGTGCAATTAAAATGGCATACCTTTGATTGGCATTGGGCTGATTTTGGCTAATTCCTCTCGATAGCTCATCCATGTTGTGTGCAAACAATGTCTTATTTTTTTTAGCTATATGTATTTTCCTCTCCTAATGCATCTTCAAATGCCTTTTATGGAGTTATGCCCACTTTTCCTTCCCTTTATGTGTCTCTCCATGGCACTTACTTAGGTTTCAATGTAAGTTGCTATCTTTTTCTCTTCTTCCCCTAATGCTTTAGGCAAAAGTCTACCACAAATAGACTTGTGCTCTTTTGCCTCTTCTATGTATGTGCCTTTTGAAGGACACATCTCTTTTGCATGGTTGTTGTGCTTGAATTTCACCCATGTAACTTCTCTTTTACCTTCCTCATCTATTGACACAATGGTGTTTACATTGGCGCTTAATCTCTCTTTAGCTGGTGCTTGCACCAATGCCTGTATTTCCTTTGGCACACTATTAGACCCATGCACCTCACTCTTATTGATGTTTCACTCAAGAACTCTCAATTGATCTCTAGGTAACTCTTCTCCTTCTGTAACATCTCTCATTGTTTCTTCTCACACTTCACTCTGTGTGCTTAGACTGATATTTGCTTCATGTGTTGTTCCTAGTTAGTTTTAAACTTATGTCCTCCTACCTTACTCCTAATAGGTAGTGACTCCTTTTCCTTTCGTGTAATGAAAATTGCACTCCTTTGATTGGCATTAAGTTGATTTTGGCTAATTCCTCTTGGAAGCTCATCCATGTTGTGTGCAAACAATGTCTTATTTTTGTTAGCTACATGTCGACTCTTTTTCTTTCCTCATGCATCTTCAAATGCCTTTTATGGAGTTATGCCCACTTTTCCATCACTTTGCATGTCTCTGCATGGTGTAATGCTCTATTATATTTAGGACAATTTAGGTTCCACTGTAGGTTGCTACCTCTTTCTCTTCTTCCCCTAATGCTTTAGGTAAATTTCTACCACAATGCTTGAATTGCACCTGTACAACTTCTCTTTTACCTTCCTCATCCATTGACACAATGTTATTTGCATTGGTGCTCAATCTCTATTCAGTCAGTGCTTGTACCAATTCCTCTATTTTCTTTGGCATACTTTTGGACCCATACGCCTCACTATTATTTATGTTGCATTCAACAACTCTTAGTTGATCTCTAGGCAACTATTTTCCTTTTGAAACATCTCTCACTGTTTCTTCTTTGGGTGCTTCCTTCAGGGAAGTTTCTCCTGGTTAAAGGTCCTTTAGAGCCTCTCCTTCCTCAAGCTCATTTTTCTTTGCATCCAGGGCTAAAGGTTATCTTCTATCTATCACACACCACTGCATAGGGACAATTACTCCAACGTTACTCTATGTTGTTGTTGTTGTGAACCAATCCTTTGCTTTATATAGAACTAGTGTTCTCAATGCTTCCTCTGGTGCATCCTCCACTTTGAGCACAATATCACTTGTGCTCTCTTAAGGTTTCTTGTCCACCCTTATCTCTGTGCAGGCTAGTCCTACAGCTTGTGCACCTTCTTGCGTTCTCGCTGGCTCTTATGGAATGATATCCACAATTTCTTTGACATCCATCTCTATCATTGTTGTTAAGCTATAATCCATTATTTTATGGGGATATAGGGTTCTCAACCTTTCCTTTGGCACATCCTCTACTGTGAGCACAGGAACACGTGTTCTCTCTTTAGGGTTCTTCTTATGTGCCCTGTCTTTGTGGAGACTGGTGTTATACCTTACACGCCTTCATGCACATTTGCTAGGTCATGTGGAATTATATCCACTTTTCCTTCACCCATTTCACTCCACTACATTTGGGTTTATTCTTGGTTTCACTCCTCTATTGTTGCTTCTATGAAATAACCTTTTTTTCCTCTGCTTCTTATGCATCTTCTTTATGTAGTATTCTCCTCAGTGCCTTCCAAGATCAGCATTAACTCCCACTCTTTATCTTCTCAAAGGGCTCTTTTTGACCTCCACATTGCTCCCATGTTGGTTCCCCCTGTGCATCTCCTTTCATGGCAACACTTTCTTCTTTACTTTGGTAGCAAGGCTTTCAAAGTTACATTCAATGGCTTTCGAGTATTCTCCTCCATTTGAGACGGCCTTCTGGGTGTACTACTTGGTTTTGTAGTTTGGAAATTATCTGTTGCCAAATTTTCACCCTCTTATTGCTTTTCTTCTTCCTTTTTTTTCGCACACTTCACTCTGTGTGCTTGGACTAATATCACCTTCAACCTTGATTCCTAGTTAGTTTTAAGTTGATGGCCTCCTACCTTACTCGCAGTCGGTAGGGACTCTTTTTACTTCTGTGTAATGAAAATTGCACTCCTTTGATTGGCATCATGATTATTTTGGCTAATTTCTCATGGTAGCTCGTCCATGCCATGTGCAAACAATGTCTTGTTTTTGTTAGCTACATGTCGACTCTTCCCCTGAACTCATGCATCTTCAGATGTCTTTTGTGGAGTTATGCCCACTTTTCCTTCCCTTTGTGTCTCTGCATGGAACAATGCTCTATTGTCTTTATAACAACTTAGGTTCCACTACAAGTTGCTACCTCTTTCTCTTCTTCCCCTAATGCTTTGGACAAATTTCTGCCATAAATAGACTTACGCTCTTTTGCCTCTTTATGTTTGTGTCTTTCGAAGGACATCTCTTTTGCATGGCTGTTATGCTTGAATTTCACCCTTGGAACTTCTCTTTTGTCATCCTCATCTATTAACAAGATGTTGTTTGCATTAGCGCTCAATCTCTCTTTAGTTGGTGCTTGCACCACCGCCTCTATTTCCTTTGGTGCACTTTTAGACCCATGCACCTCACTCTTATTTATGTTTCATTCAGTAACTCCTAGTTGAACTCTAGGCAACTCTTCTCCTTCTTTAACATCGCTTGTCATTTCTTCTTTAGGTGCTTCCTTCTGGGAAGTTGCTCCTAGTCGAAGGTCCTATTAGCCAATTTTTTGGCCCACATATCAAATTGTGCCCAGAGGGATCTGGTTGCTAATGGATGAGCAAATGTTCTAGGTGAAATGAATAGACCAAAGAGTTTTACGGTGCTAACAAAGCTTTTGAAATACTTTAAGATTGCTTAAAGTGTATTTTGTCAAATTTTAAGGGATAGGTTTGCAGAGCCAAGAAAAGTTTCTTGAGCAGTTTTCATGGCGTACCAAGTAGTTCAAGCATTTCAAGCATGACTCCATCAGAACTACGGACTCCATTAGTGGAAATAATTTGCTTAAATTACCTTATAAGTTGCAAGTCTCAAAGGGTCAAAGTGTTTTGGGCCTACTTCCAATGTAAAATCAGATTTTCCATGTGTTAAGTCTTCTTGCTCAAGAACCCTGAGTTACTCATTGCTCCTCTCTAAAACAAATCAGGTTTTCCGAGTTGCTTGTCTTATAAAGTTTTATGAGTAATAAGTTATTCCTCCTCGCAAACCCAATTTACTCTTTCCTTTGCTAGTCGGGTTTTCGGTAGAGCTTGACTTATAAAATTTTCATAAGAAGTAGTGCGGGTTTGAAAACCCGATTTGTTCTCTTTAGTGTTAATCGGGTTTGGCAGGGTGTAAGTCTTCTTGTCCCAAGACTCCGATTTGTTCTCTTCACTGTTAATCTTGTCTTCATGAAGACTTTTCGAGGCACATAACTTGAAAAGATTTTTATGAGTAATTAGTTATAAAAAGTCTGAAGTATTAGACCAGTAAAAGTTCTAATTACTCATAGTAATGCAATTCAGGGTTCCCAAGCAATAGGACTTCATAAGGGGGCAAGTAGAAATCAAGCATAAACCCAAGTACCAACAAGTAAGTTGTAAATTATGGAAAGCCTGGTGGTCAAGCAAACAATCTAAGTGGTTGGTAGATGGAATTTAATGAAGGCTTTCATCCTTCAACATGGCTCCCTCTCCCGACAAATGGTCGTTCAAACATAAATGCAACATGGCTCTAGTAGGTTAAATCAGATGGAAGCCTCATTTTCCCCTGTAGGACACGTGAAAATGAAAGTGACCACGTCGTTTTAAATGCAAAATTTTTTTTAGCCACAAGGGAAGCGATGTTCCAGCTACTTATAACATGGCTCTTGAAATACACCAAAGAGAGACTTGAATGCATAAGAAGGGCTCGAGAAGATTTGTGACGATCCTAAATGGTGTATTTAATAGCACAAGGGAGGATGACATCAGAGTCTCAGCCATCAGTGACCTCTTCTTTTTTCCCTTTCTCTCCCCCCGTTTCTGATATAAATAAGAGGCCTTGGAGCCAAGAATGGATCCCCATATTGGCGATAGAATTAACCTGCAGAAATCGCTTTGTAAAAGACTCTTTTGAAGCAATACAAGGAAGACTTTTTTGTTTCTGGTTAAAACTAGTGTGCACATTTAGTTACATTTACAAAATGTATGATTGTCATTCATCACCTACAATTTTTCCCAGCACCTTACTTTTGATCCTTTCAGTTTTGTGCAAGGTTACGTGAAGTGTCTATGTGTCGAGCTCTCTCTGAAGTGTTACCAGTTCATAGTGTCTCTTGTAGACCTATTTTTGTTATCTTTAAAAGTGCAAGGCTTCCCCTCAACTTCCACACAAAGCTCTATGCCTATGGCCTTGAGATAGAACTAGAATACCCTGTGTCCTGTTTGGGTTCATCAGTAGTTGGCTCTTTTCCCAGCCCAAGTGGATCACTTCTTTTTGGTGCATCACCTCCCTTAGCTTAGATTTCTTTTCAATCATCCTCCTACCCCTTTTCCTTAGCTAATATTAGATTCTAGTGTAGGAATCAAGAGATGAAATGAAGCACCTAAGGAACTAGCCTCATAAAAAAGCCTAGAGGTTCAACCTCACCATAGGATACCCACATCCTGAGGTTGTCCCCATGCTTGTAGCTAGAAGGTGAGAGAGCTTGAAGAACTCTAGCACAAGTGTGCAATTCTAAGCTATAACAGGGCCTTTAAAGCCTCTCCTTCCTCAGGCTTGTTTTACTTTGCATCTGGAGATAAAGGTTATCTTCTATCCAACATTACTCTATGTTGTTTTAAACCAATCCTTTGCTTTATGGGGATCTAGTGTTCTCAACCCTTCCTCCGGTGCATCCTCCACTTAGAGCACAATACCACTTGTGCTCTCTTAAGGGTTCTTCTTGTGCACCCTTATCTCTATGTAGGCTGCTCCTACCCCTTGTGCACCTTCTTGTGCTCTTGCTGGCTCTTATGGAATGATATCCATAATTGCTCTAACATCCCTCTCTATCGTTGTTTTGTTACAATCTATTATTATATGGGGATATAGGGTTCTCAAACCTTCGTCTGGCTCATCCTCCACTGTGAGCACAAGAACACCTATGCTCTCTTTAGGGCTCTTATGTGCCCTTGTCTTTGTGCAGATTGGTGTTATACCTTCCACACCTTCATGCACTCTTGCTGGCTGATGTGGAATAATATCCACTTTTCCTTGACTCATTTCACTCCACTACAACTAGTTTATTCTTGGTTTCACTCCTCTATTGTTACTTCCATCAAATAACCTTCTTTTCCTCTACTTCTTATGCATCTTTATGTAGCCTTCTCCTCAATGCCTTTTGAGATCAGCATTAGCTCCCACTCTTTCATCTTCTCAAAGAGCTCTTTCTGACCTCTGCATTGCTCCCATGTTGGCTCCTCCTACGCATCGCCTTTCATAGCAACACTTTCTTCTTTAGTTTGAGAGTGAGGCTTTGAAGGTTACCTTCTGTGGCTTTCGAGTCTTCTCCTCTATTTGAGATGGCCTTCTAGGTGCACCCCTTAGCTCTATAATTTGGCAATTATTTGTTGCCAAATTTTCATACTCTTATCATTTTTTTTTCTTCCTCTTTTATCACACACTTAGTTCTGTGTGCTTGGATTGATATCCCCTTCAAGCATTGTTCTTAGATAGTTTTAATTTGTGGCTTTCGAAGGACACATCTCTTCTTCTTGACTGATATGCTTGAATTTATCCTGTGCAACTTCTCTTTTGCCTTCCTCCTTCCTTGGTGCAATGTTATTTGCATTAACGCTCATGCTCTCTTTAGTTAGTCCCTACTCTAGTGCCTCTATTTCCGCTAGTGCAAATTTAGACCCATGTGCTTCACTCTCATTTCAACTACAATCAACAACTCCCATTTATTTTCTATGTAATTCTTATTCTCCTTTTCTAGAATCTCTCGTTGCTTATTCCTTTAGTTCTTCCTTTAGCGAAGTTTATCTTGGTCAAAGGTCCCCTAGAGCCTTTCCTTCCTCAGGCTCCTTTTCCTTTATCTCCAAAGCTAAAGGTTGTCTTTCGTGTATCGTGCACTGCTATATATCAAAAATTGATCAAACATCCCTCTCTATCATCATTATTGTCCTACAACCCATTACTTTATGGTGACCTAGGGTTCTCAAACCTTCCTTTGACCCATCCTCCTACACTTTCATCTTCTCAAAGGTCTATTTTTGACCTAAACACTATGCCTATGTTGGTTCCTATTTTTGACCTCGACACTATGCCCATGCTGGTTCATAGCAACACTCTCTTCTTTACTTTGAGGGTGAGGATTTGAAGGTCACCTTCTGTGGCTTTTGAGTTTTCTTCTCCATTTGAAATGGATTTCTGGATGCGCTACATAGTTTTATTGTTTGGAAGCTATCTGTTGCCAACTTTTTAGTCTCTTATTGTATTTCTATCTCCTCTCTTAGAGATCTATGCAACCATTTATTGCTTTATCATAAAACATTTTTTGTGAATACCCCACCTTTATGGATTGTTGTACATCCTTCAATGTGTAATAACATTCGACATCTAAGACCCACTCCATCATTTACTCAGGGACCTTTTTATGGAGAACCTTTGTGTTGCAGCTTCAGGGTTATTCTTAACATGTCTCAGACCCTGTAATGCCCCATTTGGCATAGAATTAGAAAGATTTGGGTGAAATTTTTTGATTTTCTTTATTTCAAGCCCTAACCATTAAAAAAATTAGAATTTTGGAAATAAACATTTATGGCACAATTTGTAATATTTTCCACTCAAATATTCACCAAATAATTCAGAAATAATACAACCTACTGAAATACCTTCAAATCTGATTTTTATTATCAATTCAATAGCTAGACAATATGGTAAAAATACAAGCTAAATATGCATGCCCTATAAATTAGGTTTTGTTTAGCCTTACAAATTGCAGTCCCAAACCCTAATGGGGGTTTGTTTCCCTAACAATGAGTCTTTTACCTTCTTCAACCACTTCTTTGCCCTTTTAGGGTTTCAAACCATCTCACTGCCTTTCAGATCCGTTGCATCCTTCTTCAAACTCTCTTTTTTTTCCACGCCAAATCTATAATAGTGTTCAAAACATGTCAAACTATCGAATGATGCTCAATACAACCTTTGAAATAAGGCTGCTAGCTGTTAGATAAGGGTTTTCATCCTTACTATGACCAAACCAATGAAAGTTTTTGTCCTCAATTACATGAGATTCAACAAATGATTCCAAAACTTTAGAATTTCAATTATATAAAATAACATAACCCTCTTCAAATGAACCTCCTCTTTATTTTTATATCCTTTCCCACTCACGCCCCAAAATAGCTCCTAAGAGCTGACCTACATCATAATAGAAAACCCCCTTCTTTATGAAATATCAAATTAGAAAAGGAGTTGCTGACATATTCACATTTGGCAACTAAAGCATACTACTAATTTTATTTAAAGTATTTAAAAATACTTTTTTTTAAAAATAATAATATTACATTATTTTTAGAAAAGGGACACTATAGTTCGCCCTTCCCAAATTTGCTTTCCCTCAAGCAAATGCAACTTTCCTCAACTATTAGATAAGGTTTTTCATCCTTACTATGACTAAACCAATGAAGGTTTTTGTCTTCAATTGCATGAGGTTCAAGAAATCATGCCAAAACTCTAGAATTTCCATTATAAAAAATAACATAACCCTCTTCAAATGAACCTCCTCTTTATTTTTATATCCTTTCCCATTCAAAACCCAAAATAGCTCCTAACTAAGGGCTGACCTACATCACAATAGAAAGTCCTCTTCTTTATGACCTATGACCTATAGGTATACTTGCATGCTATTCTTCCACGTGTTTCTTACAAGGTATATATGTTTAGTTCTTCTGTTACCCTTGTCCTTCGTTTATCCCCTTTAGTTTTTGTTCTTGGTCAGTTTCAGGTTGTCGGTCTCTTACCTTGCTCTTAATCAGTAATAACTCTTTTTCCTTATGCATAATGAAAATTGTACTGCCCTTATCAACTTTGTAGTGATTTTGACTAACCTGTCATGGTAGTTCCTTCAGGTTGTGTGCAAATAATGTTGCATTTTTGTTAGCTACTGGTCAAATCTTTTTCTCTCATACATCTTTGGATGCTTTTTGTGGAGTTATGTCCACTTCTCCTTGCCTTCTCGCATCTCTCCATGGCATAATGTTATGTTGTTTTTGGGGCAACTTAGTTTCAATTACACACTACCTTTTTATATTGATCCCCTTAAGATATAGGTAAATGCCTCCCACAAATAAATTTACACTCTTTTGTCTCTCCATCTCTATGCCTTTCAAAGGAAACATCACTTATTCACTCCTATGCTCGAATATCTCCTGTGTTGCTTCTTCATTGTGTTCCTCCTTAGTGCAATGTAATTTATATTAGCCCTCATGCTGTCTTTAGCTGGTGATCACTCCAGTGCCTTTATTTCCTCAAGCGTGCCTTTAGACCCATGTGCCTCACTCTCATCTTAACTGCACTCAATAACTCCCAATTATTCTCTATGTAAATCTTCTCCTTTTGTAGCATCTCCGCGGCTTCTTCCTTTAGTCACTATTGTGGTACAATCCACTACTTTATGGGGATCTAAGGTTCTCAACCCTTCCTTTGGCACATCCTCCATTGTGAGCAAAAGAACACTTATACTCTCTTGAGGGTTCTTCTTATGTGCCTCTATCTCTGTGTAAACTGCTCATATACCTTGCACACCTTCATGCAACATCATTAGCTCATGTGGAATGATATCCACCTTGGCTTCACTCATTTCACTCTATTGTAATTGAGTTTTTTCTTGGCTTCGATCCTCTATTGTTGCTTTTATGGAAAAACCTTCTTTACCTCTACGTCTTACACATCTTCTTTGTGCAACTTTTTCCTCAACGCCTTTTGAGATCAACATTAACCCCTACTCTTGTATCTTCTCAAAAGACTCTTTTTGACCTCCACGTTACTCCCACACTGGCTCTTCCATTACATAAACTTTCATAGCAACACTCTCTTTTTTACTTTGGGGGCGAGGCTTTGAAGGTTACCTTCTATTTTTTTTTAGTCTTCTCCGCTATCTCCTCTCTTGGATATCTCTACATCAATTTACTATTGTTATCACAAAGCATTTTTTATAAATACTCTATCTTTATAGATTCCTTTACATCCTTCAACATGAAATAACATTCGACATCTAAGACACTCCATTTACTGAGGCCTTTTTTATGGAGAACCTTTGTGTTTCAATTTCAGGGTTATTCTCTGCATGCCACAAATCCTCTATGGGATCTTTCCTCTCATTGGTTTCTTCCTGTTTATCTTTGGGATCATCCCTCCCAATAGTTTTTATTTTCACTTGCACCATCCTTTCCTATAGTTCTTACAACGTGGAGGCTATCTTCTCCATTTTCTTTGAAATCTACAACTCTAGGTCATTTCTTATTTTCACTTTTTATTGAGCCATCTTCTATGCTCTTCTTTTTCTATTCACATGCACTTGATGAAGAACCACTTTATTTGGTACCTTCTACCTAATAAACTGATTGGAAGACGCTTGTGCACCTTAACTACCTCACAGTTGATGATTTGTCACCACTGTCATCCATTTCAATTGATTCATTGTCAACCCATTTGATTTTTACTTGTGAATTGCCTCACAGTCGACAATTCATCAGTGTTTTTTTCTCATCTGTGAATCTACACCGCCTCACATTCAGTGATCTATCCTAGTTTTTCTCAACTACATATTTGGTGATTTGTCCCCTTGTCCTTCATTTACCTTTGCTTGATGCCCTTAGTAGTATGTAAGTCTTTATGGGGTCTGTCAATTCTCAACTTTTCTTTTTCCTCTATTGTCGCGTACTTCACCATTTTTGATTGCACTGTTATCCCCTTCAAGCCTTGTTCCTAGTTAGTTTGTAATAACCACCCCTATTTTTCCAATGAAAGAAACTTGTGAACTACTATGTCATATCAATTAAATTGCTTAATGATCAACATGGCATTTTATCAAACACTTGACAAACATACAACTATACATGCAAAACTTGAAACTCCTTATTTATTGTTAAACACTAATTTGCAATACAAATGTGCACATACAATTGCCTTATGGGCTGCAACAAATATTCAAATTTGTATTCAAAAATTACAATGCTTAGATATGGAAATTTGATAGAAGCCTGGAAATTAGTGTTGTAGTGATCCACAAAGGAAATGGCAGCCTTCTAGACCTCTAATCAGCAAGAATAAACAAGTAAACTTGATGCAAACACTGTTCACTCACTATAGCAGCACTATTCATGACACTGTAGCAATTTTACCATTCACAGGGTACTGTAGCAAAATCACTATTCACATGCATTGTAGCAAAAACACTAATCACGGCTCCCGTAGCAAATCATTATTCTGCCCTTCTTTGTTGTAAATCCAATAAGCCCAATGTGTTTCCTGAATGAAAACACCATCAATCCTTTTGACTGTGTCTTTCAACAACGAAGAGAATGCTAGCAAAGAGGGATTTTGTCCTCCAAGCTCGAAAATCAGATTTCCAAGAAATCTAGTAGCATAACATTAATCTCATCCAAAAACTCCCCAAATGGAAGCTCTTCTATTTCTTTTATAGAGTTCTCACAAGAGTCCATTCCTTCGTTTTGTCAATGTGGGATAAAACATAACTCTCTTTATGTAACTTATGTATCCGATGAATTATAAAATTAAGGGGATTCTTTTATTTAAATAATTCTCACAAACTATAGAATATGCATTAATAAAGTTAAATATTTAAATTTAACTTTATAAAATAACTTCATTAATGCCCAATAAATCATATCAATGATAAATAAATCTTCTTGTCGATTTTAAACAATTACCATCGACATGTCACTGCCCCTAGAAGTCCAGCCATGTCCATTCACGACTTACTATAAATAGTAAGTATGCCCAAAACTGCCTCAAACCCCTCAAAAAGATATGCAACTGAAACTGTCTAGGGCAAATGGCCTCAAAGTCCCTTTAATGTCTTGGTTAGCCTATGGGACCATAGGGAAATCGGCTAATGACAACATCATGCTATGAATGTTAGAAAGAGGACATTACAATCCGCCCTTCCCAAAATTGTTTGTCCTCAAGCAATTTCAACTCTGAATGCTGTAATATCTGCTCATTTTCCCAAGTAACATCCTCCACTTGTAGGTTTCGCCCCCTGACTAGGTACTCCTTGATGACTCTCCTCTTGAGTGTTCTCTCCCTGGTATCAATGATGGCTTCAGGAATCAATATCAACTTATTCTCTTCATCTAGAGGGGGCAAATCTACAGATGGAATAACACTATGACCAAGCGCTTTCTTAAGCCTGGAGACATGGAACACATTATGCACCCTGCTATCTGCTGGTAACTCCAATTCATATGCCACCTCGCCAATGTGACGAGCAACTCTGAATGGTGCATAAAATCTTGGTTTCAACTTCTCTGCTCCACTCTTCTTAAGTGTAGACTACCTATAGGGTCGAAGTCTCAAGTATACCATATCCCCAACCTCAAAACTACATTCCATCCTGTGTTGGTCAGCATATAATTTATTTTGATTCTGAGCCTGTTGAATATTCTCCTTAAGTTATCTCAAAATATCTTGGCTGCCCTGTAACCAATTCTGTGCACTCGGTACCCTGTTATCTCCAAAAAGCTCTGTGAAGCGAGGAGCTTCATACCCATATAACGCCATGAACAGAGACATCCTGATCATCATGTGATTGGTAGTATTATAACAATACTCACCTAAATAAAGCCATCTGATCCAAGCCTTCTACTACCTTGAAACATAGTTTCGCAAGCACCCCTCAACCCACTTATTAACAATCTCCATCTGCCCATTTGTTTGTGGGTGATAGCTAGTGCTAGGAGTGAGCTCAGTGCCACTCAATCTGAAAAGTCCCTGCCAAAATAAGCTCAAAAACTTACTATCCCTGTCGCTGACTATGTTCTTAGGCATCCTATGAAGCCTAAACACCTCTCGAAAAAATAAGTCTGCCACCTGTGCTGCTATGCTGGTAGATGTAATAGCAAAGAAATGAGCATATTTAGTTAACCTGTCCACCACCACATAAATACAATCTTGACTCTGCACCTTGGGTAGGCCTGTGATAAAATCCATTGAGATGCTTTCCCATTTCTTGTCAAGAATGGGTAAAGGCTGTAGTAATCCAGCTGGAGGAGTATGCTCATCTTTGTTCTGTTGGCAAACTGGACATTCTCTAACATATCTCTGCACATCATCCTTGAGTCCTCTCCAAGTAAACCTCTCACGAATATGTCGGTATGTTTTGAAGAACTTGGGGTATCAAACCATAGGTGCATCATGGAATGTCCTTAAGATAGTACCTTTGATGTTCAAAGAAGGTACCAAATAAATCATATCCTTGTATAGGATAAGGTCGCTAACGACCATATATCTATTGTCCTGTAGAGATCCCTCTATCAAATCAGTTGCCCACTGATCCTTAGCATATTCAACAATTATTTTCTCCTTCCAGTCTGCTGAAATCTCAACTAAGGAACATACATGTGGTCTCCTAGAAAGTGCATTGGCCACTACATTCTTCTTCCCTTTGACATAATCAATGTCAAAATCATATAACTGTAGTTTGGTGATCCACCTCTGTTGCCTATCATTAAGATCTCTCTGGCTCATGAAATATTTTATACTGTTATGATCTGTTTTAATCACAAATTTACCTCCAACCAGATAAGACCTAAATTTGGCCAATGCATGCATTATGGCCAACATTTCCCAATCATATATAGAGTATCTTTTCTCCATTCCCTTTAGCTTCCTGCTCTCAAAAGCAATAGGATGTTTTTCCTGCATTAAGACTGCACCCACCCCATCCCCAGATGCATCACACTGAAGCTCGAATGGTTTGGAGAAGTTTGGAAGTGCTAATACCAGACAAGATGTCATCAACTGTTTGAAGTGCTCAAAGCACTTTTGAGCTGCCTCTGTCCATACAAAGGCTCCCTTCTTGGTCAAATCCATAAGTGGAGCTGTTGTCTGTGAGAACCCCTTCACAAACCTCCTGTAGAAACCACATAGACCAAAGAACCCCATGAGTTGGGTAAGATTAGTAGGAGTAGGCCACTCAACTATAGCTCTGATTTTTTCTATGTCCACCCTCACTCCATCCACACTAATGATGTACCCAAGGTACAATAATTTTGTCATGCCGAATTCACATTTAGATTCTTTGGCATGAAGGGACTCATTCTCAAGTATGCTCAATACCTCATCCAAGTGTTGCAAGTGCTCCTCCCATGCCCTACTATATATCAGGATATCATCAAAAAATATAAGCACAATTTCCTTAACTGACTCCTAAACACCTGGTTCATACAACTCTGAAAAGTAGTTGGAGCATTGGTTAACCCGAATGGCATGACCAAAAACTCAAAGTGGCCATAATGGCATCTGAAGGCTGTCTTCTCTACATCCTCTGCTCTCATTCTAATCTGATGGTACCCAGAGTGCAAGTCTATCTTTGAGAAGCAACATGCACCATGTAACTCATCTATTAGCTCATCTATTCTCAAAATGGGGTACCTATTCTTGATTGTCTTTTTGTTGAGAGCCCTATAATCTATGCACATACGCATTGTCCCATCTTTTTTCTTTACTAGAACCACTCCTGAGGCAAATGGACTTTTGCTAGGCCTAATGTGTCCCATTTCCAGCAACTCCTTTATTGCCTTCTTGATCTCATCCTTACGCACCTTAGGATGACGATAGGGGGTGGTAATCATAGGCTTCGCCCCCGCCCCCCCTCCAGTTCAATCACATGCTCTATTCCTCTCTCTGGTGGAACCCCTGGTGGAATGCTTCCAAACACCTTTGTATGTTTGGATATGACCTCATGAATGTCTGGATGGTACTCCTTAACTTGTTGCTCTGTAGTTGTAGGCATGATCATACATTTTGCTGCCCACTCTATCTGGTCATGTCTAAACAAACGTTCCATCCTCCTAAGTGAGACTACTCTAAGTCCCCCATCTGATAACCCTTTGAGAACCACTTTTCGACCTTGGTGCTCAAATCTCATTTCCAATTTCTCCAAATTGAAGGTGAACTCCACTAGAGATCTCATCCATGTCATGCTTAGGATAACATCATAATCTCCCATGTCAACAACATAGAACTTAACTACCATGTCATAGTCTCCAATCCGTATATGGAGATCAAGAATCATCCGAGTACTAAGAAGCTTGTCTCCACTAGCTACCATCACTCTGAATCCCTCATGTTCCTCAGTCTAAAGTCCTCACTTCTTCACAAAGCTTGCATCAATGAAATTGTGGGTGGCTCTTGTGTCTATCAATGAAATAACTCATTGCCTCTGAATCACACCTCTTACCTTGAAGGTTATTGATGGTTCAATGCTGGTAAGTCGGGCAATGGTCTTAACTTCTCTAACCTCCTTTGCCATAGTCTCTTCTTCATCATTGCTTTCTGAATTTGACTGTTGCTCTGACTCTTTTGAAGCTGATTCTTCAGTAGAAAAATACTCTAACTGTTTTGCCTTCACCTTAACCGTACACTTATGCAAAGGGTCCCATGGTTCTCTGTAATGAAAACAAAGTTTTTTCCTTTTGAGCTCATTCAACTGATCACTATCAAGTCTTCCTGAATCTGCTCATGGTGGATGTGATTCATTTTGTCTCTTATCCTTTTCTTTTTTCTGTGGGAAACTCTTAGACTGAAATCGGCTTTTTGAACTAGAAGCCCCCATGTCCCTAGCCTTCTTAATAGCCTCTTGTAGTGTAGGTGGGTTGAGGGCCTTAATCCACCCTCTCAATGGATCAGCCATTCCATCCATGAAAAGCACCATAAGTCTCCTCGGTGATATATCCGTGACTAATACTGAAAGTCTCCGTAACTCAGAGATATAGTTCTCTAATGGTCCCCATTATTTCAACTATGCCAACTCCTTAAAATGCAGTTCTGGATCCTTCCTATCAAACCACTCTATCAATCGTTTTGTAAACTCAACATAAGAAGTGATTTGATCATGTCCCATAGTCACCATGCCATGGTGCCACCACTCATGTGCAACTCCATCAAGGTGTATAGCGGCATATTTAATGGCTTCTTCTTCGGGCATAGGATTAAGCTGAAGATATGTATCCACCTTTTGCACCCAAGCTCATTCTGTAGTCTTCTCAGAAGCATCAAAATAAGGTAGAGACAATTTCCCTACTTTCTTTTGTAACTCAAAGTTTTGGTTCCTATTTTCTACACGAGGCATGTGTCTCATCCTTACTTAAATTTAGTCTCATAAAGATATAGCTGCCTGAAATTCAGGTCCTCCACTCTCCCAATCTCTTCTGAACTAATCCTGCAAATCTGTGTTCTGAGGTTCATTGGTAGGCTATGTCGGTGCCCTAGGTGGGAAGGTAGGTAGAAGCGGTCTAGAGCCTATCGTTCTAGTGGGTTGAGCTACATGGCCCAAGTTATCGCCTACATTTCCATTTTGTCCACCATTATTACCTCCATTCTGATTAATACCACCATTATTTCCACCTCCTAAGTTATTCATGTCAATACCCAACTGGCGTGCCGTCATCTGTGTCAATAGGTCCAATCGTTGATTCTGTTGTTGTGCTCTTTGCTCTGCTAACTGTTGTCCTTGAACTAGTGTGTCCAATAACTGTAGAAATCTCTCATCCCCTGGGTCTCTTCTCTCACCCATATTGTCAATGTTTTATTCTCCTATAGTTCTATGTTCTTCTAGAACCCCTTGTTCTTCTAAACTTGTATTTATTACTACTCTGTTCCTTCTTGTGTTGTAATGGTGAGTAAAAGGTTGCTTATCAAATCTGGTTATACATTCTTTAACCCTTCAGGATGGCAGGATTTTCTGCTCTGATACCACTAAGGACTGGTCGTCACACCAAAAGTCCCGGGATGATTTGGGTCCTCTTCCAGACCCCTATATGGCTAGCCACCGAAGGATCATCGAGCCGACGCACTTGCTCAGAGGGAATAACCCTCATGGGGCCCAGCCCCTAAGTGAGGGGAACATCCCCACCGCCCTCCACAGGGCTCGAACTCGAGACCTTGGCTCTGATACCACTATAATAACCACCCCTATTTTTCCAATGAAAGAAACTTGTGAACTACTATGTCATATCAATTAAACTGCGTAATGATCAACATGGCATTTTGTCAAACACTTGGCAAACATACAACTATACATGCAAACCCTGAAACTCCTTATTTGTTGTTAAACACTAATTTGCAATATAAATGTGCATATACAATTGCCTTATGGGCTGCAACAAATATTCAAATTTGTATTCAAAAATTACAATACTTTGATATGAAAATTTGATAGAACTCTGGAAATTAGTGCTGCAGTGACCCACAGAGGAAATGGCAGCCTTCCAGACCTCTAATCAACGAGAATAAACAAGTAAATTTGATGCAAACATTGTTCATGCACTATAGCAACACTATTCATGGCACTGTAGCAAAATCACTATTCATGCGCACTGTAGCAAAAACACTATTCACGACTCCTATAGCAAATCATTATTCTGCCCTTCTTTATTGTAAATCCAATAAGCCCAATGTGTTTTTTCAATGAAAACACCATCAATCCTCTTGACTGTGTCTTTCAATAGCGAAGAGAATGCTAGCAAAGAGGGATTTTGTCTTCCAAGCTCGAAAATCAGATTTCCAGGAAATTCAACAGCATAACATTAATCTCATCCAAAAACTCCTTAAATGGAAGCTCTTCTATTTCTTTTATAGAGTTCTTATAAGATTCCATTCCTTTGTTTTGTCAATGTGGGATAAAACATAACTCCCTTTATGTAACTTATGTATCCGATGAATTATAAAATAAAGGGGATTCTTTTATTTAAATAATTCCCACAAACTATAGAATATGCATTAATAAAGTTAAATATTTAAATTTAACTTTATAAAATAACTTCTTTAATGCCCAATAAATCATATCAATGATAAATAAATCTTCCTGTCGATTTTAAACAATTACCATCGACATGTCACTACCCTTAGAAGTCCAGCCATGTCCATTCACGACTTACTATAAATAGTAAGTATGCCCAAAACTGCCTCAAACCCCTCAAAAAGATATGCAACTGAAACTGTCTAGGCCAAATGGCCTCTAAGTCCCTTTAATGTCCTGGTTAGCCTACGGGACCATAGGGAAATAGGCTAACGACAACATCATGCTATGAATGTTAGAAAGGGGACATTACATAGTTTCAAGCTAATCGCCTCCTGCCTTGTTCCAATTGATAGTGACTCCTTTTCCTTACGTGTAATGAAAATTGCACACCATTGATCAACTTTGGGCTGATTTTGGCTAACCCCTCCTGGTAGCTCATCCATGTCATGTGCAAATATTGTTGCATTTTTGTTAGCTACAAGTCAACTCTTTTCCTCTCCTCATGTATCTTTGGATGCCTTTTATGGAGTTATTCCCACTTTTCCTTCCCTTTGTGTGGATCTTCATGGTGTAATGTGCTGTTATCTTTAGGATAACTTAGGTTCTGCTACATACTGCTACCTCTTTCTATTCTTCCTCTAATGCTTTAGGTAAATCCCTGCCATAAATAGACTTGCACTCTTTTGCCTCTATATGTCTGTGCCTTATGAAGGACATATCTCTTTTTCAAGGTTGTGCTTGAATTTCACTAGTGCAACTTCTCTTTCGCCTTCCTCATCCCTTGGCATAATGTTGTTTGCATTGGCGCTTAAGCTTTCTTTAGTTGGTGGTTGCACCAACACCTCTGTTTCCTTTAGCGCACCTTTGGACCCATGAACATCACTCGCATTTTTGCTTCATTCAACAAGTCCTAGTTGCTCTCTAGTTGCTCTCTTCTTCTCCCTTGATTAGCTTTAGGCTGATTTTGGCTAAACCCTCTTGGTAGCTCATCCATGTCGTGTGCAAACAATGTTGCATTTTTGTTAGCTATAGGGCAACTCTTCTTCGCTCCTCATATATCTTTGGATGCCTTTTATAGAGTTATGCCCACTTCTCCTTCCTTTTGTATGTCTCTCCATGGCACAATGCTTTGTTGTTTTTGGGATAACTTAGGTTCTACTACAAGCCGTCACCTCTTTCTCTTCTTCCTCTAATGGTTTAGGCCAATGCCTGCCACAAATAGACTTGCGCTCTTTTGCCTCTCTATGTTTGTGCCTTACGAAGGACATATCTCTTTTGCAAGGTTGTTGTGCTTGAATTTCATCTACGCAACTTCTCTTTTGCCTTCCTCATCTTTTGGAACACTGTTGTTAGCATTGGCGTTCAAGCTATCTTCAGCTGGTGCATGCACCAATGCCTCTATTTTCTTTGGCACACCTTTTGAACCATGTACATCACTCACATTTCTGCTTCACTCAATAAGTCCCAATTGATCTCTAGTCAACTCTTTTTCTCCTTCTGCAACATGTCTTGCTACTTCTTCCTTTAAGTTTCTCTTAGTCGAAGGTCCTCTAGAGCCTCTCCTTCCTCAGGCTCATTTTCATTTGCATTTGGGGCTAAAGGTGATCTTTTATCCATCACATGTTGCTGCATATGGACAATTGCTCCATTATCCCTTTATGTTGTTATCGCTATGCAACAATCTTTTGCTTTATGGGGATCTAGGGTTCTTAACCTTTTCTTCAGTGCATCTTTTACTCTGAGCACAATAACACTTGTGCTCTCTTAAGGGTTCTTGTTATGCACCCTTGTGTCTGTATAGGCTTCTCCTACACCTTGTGGACCTTCTTATGCTCTCGCTGGCTCTTGTGGAATGATATCTACTTTGAATTCACCTATTGCATTTTGCTGCAACCGAGTTTCTTCTCGGCTTCACTCCTCTGTTGTTGCTTTGGTACAGTAACCTTTTTTGCCTTTGCTTTTTATGCAACTTCTTTACTCAATGTTCTCCTCAATGCATCTCAAGATTGGTATTGGGTTCCCCTTTTAATTATTTTTAATGCTATTATGAAGGGATCCTTCTGACCTTCGTGTTGCTCCCTTGTTGGCTCCTATTGTGCTTCACTCTTCATGGAAAAATTTTGTTCTTCACTTTGGCAACAAGGCTTTGCAAGTTACTTTTTACGGCTTTCAAATCTTCTTCATTTGAGATGGAATTTTAAATACACTACTTGGTTCAGTAGTTTGGAAGCCATTTGTTCCCAACTATGCACCCTATTCCTGCCTTTCCATCTCCTTCTCTAATAGAGATCTCTCTATCCATCTTTGGAATGATATCCACCCTTCACCCATTTTACTTCATTGCAACCTAATTTCTTCTTGGATTTGCTCCTCTATTGCTACTTTGCCACAACCACCTTCTTTGCCTTCTTCTTATGGAACTTCTTTACCAAGCCTTCTCCTCATCACCTTTCTATATCGGTGGTTGGTTCCACTTTAAATCATTTTAATGTTGGCTTCTACTTTTTAAACTTATTTCAGGGAAGCTTCTCCTAGTCAAAAGTCCCTTAAATCCTTTCCTTCCTCAGGTTCCTTTTGCTTTGTCTCTGGGGATAAAGGTTATCTTCTATCCATCATGCACTGCTGCACATCGATAGTTACTCCAACATCCCTCTCTATCGTCATTGTTGTGCTACAGTGCACTACTTTATGGGATTTAAGGCTCTCACCCTTTTGGGACATCTTCCATTGTGAGTACAATAACACCTGTGCTCTCTCTAGGGTTCTTCTTATGTGCCCCTTTATCTATGCATACTGCTCTTACACCTTGCACACCTTCATGCATCTCATTGGCTCATGGAATGATATCCACCTTGCCTTCACTCATTTTACTCTGCTGCAACCAGGGTTCTTCTCAGTTTCACTCTTTTACTGTTACTTATATGAAATAAACTTCTTTGCCTCTATGTCTTATGCATCTTTTTTGTGTAGCTTTCTCCTCAATACCTTCCAAGATCAGCATTAGCTCATGCTCCTTCATCTTCTCAAAGGGCTCTTTCTGACCTTCGTACTATACCCATGTTGGCTCCTCTTGTACATTGCCTTTCATGGCAACACTCTCTTCTTTACTTTGGGGCTGAGGCTTTGGAGGTTACCTTTTGTGGATTTCAAGTTTTCTCTTCCATTTGAAATGGCCTTCTAGATGCACTACTTGCTTCTATAGTTTGGAAACTATATGTTACCATTATTTCAGCCTTTTATTGCCTTTCTATCTCCTATCTTGGAGGTCTCTGCAGCCATTTACTATGTTATCACTGAGAATTTTTTGTGCATACTCCACCTTTATGGATTCCTTTACATCTTTCAATGCAAAATAACATTCGGCATCTAAGACCCATTCCATCTCCTCAGGCCCTTTTTCTGGAGGACCTTTCCATTTTGGCTTCAAGGTTATTCTCAGCATCACTCAAAACTTCTATGGGCTCTTTCCTCTCATAGGTCTCTCCCTGCTTATCTTTTAGATCCTCCCAATGGATTTTCTTTTGGCTCGCACCATCCTTTCCTACAATGCTTGCAACATGGATGCTATCTTCATTTTCCTCGAGACCTGCGACTCCAGGGCATGTCTCATTTTTGCTTTTCATTAAGCCATCTTTTGTGATCCTCATTCTCTATCCATCTGTACTTGATAGATAACAACTTTAATTGGTACCTTCTACTCGATACACTAATTAGAAGATGCTTATGCACCCTGACTACCTCACAGTTGATGATTTGTTGGCATCATCATCCATTTCACTTGATTCATTGTCAACCCATTTGATTTTTACCTATAAACTACCTCATGATCCATAATTTGTTAGTGTTTTCTCGTCATTTGTGCCTCTGGACGGCCTCACATTCTATGATATATCCTTATTATGATTGATCATCTCACTTATAATAATTTATCAATGCTTCAAATATCCTTTCTAGTAATGACTGCGTCAAAGTTGGCGATCTCTCAGTTCTCACACATCACTCCTGCATGTTACTTACAACCTCATAAATTATACTACCTATTTCTGTATTCTCCATCATAATCATATGTAGGTGCTTAAACTTAAGATCTATTATCGTAAAGTCTCACTTTGTGATCCTATGTACTTGTCCCTTGTAAGGGTTCTCTTTGCTTATCTTCCACCGGCTCACTATCTACCTACCTCCCTCACATTGGCAAGCGATGCTATGCTAGTTCCCTCACGTTCAACCATCTACTAATTTTTTCTTTGCTATTTCATATCTCACTTACAGGTTTATCCTTTCTTCTTGCATCCCTGAAGGTTCACCACCTTTCTTTGATATCAAACTAGTGCCAATCGAGATCAGTTATCTTGGTGAATAGATGCATTAACCATGCAACATTTAGAGTTCCACACTGTGGATCATGTTAATAAAGGATTTTATTCCTTAACTTCAATTATTAAAAGATAATATAAGCTTTGCAAGTAAGCATTGATATCTCGGTTCTTCTTAGTCGAGTCTTTTAAGTGTCTCTCTCTACTATGGTGTCCATAGACTACCATTCGCTCATGACCATGAGCCTTCACTTGTCATGTGAAGCTCCCTTTCTAATTGTCTAGCCTTAGACAAATTTTCCTTGTCCCTTTATGGGATCAGCCTAACAAAGTATCTTTCTTTGCTTCAGAGTGTTAAAAATGCTGAACCAAGACCCCTTTTTTATATTTGCCTGAGCTCTGGTTGCTTCGCTTATTTCCCACACAGTTGGTCTACAACTTCATTTAATGGGAGTCTATGCAAGTTTGTACACCCTAGAATTATCATAGCCTTTTATGGACCTAGAGCCACTCAAGTCTGAGTGTTGTTAGAAGATATCCTCACAAAATAGATCTTATTAGTTGAATGCCCTGTGCCTGTATTTTTACTTTCCCTTGTGTTTCAGACTCTCTTTTCACACAATATCATCATTGCACACTATGTACCTTAGAGCTCCTTCGCTAATTACATATGTTGTAGGGGCATTTGTGTGCCCCTCAATTGTAACTGTGCACTATTCTAATGTGCTCCCTTTAAAGTTCAACTCTTTGCACCTCATTCGTACAAGTTCAAACCTTACTTTGGGTTCAACTTTACTTATTATTTTGTAACACACCTTCAATAAATAACATTTTTTGTTCCATGTTCCTTTATGCTCTATAGGCATTATTTCTTTCATGCATTGTGTTGTTTCCAAAATCAGCTTAGCCCATTTTTTGGAACCATCTACGAAACTTGTTCGTTTCATCTTTTGTCTCTCTAAGTTTGTTTTCGAGACGGGTTTTGAATTCGTTCTCATCTTGGCCTAAGAACGTGAGAGTAGTTACGATATTGTTGCGACTAAGAAAGTCCCTCCACCAGACGGCCTCTTTTAGAGATGGTCTTTTCTTCCGTTTTCGTGCACGGGCGGTAAATTTTGCTGCAAGTGCATTTTTGACCTTTGTAATACAAGGGCGGCAAATTTTGCCGCCCCTGCATTTTTCTTGCAATGGCAGCAAATTTTGTCGCCACTGCATCTTGACCTGCAAGGGCGGCAAATTTTACCGCCCAAACATGCCTCGATTTTCATGCACAGCATTTATTGTCGCACGCAGTGGGTTGTTGGAGTTATTTTTCACCCCATATAAATTGATTTGAACTCCATTTCTTCTCATTACTTCCTCCTCTCCTCTTGCCCTTCGCATCAGGACGATCCATCGGACGACTTGAGGTGTGATTTGGCAGATTTAACCCTGTGACGCATGCGGCTTTCTAAGTAGGTCTTGCATTTGCTTTTCTTGTCATTCTTTTTTTAGCTTCTTTCCTCTATTAGCTTTATTTGTTTGTTTTTGTTGCATTTGGGTGTTTTTATTTTTGTTTCTCTTCCTCTCCCCCGCCTTGCTCACGTTTTTCTTTTTTAAACTCCCTAGGGCGGCGATTTTTGCCGTGCCTCCCCGTTACCCGCGACTTTCCTTAGAAAGCCCACAAGGGCGGCGATTTTCGCCGCCCATGCGTCTCTGCCCTCCCTCCATCTTCGTGGGCGGCAATTTTTGCCGCCCATGCTGACCCATTCGTGCACAGGCGGCGATTTTCGCCGCCTGCACACCTCTTTTGCTAGACATGCATCGGCGGCAAATTTTGCCACCGAAGCATGCCCAACCTGCAGGGGCGACAAAATTTGCCACCCCTACCTTTTTCCCTCCAAACCTGCAAAGGCGGTAATTTTCGTCGCCTCTGCAGGACAAACCTGCATGGGCGGCAAATTTTGCCGCCCTTACACTCTTTGACTCCAACTTGCAGGGGTGGCAAATTTTGCCGCCCTTACACTCTTTGACTCCAACTTGCAGGGGTGGCAAATTTTGCTGCTCGTGCATTCCTCCTCCAGATTTTCCTAACTCCAGAGGATTTTTCGTCTTGTCTTTTTCTTTCTCTTTCTGCCTCATTTTCCATGCCTTTTTCCAACTCGGCTTTTTTAAGTGACCTCCATTGACCAAGATTACTTAAAATGCATTTTCTCCAATTCGTCCACTCTCTTAATTTCGTGATCATGACTGCAGTACTCTCAGAGAACTCTTGCTCGTCAACACATATTCAATTAAACCCAGTTTTCATGTCTGAAGCATCTCCAAAAAAGGCGAAGACCATGAAATCCAAATACCAGGTTGTCTTCTCGCTCACTTCGATCACCTCCAATGTCAATGACATCCGAGACACTGAAATTGGACACGTGGACATGGCCGAGTTCATAACTTGAACGAAGGCGACAAACTCGAGCACCGAAATAAAGAGGATTGTTGAAAGCAGCATCCACCTGGTTGCCACTTTTCTAATGGCAGCGCATCATATAGAGTTCGTCCTTCAATGTGTCCGTTTCTACAATAAGGAGACAAGGTCAGTCTCAGATGCCAGCGGGAATATGATAATTCGACTAGATCCCGAATTCATTGACAAAGTCTTCATGTGCCTCCCAGCCACTGAAGTAACCAAGATTGACTTCGTGGACGCCCAGAAGGAATACGACAAAGACTCTGAGAGGGCAAAGAAAGTGATGAACTACAAATCGCTGAAGACCCCCAGAACCAACCTATCTAGATGGCCATGAAACTTTTCGAGGAGTGACTTCATTGAGGAAGTTGGTGACTTGATCACCCTTCTCAGCAGAATATGAGGCCTCTCGTCTTCCTCACTGTTCTATGAATGGATGTACCCATTCATTAAAATCATCTTCCAAAGCAACCAAGTCATCTTTTGGAGAGAGCAGATCAGCAACGCTCTTCATGAGCAGCTAACCAAAGTACAGACTTCTTCCAAGTTTTATATGACTTCATACCTTGTGTACATAGCTGTCGCAATGCAAAAAATTTCGGATTTGACAACTGAAGGGGATAGAAAGACAACCCCAGTATATTCATATTATCCCCAGTTGACACTTCAAAGGTCAATCTGTCATTTCAAAAAGATAAATGATGGCTTTTTTGCCATATTTCTATGCCTCTTCGATCCTCAGCTTCAGCAGAAGAGAGTATCAGATGAGGCTTGGACAGTGGTCGACGACTACGACTGCATGTTCCTCCAATTTCTCACCTTCTGTTATCTTCGGGTTGGCTTTTTCCAAGGCTACCCCTATATACTCCCCATGTTCACTTCATATAAGTTGGTACTAATAGAACTTTGTCGACAACTGATTGTCGTGCATACCAGACAAATGGAGTTGAAAAAACCAGGTTTCAGGTTTTCAATCAAAATTGGCAGATATTCCATTGCAATAGCAGTCAAAGCCAAAGTCATGAAAACAGAAATACAGATGGTCACCCTAAAGCAGTTTAAGAGAAGAGATAAATTTGACTACAGGGGAGTTAAGGACAAAATCAGGTAGAAAACTCAGTTCTATGAACCCATGATTGAAGATATCTAGATCGACCTAAGGACGGCTGAAGAAATCAAAAAGATGGATTATTGCAGGCTGACCCTGGAGCAAGTTGAATATCTGGGGCTTGCAGAGATTCCCTCCAATCTGGTCGACGATAAAAACAACATCACTAGCAGATACCTGGGTAAAAAGGTTGCTGGCTCCCCTCTTCTTTCAACTCAGTGGTCTCAGAAGGAACTAACTTCTCTGAGAAAAAGATTTGAACCAATATTGGCTAACACCAATGATTGGTTAGCAGTCAGAAGAATCAAACTAAAAGAATTTATCACAGGATCAGAGGCTGAATACCAAACAGAGATGAAGAAGAAGGCAGAGAACAGAACCAAGAACAAAGGTGATGCATCTTCCCCTTCTAGGCCTCACAAGCCTAGAATCATCTGTCTAAGAAACTAAAGACTACTGAAGACCCTGAAGCGGCAGCTAAAAGAACTGAAGAATAGAGCCTTCAGACACAGTCAGCTCAGCCAATGGAAATAGATGACCGATCGACAGGTCAACCAAGCACTGAACCTCTGCCTTCATAGAAAGAAGCACAACCGCTCAAGAGCGTCTCTCCTTCTCCACCTTAGTCTCCTGTGACACCCTCTTCTCCTATCTCTCCGATCAGTGTTCCCTCTTCTAGAGCCGCCTCTCCTTTCAAAGTCATATTTGGCGATCCTCAGAGCGCTTCTGGAAGTTCTCCTCGCTCCTTTGGGTCCATTCCCAGTTTGTCATCTCCCTCTTTCAATTTGGGGGAAAGTTTTACCCAAGAGCCAGAATCAGTAGTTGGTATAGTTTCACCTGTTACTCCCACTGCGACTACTGTCACCACGAGCAGTGTAGACGCTGCCACGATAACGCTAGCCGAAGAAACTATTGCCACGACAGGTACTTCTCTCTTGCCTTGGATGTCAGCATTCACCCCTAAAAGAAAGAAGTTGGACATCTCTCGAGATGACTTCGACTTTGGCAAAATAGTGCTGGTGAAAGCTAAGGCTCCGAAGAGGCTAAGAATCCTCTTAAAATTGGTCGAGAAAAAAGGACAATTTTTTGGAAATTGCCAAGCCTCCAAAAGACGCAACCCTTGAGAGTTTTGAAATAAGCAGCGATTCCATCTCTCGTGTTGAACTTGGTAAAGTTACTCACAAAGGTGCGAAAAGTGACCTTCAGTCTCCTATGGACATCATGGTCCAGAAATTCGACCGAGAGGAGATGAAAGATTATTACAAGGCCAAGACATAGCAGCGAACGGCAGTAATAAGAAGGTTCACTCTTCCCACTGAAGTGGCAACTCCGGAGGCCTTCTCCGTAGACGACCCTATCATCCAAAAGGTAGAGAAAACTTACTTAAAGGGAAAAGTCCTGGAGGACTACGTTGAAAAAATGCATACTCAGGGAGTTTTCTTGCTATTAGAGGTTGCAGAAAAGACGGACAAGATGAAAAAATTAAGGGCAGAGTTAGATAACTTTGTCTCTCTTATCTCTCAGGGGATTAATAGTTCAGAAAAATATCTTGCCAAATGGAAGGAGATGAAGGATCTGAAGAAAAGCACCTTGATATCTATCGGTGTCATCTCCAGCAAGGACTCTTTTGTTGAGATCAAGGAGTCACTGATTTTCAGGATCCAAGTACTCAAAGATTTAATTGAGGATCTCAAAGCTTTCAGGGATGCTTGTGAGAAGAGTGACGTAAGTCTGCCCAATAAATTGGAAGAATTGCCCTGCGACCTAACCTCCAAGAAAAATTAATTCCTCTCAACAGGAGAAATGATCCACAGTTTTAAAGAGATGATTCAAATAGATTTTGAAGAGAAATCTTTCTCAATGTCTTCTGTGGTTAATATTCTAGACACTCAGTTAACTTTGAAAAATCTAAAATCCAGGTTAACTGGTCATACTAAAGCCATCACAACATTGAAAGACGCATTAATCAGAGCTAGAATCGTCTCCAAGAACACGATTGTGCCAGAGAGTTTATGAATTCAGGGATCTATTGCTATGTACGATGCTCATCTGAAGAAATCTGACAGCAAGAACTGAATTTTTTTCCTCCTTTCTTCTTTCTTTATGCACTTTTGTTTTGTCAAAAGTGCATGCAATTTTGTAATATGTAATTACATGTAAATATTTCGAAAAAATATCTCAAAGTCAAAGATGAGTCATCTTTGACTGAGATATTTTTGTATTTTATTATTTTTTAGTTTTTGAGGATTTTCTCCCTATATATAGTGGAGACCTCATTTGTAAAAAAGATCTTGGAAAAATTAAGAGCAAACACTCTGCTGAAATTGAAACAATTTTTGAGACTTTGTGCTCAAACTTGTAAATCATATTTTGATTAAATGAATGAGACGCAGGTTTATTTCAGACTTTGTGTTGAAGTTATCTGTATTGTCTAAAAAATATTTTCTTATATTCTCTTTCCTGATAATTTCTTGTTTATCTGATCTAATAAGCAAAGTGGGTGTATTAATATTATCTGAGAGCACTTCTAAAACATAGAGGATAGACTTTGAGCTACTTTTATCTTTGAGATTCAGTTATCTTTTGTAGTTTCAGGCGAAGACTTTGTGCTTCGTTTCACTCTACGGTTACACTTGTTTCAGATCGATGAAGGAGACTACGGAAGACTTTGTGCTTGTGTAATTGTTCTTGTGGACTTTGTTACTTAAGGAGATTTTATGCTCTCCGTTTGATACCATTCCTGAAAAAAGAGGAGTGTTGTTAACTAAAGACTAGGATATCCCTCTTTTATTCTTCATACATTATCTCTGAAAAAAAGAGGTAGATGTTGTTATACCATCCCATGTGTTATTTTCTGCTTAATTATATACATATATCCAGCACATAAATATTTATAGGGAACCTCCCCTTGATGAAAGGAGAGATTTACTTCGTTTAGATCTGGTAAACTCATACTTTTCGTAGTATAAATCTCCCTATGCTGTGGTTGATATACCCATTTTGTCATCAGTTAGTCAACGACGAAATATTCACTCAATAGTTTTTTGGCGACTCCGCTGGAGATTATGAACGAGCATCTTGAAGCCTCAAGCTTCAACTTGAAGCAGCTTCGGTCCCTTTTTCATTTGAAATCTGGCAACTCCACGCTACACCAAAAGCCAGAGATCTAAGGGTGTTTTTGATCCCATGTTTGAGTTGGCGCAGTAGAGCAACTTTGATCTGTTCCCTCCACCGCCTTTTCTCCAACGATATAGAAGTCTTCCTCCTGACCTGATCGGGTCACCAACACAAGGTAGAGCCTCTTTTCCTACTGTTAATCTTGCCCTACCTATAAATACCCCACCAAGGTTTGTTATCCCGCCATTTAATCATCCTATCATTATGGCTCAAGGTCCGTGGGGAAATTCCTTTGGTCCTCTTAATTTGACTGCACCTTTGCATGAACTACCTCGTAGTTCTAGGAAAAAAATTCTTAAATTTTTTGGTGACGGAAAGGTTCATCCCGACGAGCATATTGTCGCTTTCTCCATAACATATGGTGTAATTGGTGTCGAATTTGAAGATGTAGCAGTGAAAATTTTCGTGGAAACCCTGCAAGGAGCTGTCGCAGATTGGCTCTATCACCTGCAGGCTGGGTCAATAACTGACTGTGATACGCTCAAATCCAAATTCAAAGCCAGATTTGAACCTGCTGAAGATGCACATGCTTTGTTAACTCAACTAAAACAGATAAAAAAAGAATCTCAGAAACCCATGAGGAATTAAATTCAATAAGTTGAGAAACCGGATCCCAACTGTTGCTCAGCGCACACTTGAGAATCTCAAATGCTTTTTCATCAACTCGTAGCTTCTCGAAGTAAGTTTTCTATTGAGGCGAGCTGGCCCTATGAATTTAGCATTGGTTCAAAATTTGGCTACTGAGATCGAAGATGATCTTATTCTCGCAGGTAAGATCAGAAAAGACCCTAGTAAAAATAAATTCTCTTCATTTGTTGAAAGTTTTTCTTCAGGCACTATAGATCCTATGGTGCAGAAATTGACAAATGAACTGATAGCTTTGAAGAGGCAAATAGCTCAAAATACGTCTGCTCCTATCTATCGAGATATGCTTAGGAGAACGATCCAAAATCAGCAATATCAGGGTAATGCTACTTGAAACCAAGGGCAATTAAATCATCGCCTACCTCCCCCTCCAGGGAGATTGGCCATTGAAGCAGCACCTGCCAATTTAGCGGTCGGTTACCTAGAGGCTGAACAGGACAATTCGCTTCAATCTCAGTTGGACCAACAAGAAGATGCTAATATCTTCGATGAACAAGAAGAAGAATTAGTTGGCGACTCCAATATCGATTTCCTGGATTACCACGACGACGTTGAGAGTAAAGGGGAGGGTTTGAATGGATCTTGCGTTGTTTTCACCAGATCTCAAAATCAGTTGGCTTCACATGCTGACAAAGGAAAGGCGGAGGAGGAACTCCAGCCAACAGTTTCCATCGTTAAACATGGGACTCCATTGCCTCCACAATCAAAGGATCAGGGGATTCATAAAAAAGTAAGTTCGTCCAACCACGCCATCCCTTCCACTTCTATTGCTCAGACCAATGTCGTACCTAAAATTTCAGATGATGGACTCTCTTCCTCTGTCTCAAGTTTTTTTTAATTATTTGATATAATTGATCATGCTAGAAAAACTAAAATCCAAATGACAGAGGTTGAATATTTGAGGGCTAATCCAAAACAGTTTGATAGATTAGCAGAATATGTAAAAAACAAAGCCGTCCCCGTAGGATAAGATTCTTTGAAAGCCGTTCATGATTCTCTTAAAGATAAACCGGCCCAAAACAATCTTGTTGTAACTCCTGTTGCTCTTGGAAAAATAGAACCTTTCTATGTTTTTCTACTTATAAATGGTTATAAACTGAGTAATTGCATTATAGACTCTGGAGCCTCAGATAACGTCATGCTTGCAAAGGTAGCAGATTCTCTTGGCCTAACTTTGACCAAAACTTTTGGGAGGTGTTTTCTCATAAAAAATAAGCAAGTTCTTCTCTTTGGTCAAATAAAAGATGCTCAATATGCCTTTGCGGCTTTTCCAGAAAAGCGGATAAAAATGACAGTTTTAGTGGCCGATGTTCCAGCATCTTACGGCATCCTGCTTGGGCGAAATTTTTGTAAAGATGTGGGAGGTGAGCTAAGTATGGACTTGTCGGAAGCAAGAATCCCAATCCAAGGTGTCATGAAGAAGTTGCTTCCTGAAAAAGAAGCAAGGTATGTAGTTACCCGATCGTCGGCACCGGAGGCTCAAATTTTATTTGAGTCTTCAGGGATGGGCAACTATTTCTTGTCTATGGACGAATTCCATGGGGCATCTGATGAAACTCTTACGAGTGATAACTTGATATTGTGTTCAGCTGACACAGCAGGAGAATCAACAAATCAAAATAAACATGTGTAAAAACCTCTCCCCAAATGAAGGAGTTTTCAAAGAAAAGGCAGCGTCTAACGAGGTATGGACCTTAAAATTTGACGGCAGCTGCTCTTCTACTAGTTCGAGCGCTGGGGTTGTGTTGGTATCTCCTCAGAGAGACATTATTCCTTTGTCCTACAAATTGCAGTTTAACAATACCAACAACACAGCTGAGTACGAGTCCCTGTTGCTCGGACTGCATGCTGCCAAAGAAAAAGGCATTAGGCTACTCCATGCTAAAGGAGACGCTGAGTTGATAGTCTGCCAAGTGAGGAACCTTTATCAGACAAAAAATGAAAGGTTGTGCCACTATCGCAATTTGGTCTGGGATCAGATTGAAAATTTTGACGCTTTCAACATCTCTACCGTTTCAAGGGAATTCAATGACCGAGCGGATGCATTGACTGTCTCTGCTACCCTCTTAGTCCCTCACTTAGACTTTAAGGGAGACAAGTACATTATTGAGCTGGGCTTTCGGCCAAGTGTACCCGATAATGCCAGCCATTGGCAAGTATTTAACTACGATGATCAAATCATCGCCTTCTTGGAGTAAAAAGACAGTTTTGAACAACTGCATTTTGAAGGTAGTGAACTCCGAGAATGTGAAGCAATTTCCGAGTCAAATATGAATACAGGTGAAGATTTTCTATAGCTTAAAGGGAATAAGATTCCCAAAGGCCTAGTTTCACTAGAGAAGTTGTTTGATAACTATGACAGGTTTATTAAACAACAGCGAAAGATTTTCA
Source organism: Torreya grandis (assembly GCA_037957365.1). Classification (NCBI taxonomy): domain Eukaryota; kingdom Viridiplantae; phylum Streptophyta; class Pinopsida; order Cupressales; family Taxaceae; genus Torreya; species Torreya grandis. The sequence goes on from JARHVA010001134.1 coordinate 699,083, forward strand.
ACTCTCAAGATTTTGATCAGGTAAACTTGGGAACCAAGCAAGATCTTAAAATGGTAAACATTAAGAAATGTTGCACTCCCAAGGAGAGATTTAAGCTTGCTAGTTTACTTCGCCAATATATAGATGTATTAGCCTATTCCTACGATGATTTGAAATCACTCAGGTCAAATGACATTCGTCACGACATTCTTCTAAAGGCCAACTCTATACCTTACAAGCAAAAATTCAGGCAATATAACTCAAAAATCTCAGGTACCATTTTAGCTAAGATACAAAAGATACTTGGCGCCCGAATAATTTTTTCAATCCATCACTCAACATGGATTGCCAATATAGTGCATGTCAGGAAGAAGAATGGCGAAATTCGAATCTGTGTGGATTTCAGAAACTTAAATCAGTTGTCTTTAAAAGATAACTACCCCCTTTTTATCATGGATCAAGTTCTACAGATGGTAACAGATTCATAAATGTTATCAATGCTGGAAGATTTTTTGGGGTACAATCAGGTCGAAGTCAGAAAAGCAGATCAGCATAAGACAACATTCACCACACCTTGGGGCACATTTGTTTATCGAAGAATGTCTTTTGGTCTGATAAATACAAGTGCCACGTTTCAAAGGGTAATGGATCTCGCTTTCGAAAATGAGATGGGAAAAATCATTGTAGTATACCTGGATGATCTGACAGTGTTTTCAAAACATCGTTCTGAGCATATTCACCATTTGCAAAGGATACTGAAACGCTGTCGTCAGAATGGTATTTCTTTAAACCCAAAGAAATTTGTTTTCAGAGTAACTGAAGAGGAAAACTTCTCGGACACATTGTGTCCCATGAAGGTATTAAAATTGATTCAGAGAGTCAAGTCCATCCAAAAACTTACTCTGCCTACCAGCAAGACCGCAGTTCACTTTTTCTTTGGAAAGGTGAATTTTCTTTGAAAGTTTATTCTTGAGTTTGCTGAAAAAACTCATCACATTGTCAACATGATGAAGGGCAATGCTACATTTAGGTGGACTGCTGAGGGAAAATTAGCGTTTAAAGAAATTAAGAAAGCAATCGCCCGTGCACCAGTCTTAGTTTGTCCAGACTATACTAAAAGTTTCAAAATATATAGTTATGCCTCCGAACATACACTATCGACCATTTTGGTCCAACAGAATCCAGAAGGTGTAGAATCTCCTATCTCTTTCATGAGTTATCCACTTAAGGAGCATGAGCTAAAATATTCCCTTATGGAGAAGCATGCATACGCAGTGGTCAAAGTGGTCAAGCATTTCAAGTTTTATATCTTGAACTCTCACACCGAAGTTCTCATACCAGACACAACAGTAAAATCTATTTTGACTCACCAAGAGTTCGGTACGAAGAGAGGTAACTGGATTGTCAAGACTCAAGAGTTTGATATGGACATCAAACCAATCAAGCTCGTACAAAGAAAGAGTCTTTGCCAGTTGATTGCCAACAACATTCTAGATAAAGCAAAAAGTGAAGAAGTAGTGATCGAAGGCATCCCTACGGTCCTCTTTATTACAACTATTGATGAGTAGTATTTTGACATTGCTCATTTTCTGACATATGGTGAGTGTCCCGCTCACCTTTCTCTTAAAGAGAAAAGGAATGTTAAGTTAAAAGCAGTTGGTTATGTCCTTTGGGACAATGGTCTTTACAAGAGAAACCTGGACGGAAAATTTCTTCGTTGTGTTGACAAGGCGCAACAAAAAAAAGACTCTTAGAATCTTTTCACAATCTGGCCTGTGGAGGACATTTTTCTACACCGGTGACAGCGCACAAAATTCTACGAGCAAGATATTATTGGCCGACGCTGTTTCAGGATGCCTACAAATGGGTGCATAGGTGCGAATTATGTCAACAATTCATTGGAAAGCTTAAGCTGCCTACTTTGCCTCTCAAGTCGGTAGTTATCGAAGAACCGTTTCAGCAGTGGGGTATTGACTTCATTGGCATAGTCAACTCATCTTCTAGTGCTGGGCATGATTATGTCCTCACGGCAACGAATTACTTCACTAAGTGGGTGGAGGCCATCCCAAACAAGCACGCTACGTCTGAAGTGGTGTGCAGTCTTCTCAAAAAAAATATCATCTCTAAGTTTGGGGTCTCACTAAATATCGTAATAGATAATGCGGCCTATTTTTTATCACATGAAATTACTCAATTTTGTTTCTATTATGGGATTACCCTATCCCACACTTCAGATTATTTTTCTCAAGAAAATGGCCAAGCAGAATCGAGGAACAAGAACTTGGTCACTATCATCAAGAAGTTGGTGGACGATAATCAGAGAATATGACATAAAGCATTGTATGATGTTTTATGGGCAGATTGGATAACACCCAAAAGGACTATAGGTATGTCGCATTTTCAGCTTCTATATGGATTGAATGCAGAAATCTACATCACCCTTCAACTACCAGCGTTCAAGTTAACTAAAGCAATCGAAGACTCAACCTTTGAAAGCTCAATCGACAAAAGAATCATGTGTCTAAATGAGTTGAATGAACGTCGGGCCATGGTAGTGGATCAAATTATGGAGCATCAGAATCGGGTGAAGGCACTCTTTGATAAAAAACTAAAGTTCGTGAGTTCCAAGTCGGAGATCAAGTCTTGTTGTGGGACAAGAGGAGAGAACCAAAAGGAATGCATGGCAAATTCGACTCCCTGTGGAGAGGCATGTTCACCATTCGACAGCTCTGTGGTGAAGCTAGTTTCTTGTTGGAGTACCAAGATGGAACACCATTCGCACTACCTCACAGTGGGTAGCATCTGAAGTTGTTCAATCCTTGAGGCTTGGATAAGTCCATTTGTATATATGTACAGTTTTTATATTTTATCTATTTTTCTTTCGTTTTTAGCTTGACTCTGTAGCTCAATGGCTTGGATGAAGGCACTTAGAGACTGGTTTCTACTCCCGCTAATCAATTTGATTAACGAAAGTTTCCCAACAGGGGCCAGCTGTTGTTTCCAAAATCAGCGTAGCTCGATTTTGGGAACAACCACCTACGAAACTTGTCCGTTTCGTCTTTTGTCTCTCTAAGTTTGTTTTCGAGACGGGTTTTGAATTCGTTTTCATCTTGGCCTAGGAACGTGAGAGTAGTTACGATCTTGTTGTGACCAAGAAAGTCCCTCCACTAGACGGCCTCTTCTAAAGATGGTATTTTCTTCCGTTTTCATGTACGAACAACAAATTTTGTCGCCAGTGCATTTTTGACCTTTGTAATGCAAGGGCGACAAATTTTGCTGCCCCTACATTTTTCTTGGAAGGGCGGCAAATTTTGCCGCCTCTGCATCTTGACCTGCAAGAGCGGTAAATTTTTTCGCCTCTGCGTTCGAACTCACTGAAACATGTAAGGGCGGCAAATTTTGCCGCCCAAATATACCTCAGTTTCTGTGCACGGCATTTATTGTCGCACGCGGTGGGTTGTTGGAGTTGTTTTTCACCCCATATAAATCGATTTGAACCCTATTTCTTCTCATTGCTTCCTCCTCTCTTCCTGCCTTTCGCGTCTAGACGATCCAACGGACAATTTGAGGTGCGATTTGGCGGATTTAACCATGTGACGCGCGTGGCTTTTCAAGTAGGTCTTGCATTTGCTTTTCTTGTCCTTCCTTTCTTAGCTTCTTTCTTCTATTAGCTTTATTTGTTTATTTTTGTTGCATTTGAGTGTTTGTATTTTTGTTTCTCTTCCTCTCCCCTACCTTGCTCGCATTTTTCCTCTTTAAACTCCCTAGGGCGGCGATTTTCGTCGTGCCTCCCCGTTACCCGCGGCTTTCTTTAGAAAGCCCACAAGGGCGGCGATTTTCGCCACCCATGCGTCTCGGCCCTCCCTTCATCTTCGCAAGCGGCGATTTTTACTGCCCGTGCTGACCCATTCGTGCACGAGCGGCGATTTTCGCCGCCCGCACACCTCCTTTGCTAGACATGCATCAGTGGCAAATTTTGCCATCGAAGCATGCCCAACCTGCAGGGGCGGAAAAATTTGTCGTCCCTACATTTTTCCCTCCAAACCTACAAAGGTGGCGATTTTCGCCGCCTCTGCAGGACAAACCTGCATGTGCAGTGAATTTCGCCGCCCTTACACTCCTTGACTCCAACTTGCAGGGGCGGCAAATTTTGCCGCCCGTGCATTCCTCTTCCGGATTTTCCTAACTCTGGAAGATTTTTTGTCTTGTCATTTTCTTTCCCTTTCTGCCTCGTTTTTTGCGCCTTTTTTTAACTCAATTTTTTTAAGTGACCTCCATTGACCAGAATTATTTAAAATGCATTTTCTCTAATTCGTCCACTCTCCCCTAATTTCATGATCATGACTGCAGTACTCTCAGAGAACTCTTGCTCGTCAACACCTATTCGATTAAAACCAGTTGCTCGTGCATTCCTCTTCTGGATTTTCCTAACTTTGGAAGATTTTTCATCTTGTCATTTTCTTTCCCTTTCTGCCTCATTTTTTGCGCTTTTTTCTAACTCGATTTTTTTAAGTGACCTCCATTGACCAAAATTACTTAAAATGCATTTTTTCCAATTCGTCCACTCTCCCCTAATTTCATGATTATGACTGCAGTACTCTCAGAGAACTCTTGCTCGTCAACACCTATTCGATTAAAGCCAGTTTTCATGTCTGAAGCATCTCCAAAAAAGACGAAGACTATGAAATACAAATACCAGGACGTCTTTTCGCTCACTTCGGTCACCTCCAATGTCGACGACATCTCAGACACTGAAATTAGACACGTGGACATGGCCGAGTTCATAACTCAAACGAATGCGACAAACCCGAGCACTGAGATAAAGAGGATTTTTGAAAGCAACATCCACCTGGTTGCCGCTTTCTCAGTGGCAACACATCATATAGAGTTCGTGTTTCAATGTACCCGTTTCTACAAGGAGACAAGGTCAGTCTCAGATGCCAGCAGGAATATGATAATTCGACTGGATCTCGAATTCATCGACAAAGTCTTCATGTGCCCCCCAGCCACTGAAGTAACCAAGATTGACTTTGTGGACGCCCAAAAGGAATACGACAAAGACCTTGAGAGGGCAAAGAAAGTGATGAACTACAAATCGCTAAAGACCCCCAGAACCAACCTATCCAGATGGCCGCAGAATTTTTTGAAGAGTGACTTCATTGAGGAAGTTGGTGACTTGATCACCATTCTCAGCAGAATACGAGGCCTCTCATCTTCCTCACTGTTCGATGAATGGATGTACCCATTTATTAAAATCATCTTCCAAGGCAAGCATGTCATCTTTTGGAGAGAGCAGATCAACAACGCTCTCCATGAGCAGCTAAACAAAGTACAGACTTCTTTCAAGTTTTATATGACTTCGTACCTTGTGTACATAGCTGCCGCAATGCAAATTTTTTTGGGTTTGACAACTGAAGGGGATAGAAAGACAACCCTAGTATATTCATATTATCCGTAGTTGACACTTTAAAGGTCAACCCATCATTTCAAAAGGATAAATGATGCCTTCTTTGCCATATTTTTATGCCTCTTCGACCCTCAGCTTGAGCAAAAAAGAGTATCAGACGAGGCTTGGACAGTGGTCGACGACTATGACTGCATGTTCCTCTAATTTCCCACCTTCTGCTATTTTCGGGTTGAATTTTTCCAAGGCTACCCTTATATGCTCCCCAGATTTCCTTCAGATAAGTTGGTACTAATAGAACTTTACCGACAAATAATTGTCGTGTATACCAGACAAATGGAGCTGAAGAAACTAGGTTTCAGATTTCCAATCGAAATTGACAGATATTTTATTGCAACAGTGGCCAAAGCCAAAGTCATGAAAATAGAAATGCAGATGGTCACCCTAAAGTAGTTCAAGAGAAGAGATAAATTTGACTACAGGAGAGTTAAGGACAAAATCAGGTGAAAAACTCAGTTCCATGAACCCATGATTGAAGATATCTGGATCGACCTGAGGACGGCTGAAGAAATCAGAAAGATGGATTATTGCACGCTGACCCTAGAGCAAGTTGAATATCTGGGGCTTGCAGAGATTTCCTCCAATCTGGTCGACGACAGGAACATCGTCAATAGCAGATACCTCGCTGAAAAGGTTGTTGGCTCCCCTCTTCCTCCAACTCAGTGATCTCAGAAGGAACTAGCTTCTCTGAGAAAAATATTTGAACCAATATTGGCTAACACCAATGATTGGTTAGCAGCCAGAAGAATCAAACTAAAAAAATTTATCACAAGATCAGAGGCTGAATACCAAGCAGAGATGAAGAAGGCAGAGAACAGAACCAAGAACAAAGGTGATGCACCTTCCCCTTCTAGGCCTCACAAGCTTAGAATCATCTTTGTGTCTAAGAAACCAAAGACTACTGAAGAGTCTGAAGCAGTAGCTAAAGGAACTGAAGAACAGAGCCATCAGACACAGTCAACTCAACCAATGAAAACAGATGACTGGTCGACAGGACAACCAAGCACTGAACCTCTGCCTTCACAGGAAGAAGCACAACCGCTCAAGAGCGTCTCTCCTCCACCTCAGTCTCTTGTGGCACCCTCATCTCCTATCTCTCCGATCAGTGTTCCCTCTTCTAGAGCCACCTCTCCTTCCAGAGTCATATTTGGTGATCCTCAGAGCGCTTCTGGAGGTTCTCCTCGCTCCTCTGGGTCCATTCCCAGTTTGTCATCTCCCTCTTTCAATCTGGAGAAAAGTTTTGCCCAAGAGCCGGAATCAGTAGTTGGTACAGTTTTGCCTGTTACTCTCACTGCGACTACTGTCACCACTAGCAGTGTAGAAGCTGCCACAGTAACGCCAGCTAAAAGAATCATTGCCACGACAGGTACTTCTCTCCCGCCCTGGGTGTTAGCATTCACCCCTAAAAGAAAGAAGTTGGACATCTCTCCAGATGACTTCGACTTTGGCAAAATATTGCTGGTGAAAGCTAAGGCTCCGAAGAGGCCAAGAATCTTCTCAAAATTGATCGAGAAAAAAGGACAGAAATTTCTGAAAATTGCCAAGCCTCCACAGGACGCAACCCTTGAGGGTTTTGAAATGAGTAGCTATTCCATCTCTCATGTTGAACTTGGTAAAGTTACTCACGAAGGTGTGAAAAGCGACTTTCAGTCTGTTATGGATATCATGGTCCAAAAATTCGACCGAGAGAAGGAGATGAAAGATTATTACAAGGCCAAGACAGAGCAGCTAACGGCAGTAATAAGAAGGTTCACTCTTTCCCCTGAAGCGACAACTCTGGAGGCCTTCTCCGTAGACGACCCTATCATCCAAAAGGTAGAGAAGACTTAAAGGGAAAAGTCCTGGAGGACTACGTTGAAAAAATGCATACTCAGGGAGTTTTCTTGCTATCAGAGGTTACAGAAAAGACGGACAAAATGAAGAAATTAAGGGCAGAGTTAGATGACTTTGTCTCTCTTATCTCTCAGGGGATTAATAGTTCAGAAAAATATCTTGCCAAATGAAAGGAGATGAAGGATCTGAAGAAAAGTACCTTGATATCTATCGATGTCATCTCCAGCAAGGACTCTTATGTTGAGATCAAGGAGTCACTGATTTTCAGGGTCTAAGTACTCAAAGATTTAATTAAGGATCTCAAAGCTTTCAGGGATGCTTGTGAGAAGAGCGACGTAAGTCTGCTGAATAAACTGGAAGAACTGCCCTGCGACCTAACCTCCAAGGAAAATCAATTCCTCTCAGCAGGAGAAATGATATACAGTTTCAAAGAGATAATTCAAAGAGATTTTGAAGAGAAATCCTTCTCAATGTCTTCTGTGGATAATATTCTAGACACTCAGTTAACTTTGAAAAATCTAAAATTCAGGTTAACTGGTCATGTTAAGGCCATCACAACATTGAAGGACGCATTAATCAGAGCCATAATCGTCTCCAAGAACACGGTTGCGCCAGACAGTTTAAGAATTCAGATTTCTATTGCTATGTACGATGCTCATCTAAAGAAATCTTACAGCAAGAACTGAATTTTTCTCCTCCTTTCTTCTTCTTTCCTTATGCACTTTTGTTTTGTGAAAAGTGCATGCAATTTTTTAATATGTAATTACATGTAAATATTTCAAAAAAATATCTCAAAGTCAAAGATGAGTCATTTTTGATTGAGATATTTTGTATTTTATTATTTTCTAGTTTTTGAGAATTTTCTCCCTATATATAGTGGAGACTTCATTTGTAAAAAAGATCTTGGAAAAATTAAGAGCAAACACTCTACTGAAATTGAAGCAATTTTTGAGACTTCGTGCTCAAACTTGTAAATCATATTTTGATTAAATGAATGAGAAGCAGGGTTATTTCAGACTTTGTTTTGAAGTTATCTGTGTTGTCTAGGAAACAGTTTTTTATGTTCTCTTTCTTGATAATCTCTTGTTTATCTGATCTAATAAGCAAAGTGGGTGTATTAATATTATCTGAGAGCACTTCTAAAAGGTAGAGGATAGACTTTAAGCTAATTTTATCTTTGAGATTCAGTTATCTTTTGTAGTTTCAGGGGAAGACTTTGTGCTTCATTTCACTCTACGGTTACGCATGTTCCAGATCGGTGAAAGAGACTACGGAAGACTTTGTGCTTGCATAATTGTTCTTGTGGACTTTGCTACTTAAGGAAATCTTCTGTTCTTCGTTTGATACCATTCCTGAAAAAAAAGGAGTGTTGTTAACTAAAGACCAGGATATCCCTCTTTTGTTCTTCATACATTATCTCTGAAAAAAGAGAGGTAGATGCTGTTATACCATCCCATGTGTTATTTTTTGCTTAATTATATACATATATCTAGCGCATAAATATTTATAGGGAACCTCCCCTTGATGAGAAGAGAGATTTACTTCGTCCAGATCTAGTAAACTCATACTTTTCGTGGTGTAAATCTCCCTATGCTATGGTTGATATACCCATTTTGTCATCAGTTAGTTGACGACGAAATATTCACCCAACACATTGTTGCACGAGCCTTTACTTCTCCACATTGATGCCTATCCCTAGTGTGTCTTTATGTACTTTGCAACTTTGTGTGCATGTTGTTTAACTTAATAAAAAACATGTACCTCCTTATTCTCTAACTCCTTGTGCAATTCTCAATCATATTCCTTCCATGCAGTCTATAACAACCTTTAAAAATGTTCTGCCATTTAACCTGCATAACTAGAGTTGGTTTATTTCTAGGTGTTAGACTAGGTTTTTGTCTGATGTAACATAGCCAATTTGCTTGGGATGCTCCTTGATTAGACTTGCAAGGTAATTAAAATGTGAGCTCCTTCTTTCCCTTTCTTCCTCTCTTGTGATGTACTTCACTCTGTGTGTTTGGACTGATATCCTCTTCAAGCATTTTTCCTAATTAGTTTCAAGCTGATGGCCTCCTGCCTTGCTCCCAATTGGTGGTGACTCTTTTTCCTTCCTCACAATGAAAATTGCACTCCCTTGATCAACTTCGGGCTGATTTTGGCTAACACCTCTCGATAGCTCATCCATGTGTGCAAACAATGTTGAATTTTTGTTAGGTATAGGCCGACTCTTCTCATCTCTTCATGTATATTCTAATGCTTTTTGTGCAGTTATGCCCACTTCTCCTTGCCTTTGCGTGTCTCTCCATGGTGCAATGCTCTGTTGTCTTTGGGATAACTTAGGATCCACTATAAGCTGCTACCTCTTTCTCTACTTCCCCTAATGTTTTAGGCATATACCTACTAGAAATAGACTTGGGTTTGATAACTCCTTGAACCAAATAGGTTAAACCTTGTCCCCGCTTAGTTCGAGTGCACAAGTATTTTATTAATATTCAAAAATCAAGTACATAAGGGTGCCTTTACTCCGTTAACCCTTTTTCATAACAAACATTGATTTATATAGTTTTTACCAATGACCAGTAAAAACAACTAACCTATAACCAACTATTTACGGGAAAACAACCCGTAAGGTAGTTCTAATTAATTAAACTCAAAAACATAAAACTACCTAAAACTAAAACTAAGTAGGTTTATTTTATGGGGGTGTCTTTACTAAAAGATGCATGCCCCATTTACAATAAAATTAATTATCTACCAAAAATCTAATCTAATGTTAAGACTTTGGAACAAGTCCTAACAAACCCCCCTATGATCCAAAGTCAGGTCTTTGGACACATACCAAGCATTTTTCTAGATTTTTCAAATTTGATTATGTCAAGGGGTTTTGTGAAGATATCAGTTGTCTGATCGGCAGTTGGGCAATATATTGGATCAAGAGCTTTCTTTGCCACCAAAATTCGCAGATAATGGTATTTGACATCCATATGTTTTGTTTTGGCATGAAACACTGGATTCTTGGACATCTTGATTGCACTTTGATTATCAATGTATAACTGTGTAGGAACAAACTGAGAAACCTGAAGATCTTCAAGAATACGATGAAAGTAAACAATTTCTTTAGAAGCATCACATGCCGCAATATACTCTGATTCTACTGATGAATTTGCCACTGTATCTTGCTTCTTACAACACCAAGCAATGGCAGCTGAACCCATATGCATAGTGTATTTTGTGGTTGACACTGTCATCCACACATCTGCCAAAATCTGCATCACAATATCCAACAAGTTTGAAGTTCTTGTTGCGGCGGTATTCAAGGCCATATGTTTTCGTTCCCTGAAGGTAACGAAGTACTCATTTTGCTGCATGCCAATGAATTTCTCTAGGCTCACGCATAAACCTAGATAAAATTCCAACTGAAAATAAAATATCGAGCTTGGTAGTCATCAAGTATATCAAACCTCCTACCAATTGTTTATATGTGGTTCCATCAAAAAAGGCACTGCTATCATCTTTAGACAATTTCAAGTTACTCTCCATGGGAGTGAGGGCAGGTTTGCAATCACTCATGCCAAACCTATCTAATAACTCAGAAATATACGTAGTTTGTGAAATGAAAATACTATGCTCTTTTTGAGTTACCTCTATGCCTAGATAGTAGTGAAGAAGTCCAAGATCTGTCATATCAAACCCAACTTTTAATTCCTTCTTCACAGACTTGTTACGGTTTTCATCATTACCTGTAATAAATAAGTCATCGACATAGAGAACAAGTATCACCATTTTCTTACCCTGCACTCGACAATAGAGAGTATCATCAGATTCACTACGATGAAAACCAATAGATTTCAAGTATGAATTCATTTTCTCATACCAAGCCCTAGGTGCCTGTTTGAGCCCATACAAAGCTTTTATCAATTTACTTACTTTGTGTTTGGCACCCACCTGTTCAAAACCCTGAGGTTATTTCATATAGACTTCTTATAAATCACCATTTAAAAAAGCACTTTTAACATCCAATTGATGTACTTTCCAACTATTTTGTGCTACTAAGGCAAGTACCATACGAATATTGTGTCATTTGGCAGTTGGTGCAAATGTTTCCTCATAGTCAATACCTTCTTGTTGCGCATATCCTTTTGCAACAAGTCTTGCCTTATGTTTATTAATGGAGCCATCTGATTTATACTTAGTCCTATAAACCCATTTACATCCGATGGGTTTAACATGTGGAGGAGGATCAACTAAAACCCATGTATTATTGCTAAGTATGGAATCATACTCACATTTTATTTCCTGTTGCCAAACATGTTTAGTAGATGCCTCCTCAAAAGTGGATGGCTCAATGGAAGAAGTAGTAACAACTAAAGCATAGTTTAACTATTTTTGAGAATTCTTGGGCCCTATTAAACCAACTTCATCTGCTGTCAAGTCAGAAAAAGTACTTTGAGCCCATTTTGGATACTTAGTCAAATTATTCAAATTAGGGACTCTAGAATTCTCATTATGTGCATCATTCGAAGGGGGACTTGAGAATTTTCAACAATTTCTAAGTCATCACCCTGTGAACTTGTAGATGGAGAGGAAAGTGAAGGAATTTGAGTCTCATACCATAACTTCAAAGAATTATCCCCATTATTTAAACCCTTATCTCTTTTTGTATTTTTCCTCTCTAATCTATCAAGTTGAGAATCAATCTCTGCAGTGTTCATAGTCCCAAACTCATCAAATATTACATCTCGCTCACTATGAATTTCCCTGAACCCTGTGCAAGCAAACGAAACTCCTTTTTTATTTTCAAAGTAACCAAGAAAGATGCATTTTCATCTTTGTGGTTCCAACTTAGTTCTGTGGTTAATAGGAACCAAAGAAAAATAAAGACATCCAAACACTTTAAAGTGTTTAACTTTTGGTTTAAATCCATACCATGCCTCATATGGAGTTTGTCCCAAAAGTGCAACTGTGGGGGACCTATTTCTCAAATGCACTGCAGTACCAATGGCTTCTGCCCAAAACTTATCATCAAGCTGTTTATAGTGCAACATGGCACACGCTGTGCCCTCTAAAGTTCTATTCATCCATTCAGATACTTCATTTTACTATGGAGTATAAGCATTACTATATTGTCGATGAATTCCATGTTCTCGACAATAATTTGAAAATTCATTTGAGGTATACTCACCTCCATTATCTGAACGAAGAGTGGCCAAATGTGAACTGGTTTCTTTTTCGACTAAGTGTAACCAATCAACAAACTTAGCGAAAACTTCAAATTTGTTTTTCATAAAAAATACCCAAGTCATCTGAGAAAGTCATCAATAAACAAGACAAAGTATCTACACCCACCAATGGATGACTTTTTCATGTCACATACATCACTATAAACTAACTGTAAACATCTGTTAGCTCTCCAAGATGACTATTTAGGAAATTTTTCCCAATTTTGTTTGCCCAAAACACATGACTCACAAAGAATACTATCTTTGCGAAAAGTGGGCAACCCATTCACCATACCATATCTCTACAAATCCACTAAAGAGTGGATATTCAAATGTCCATAGTGAATATGCCATAACCGCTATTTAGACATAGTACCTGTACCTGTGTCAACAACTGCCGCAAGTTCTATAGTGGGAGGAAGCACTTTACAATGTAATCTAACCAAGTTTCCATCTTCATATCTTGTATACATTGTTTTATAATCATCCTTCACTGAATTGATGTAAATGAGCCCATTTTCAAGCACAATTTGATGACCTTTCTTTCGAATAGTTACCAAAGAAAGTAAGTGTTTCTTCAATGTGGGAACATACCAAACATCCTCCAAGTATTTTATAGACCCATTAAGAAGAAGAATCTGAATAGATCCAAGTCCTAGTGGTGTATGCATAGACTTATCTGCTAAGGTAACTGGAGAGAGAGAAGCTTCCTTATAAGACCAAAAGAAATCTCTCCTAAATGTCATGTGTTTGGTTGCTCCTGTGTCTAAAACCCATACATTTGTGAGCTCATCTCTAGCCTCATATTCAATATAATTAATGTGCCCCAAAGTAGTGAATGTATGTTCATGGACAACATTACTGGACTCATCATAGTCATGATCGGCATACTGAGCAGAGTTAGACTTAGTCACTTTTTGTGGCCTCGAAATTTTATCAAAAAGAATCCTACTTTGTGAGGCAATGTGACCAAATTTTCTACATCTATGACACTGAATCCCTGATCTACCTCGACCTCTGCCCCTATATGAGTTGTGACCATGTCTTCGATCACTTGTTTCATGTGAGTGTGATTGGTTAGATTGTTGATTATTTGAATGATCCCTACCTCTGTTTTGATATTTGCCTCCTCTGTAACCTCGACCCCCTCTATAATTGTTTCCTCTATTGTTTTGATGCCCAGATGAAGATGAACTAGGCTTTGACTCTAAAACATGAGCTTTTTCGATTTTCTTGGATTTCTTGGGTAGAAAGAGGTCATGTTGGATGAGCAACTCAGCCAACTTATCAAAGGTGATGCCTGTGATCTTGTATGAGACATGCAACATTTCAACAAAATTTCTATAAGACCCTGGTAGTCCTTTCAAAGCAACAGTAACTATGAGGTCATCATCTAGTTTTCCAAACCCAGCTTTAGTGTACTCAGTGGTGATATTTTTCAATTTAGACATATATTCTCCCATATCCCCATCTTCATCTAATGACAAAGTAAACAACTTCATATGAATATCTATCTTCTTATGCTTACGTTTCTTATCATACAAATCTGACAATGTTTTTCATGCAGTGTAACTATGAGGAGAATTTTTAATATGAACATAAGTATCACAAGTACAATAACATTTAATGAGAGCTAAAGCCTTAGAACCGTGCAAATTGAATACATCTAATTTAGCCTGCTCTATTGGCAATGTGGGATTTTCATTCTTAACAATATCCCATAACTCAGAAGCCTCCATCAATCATTTCCAATCTGAATAATTGGAAATTGTTAATCTATCACCATTTGAAAGCAAATTTTGAATTTTCGGCATCTTGAAATGAAAGTAAGTGTAGTAGAGAAAAGTACGACAAAATGTAAAAGAGATGAAACAAATATCACACTCACTGCACAAGACACTATGTCTACGAGGTTTTTCACTTAACCTCTGCGTAGAGCGCAAAAGAAAAACAAAAAAATTTAATGGGTTTTGCACTTAACCTCACCAAAAATCAATGATTACACCCTTATTTCGCCAAATTACAACCTTATTTCACCGATTACACCCTTATATCTCCATAACAATGTAAAAAAAATAGAATTGAATTCCCCCTTTTTTGAATTTTAAAACAACACAATACAATAAGTATGTGTTTTACAACTTTCAAGGTTTAAAAGGGAATATTTTTTTTACAAAAAAAGTATATTCTAAAGTAAAAAGAACTTTTTCCGAAAGAAAGGATTTGAACCCTTGACCTCCTCCTTTGCAAACTTCTTACAAAATAAGCTTAACCAATTGCTCTAAGAGCATTTTCAGAATATGATACTCAGAAATTTCTACTTATTTTGAATTTTTCCTGTGAGGGAAAATAAAAAAAATTACATGTGTAAATAAATTCAAACTTTTCCCTTTTTCAGCGTTCTCAAGCAGGCTTCCTCACGTGGGACCCAAGGGATAATTTTTTATATCCAAAAAAACTTTAGAAACAAAAAAAAATATTTTCTGAGTTTTATTGCAACGCCATGTTTCCCTGGGATGCCATGGCAACCCCTAGTAATTTATTTGCTCATGTTCTCTCTCCTGGAGGCCGTACAGATCCGTACAGGGAAGATAAAATTGATTTTGCTAAGTTTTGGCAAATTTTTTGAGGTATTTTTTGTAGGGAATGAATTCAAAATGAAGCCAGAGTGTTGAAAGGCCGTACAAATCCATACAGCTCAGAAAAATGCCAGATTTTGCTTGAATATGATGTAAAACAGGGGTTTTAACCAGTTTAACAAGTGTTTATGGATTCAAAAGGGCTGAAAATGAATGCAAATAACAATGGCAGCGATGAATGAAAAATACAAAAAAAAATCACAGGTAAACACGCCGTACAAGTCTAGTTTTTGCAAAAAAAATGAATTTAATAACATTTAAATGTTAAAAACTCATTTTTTATGTCAAATTAGGAGTTTGAACACAGGAATATGGAGTATTAAATGGCCAAAATGACCAGATTGTGGTATATGAAAAATACACAGGTTTAAATGCAAAAAATATTTGAAAAATTAAAATATTTTTTCAAACATTTAAACCAATAAAAATTTTACTTCATATGTTATACCTTATTGCATGCCATTGAATTCACGTGAATTTGACTTTTCACCTTGCCTTCCTTCGAATTCACCAAGATCCCAAAATTACGAGGCTCTGATACCAATGATAACTCCTTGAACCAAATAGGTTGAACCTTGTCCCCGCTTAGTGCGAGTGCACAAGCATTTTATTAATATTCAAAAATCAAGTACATAAGGGTGCCTTTACTCCGTTAACCCTTTTTTATAGCAAACATTGATTTATATAGTTTTTACCAATGACCGGTAAAAACAACTAACCTATAACCAACTATTTACGAGAAAACAACCTGTAAGGTAGTTCTAATTAATTAAACTCAAAAATATAAAACTACCTAAAACTAAAACTAAGTAGGTTTATTTTATGGGGGTGTCTTTACTAAAAGATCCATGCCCCATTTACAATAAAATTAATTATCTACCAAAAATCTAATCTAATGTTACGACTTTGGAACAAGTCCTAATAGGGCTCTTTTGCCTCTCTATGTTTTTGCCTTACATAAAACACCTTTCTTTTGCATTATGTTTAAATTTCACCAATGCAGCTTCTCTTTCGCCTTCCTCATCCCTTGGCACAATGTTGTTTGCATTGGCACTCAAACTCGCTTTAGTTGGTGCTTGCACCAATGCCTTTATTTCCTTTGGTGCACTGTTGGACCCATGCATCCCACTCTTATTTTTTATTCTCTAAACAACTCCCAGTTGCTCTCTAGGCAAATCTACTTCTCTTGCAACATCTCCCGCTTCTTTTTTTGGTGCTTCTTTTAGGGAAGTATCTCCTGGTCCAAGGTCCTCTATAGCCTCTCCTTCCTTAGGTTCATTCTCCTTTGCATTAGGGCTCCCAGTGAAGGGATACATTGACCACATAGCCTTCAAGATTCCACATACTAGATCATGCTAATAAAGTATTTTATTCCTTAACTTCAGGCATTACAAGATAATATAAGCTTCGTAGCTGTATATTGAGCTCTTGGCTCTACTTAGTCTAGTCCTCAGACATAGATATAATTATCTCTCTTTCTTTGGACTATGGTGTCCTTAGACTACCATTCACTCATGACTACGAGCCTTCACTTATGTACAAAGGTCTTTTTCTCTTTGTCTAGCCTCAAACAATTTTTTTATCCCTTTATGGGATCACTCTTACAAAGTTCCTCCTTGAATTCTGAGCGAAACAAATTTTAGACCAAAACCCCTTTTTATAGTTGCTTAAGCTTTGGTTGCCTCACTGAATTACAATGTAATTGGCCAACTTCATTTAATTTGGCTTTACATAAGTCTACAAACCTACCCTAGAAGTAACATATCCTTTTATGGACCTCGAGCTGCACAAGTAGATCTTATCAGTCCTTTTTGTTGTCAGTTCATTTGCAGTACTAACCTAACCAAAGGATAGGCTATCTATAGGTCCCCACAACTAATTGCTTATCCAACTGTCTTCTACTTATGTAGGCTTGCGTCAAATGCCCTGTGTCAGAATTTTTACATGCTTTGTACCTAAAAATCTCCTTTCGACATGCCATTATCATTGCACACTGGGTACCTTAAAGCTCCTTCGCTGGTTGATTACGTTCTAGGCACATTTGAGCACCCCTCTACTATGACAATGCACTGCTCTAATGTTCTCCCTTGATAAGCTCAACTCTTTATGCATCTGTTGCTCAAGTTCAAACTTGGCTTTGGTTACAACTTTCCATGTTCATGTGAAGCACACCTTCAGTGAACAACTCCATTCATGTCATAGTTCTTGAAACTTTGTAGGGCTCGGTTCCTTCATGCACTATAGAATGAGCCTTTATTTTTGCACCTTTCTTCCTATCCCTAGTGCATCTTTGTGTGTTTTTTAACCTTACGAATATGTTTCTTGACTTAGCCAAAAGTTGTACCCCCTTTTTATTCTCTAACTCCCTGCACAACTCTCAACCACCTTCCTTCCACACAGGTGGACTCTTACATGGTCCATGTAACCGTGCACAACTAGAGTTGTTTATTTCTCGCTTGACTGACTCTATTTTTATCTAATGCAAGATTACAAATTCCCCTGTGATGCTCCTTCATCAAACTCCCTAGGTAATTTAAATGTTAGCTCATGCTTATAAATAGTGTTGGAGTGGTAAAACTATCTTTCTGGTCTGCTATCTTGAACACGGTGTTCTCGTCTACTCAATGTGGCACCTAAGTAGGTTCACTAGGTGCTTCCTTCTTTTTCAATACCCTCCTTGGGCCTTAAACTTTCATCATCTACCTAGCTCTTATATGCTTCATCTTCCTTCCCTTTCTTCTCTTGTGGTTCTGCACCCACCTTTGTTTACTTTTGTGGGCCTATACCCACCTTCGTCTCTTAGTGGGCCTATGCCCACGTCTGTTTCTTGTGGGTTTGCACCCACTTTCCTCTCTCATGGGTTTTCGCCCATTCTTGTTTGTCCATCTCCTCTAAAAGGTCTTCATATCTTTTGTTTCCATCTACACCTTTCGCTTCTCCTCTATTATGTGTACTCTCTTCCTTATGTCGCTTGTAGTAAGTAGGTATAATTACGTACTATTCTTCTATGTGTTTCTCACAAGGAATGCCTACATGGTTCTTCAGCTATCCTTGTCCTCCATTTCTCTTTGCTTGATATACTCAGTGGCATGGAAGTCTTAATGGGGTACGTTGACTCCCACCTTTTCTTCTCCCTTTATTATCGTGCACTTCCTTCTACGCGCTTGGATTGATATCCCTTGTAGATGTTATTCGTAGTCAGTTTCAAGCTGACGGTCTCCCACCTTACTCCTAATCAAAAATAATTCCTTTTCCTTATGTGCAATGAGAATTACACTTCCTCAATTAGCTTCATGCTAATTTTGGATAACATGTCATGGTAGTTCCTATGGGATGTGCACAAATAATGTTGCACTTTTATTAGCTACAAGTCGACTCTTCTTCTCTCCTCACACACCTTTGGATGCGTTATTCAGAGTTATGTCCACTTCTTTTTCCCTTCACTCGTTTCTCCACAACGTAATGCTATATTGCCTTAGGGACAACCTAGGTTTGGTTGCGCCCTACCTTTTTATTTTGATCCCCTTAAGATTTAGGTAAATGTCTCCCACAAATAAACTCGCATTCTTTCATCTCTCCATTTTTGTGTCTTTTGAAGAACACATCTGTTTACTTGGCTACTATGCTCGAATTTCTCCTATGTATCTTCTCTTTTGTTGTCTTCCTTCCTTGGCGCAATGTTGTTTGCATTAATGCTCATACTCTCTTCAGTTAGTGTTTGATCCAATGCCTCTATTTCCTTTGGCACACCTTTAGACCCATGTGCCTCACTATCATTTCAACTACACTCAACAACTCCCAATTATTCTCTATGTAACAGTTGTCCTTTTGTAGCATATCCCATTGCTTCTTCCTTTAGTGCTTCCTTCAAGGAAGTTTCTTCTGGTAAAAGATCCGTAGAGCCTCTCATTCCTCAGGGTCCTTTTCCTTTGTCTCTAGGGCTACATGTTGTCTTCTGTCCATCTTGCACTACTGCATATTGATAATTTCTCCAATATCCCTCTTTATCACCGCTATTGTGCTACAATTCATTACTTTATGGAGTTCTAGGGTTCTCAACTCTTCCTTTGGTGCATCCTCCACTGTGAGCACAACACCTGTGCTCTCTTTAAGATTCTTATGTGCCCCTATCTTTGTGTAAACTCGTCCTACACCTTTATGCACTCTCATTGGCTCATGTGGAATGATATACACCTTGATTTCACTAATTTCACTCTGCTACAACTAGTTTTCTTCTTGGCTTCGCTCCTCTATTATTGCTTCTATGAAATAACCTTCTTTACCTCTGCGTCTTATGCATCTTCTTTGTGTAGCCTTCTCAATGCCTTCCAAGATCAGCATTAGCTCTCGTTCTTTCATCTTCTTAAAGGGCTTTTTCTGACCTCCATGTTATTCCAATGTTGGCTCTTCCTATGCATCGCCTTTCATGGAAACACTCTCTTCTTTACTTTGGGGGTGAGGCTTTGAAGGTTACCTTCTACGGCTTTCGAGTCTTCTCCTCCATTTGAGATGGCCTTCTGGATTCACTACTTGGTTTTGTAGTTTGTGAACTATTTGTTGCCAACTTTTCACCCTTTTATTGTCTTTCTATCTCATTCTCTCTTGGAGATCTCTACAACCATTTACTGCATTATAGCAGAGCATTTTTTGTGCATATTACACCTTGATGGATTCCTTTACATCTTTCAACGTAAAATAACATTTAACATCTAAGACCAACTCCATTATTTGGTCAGGGCCTTTTTTCTGGAGAACCTTTGCATTTCAATTTTAGGGTTATTCTTGGCATGCTTCAGAACTCTGCAGGCTCTTTCCTCCCATAGGTCTCTCCCTGCTTCTCTTTGGGATCCTCCCTCCCAATGGTTTTTATTTTCACCTGCACCCTATTTTCCTATAGTGCTTACAATTTAGAGGCTATCTCCTCTATTTTCCTTGAGATCTGTGACTCTAGGTCAATTCTCATTTTCGCTTTTCGCTGAGCCATCTTATTTGCTCTTTATTCTCTATCCATCTGCACTTTATTTGTATGTTCTATCCAATACACTGAATGGAAGATGCTTGCGCACCCTAACCGCCTCACGATTAATGATCTATTTTCACTTGATTCATTGTCAACCCATTTGATTTTTACTTGTGAACTGCCTTATGATCGATAATTTGTAAGTGCTTTCTCCTCATCTGCACATCTAAACTGCTTTACACTCGGTGATCTATCCTCGACTACTTTATTTATAGCAATTTGATGATGCTTCACCTTTCCTTTTTAGTAATGACTGCCTCAAAGTGGGTGATCTCTCAGTTCTCTCACAACACTCATGTGGGTTGCCTACAACCTCATAACTTCTTACACTACATGCTGCTACGCTCACCATTGTAATCCTACATAGGTGCTTGAACTTAAGAATTATTATTGTAAAGTCTCCCTCCACGATCCTCTGTACTTGTTCCTTTTAAGGTTTCTTTTTTCTTATCTTCCACCTACTCGCTATCTACCTACCTTCCTCATGTTAGTGAGTGATGCTGTGCTAGTTGCCTCATGTTCAACCATCTATTGGCTTTTTCTCTACTAGTTTATATCTCTCTTGTAGGTTTATCCTTTCTTCTTGCATCCTTCAAGGTTTATGACCTTGCTTTGATATCAAACTAGTATCAGTTGATATTAGGAGTCCTATTGAAGTGATGCATTAACCATGCAACCTTCATAGTTCCACTTAGTGGATCATGCTAATAAAGGCTTTTATTCTTGAACTTCGAGTGTTACAAGATAATATGAGATTCACAAATGTACATTGAGATCTCGCCTCTACTTAGTCTAGTCCTTAGATATAGATCTAAGTGTCTCTCTCTACTATGGTGTCCATAGACTACCATTCGTTCATGATTACAAGCCTTCACTTGTGATGTGAGGCTCCCTTTCTATTTGTCTAGCCTTAGACAAATTTTCCTTGTCTGTTTGCAGGATCACCCTAACAAAGTATCCTCCTTGGCTTCAGAGTGTCAAAAATGCTGGGCCAAGGCACCTTTTTATAGTTGCCCAAGCTTTGGTTGCTTTACTTATTTCCCACGTAATTGGTATACAACTTCATTTGATGGGAATCTTCGCAAGTCTGTAGACCTACCCTAAAATTAATATAGCCTTTTTACAGACCTTGAGCTATGAAATTCTGAGTGTTATTAGAAGATATCCTCATAAAGTAGATCTTGTCAATTGTCCCTTCAAATATCCTTACAATAAGGACTAGAATGGTATAACCACCCTTCTAGTTGGTTGCCTAGACCACGATATTGCCCTTTACCCGATGTAGCACTTAAACAATCTCACTCGACGTTTCCTCCTTCTCCTGGCCCTCGTCCTCCTGCGCCTAGCTCTGATTGCCTTCCTTTTTATTTCCTTTCTTCTTCTTGTGGATTTGCACCCACCTTTATTTCTTCTTGTGGGCTTATGCCCACCTTCATCTCTCATGGGTTTGTGCCAACATTTATCCCTCATGGTTTTGCGTCCACTTTCATTCCTCATGGGTCTACAATAAATTTTGTCCCTTATATGTTTGTGCCCACTCTTGTCCATCCATATCGATGAAAAGGTCTTCATACCTTCTATTTCCTTTATTTTATGTGCCTTTTGCTTCTTTTTTATCTGCACTTTCTTCCTTATGTTGCTCATGGTAAGTAGGCATACTTGCACACTATTCTTTCATGTATTTATCATGGGGTATGTCTGCATAAATCTTCCACTGCCATTGTCCTTTTCCATTTCCCTTTACTTGTTGCCTTGAGTGGCATGTAAGTTTCTACGAGTCCATTGACTCCCAACTTTTCTTCTTCCTCTATTTTCCATGCAGTCTATTCTACTCGCTTGGACTAATATCCTGATCAATTACTCCTCCTAGTTAGTATTAAGCTGACGGTTTCCTACCTTATTCCCAATTGGCAATGACTCCTTTTCCTTGCGTAATGAAAATTACACCCCCTAATCGTCTTCAGGATTATTTTGGCTAACACATTTTAATAGCTCCTTTAGGACATATGTATACAATTTTGTATTTCTGTTAGTTTCAGGCCAAATCTTCTACTTTGCTTGCACAAATTTAGATGCCTTTGTGGAGTTATGAACATTTCTCCCTCTCTTCTCACATCTCTCCCTGGTGCAATGTTGTGTTGTCTTCGGGGCAAATTAGGTTCAGCTGCAATCGGATACCTCTTCATCTTTTTATTCTTAGGGGTTAGGCAAATGCCTTGTGCAAATAGACTTGAGCTTTTGCATGTCTTCATTTCTATGCCTTTTGAATGACAAATCTCTTTTGCTTGGCTGTTGTGTGCAAGTTTCCCATGGTGAATATTGTTGCATTGGCACTAAAGCTCTTTTTAACTAATACTCAGTCCAACTCCTCTGTTTCCTTTGGCACACCTTTGGACCCATGTGCCAAAGACATGCGGGAGGATGATGATTTAGTTAAGATTTGTCATGAGGTTTTTCATAAAATAACTAGTTTTATTATTGTTTTGCGGCCTTTACGCTCTTGGACATCAATGATTTGTGGGAAAATTTTATATTCGTTGATTGATATGTATTGATGCCACAACTAAGTTTGGATGTCGTGAAGAGTTGAAGATGTCAGAGAACTACACACATTGCCTAAGTGATTGTTATTATAGAGGAATTCATGAGGGGATTGAAGCTACAAAGGTGACAAACACTGCAAGGAACTCAAAAGAACCACAAAGTGATGTGAATATGCCCTAATACAGTGATGTGGCCACGAAGGGTTGTGGATTTCTTATAAACACTTAGCTCGCATTTCACTTGTGAGTAGTTAGCTTAAATTTAGATTTGCAAAACCACAATAATAATTCAAGTGACAAAACCAAGATCGAATTTCACTTGTTAATATTAGCTTAATTACAGATTTCCAAAACCACAACAATAATTCGAAGTACAAAAGCAAGTTAAAACCTTCATAGGATGAGCAATAAACCAATAATCTACTTAAGGTCAAAAGAGGGTCCCCATTTGAAAAAAGGAGAATGGGGCATGTTGGCCACAACAAAATCCCCTTCAATCTTTTTTCTTACTCGGCTTCATGCTGACAGTCTCCTACCTTGCTCCCAATCGGTAGTGACTTCTTTTCCTTGTGCAAAATGAAAATTGCACTTCCCTAATTGGCTTTGAGCTGATTTTGTGTAACCCCTCCTGGTAGCTCCTCTAGGCTATGTGCAAACAATGTTGTTTAGCTTCAAGATGATTGTTCTCCTATCCTTGTGCATCTTTAAATGCCTTATTTGGAGTTATGCCCACTTCCTTCTTTTCGTTCATCTATTCATGGTGCAATACCATGTTGTCTTCTAGATAACTTAGGTTCAATTGTAGGCAGATACCTCTCCATCTTCTTCCCTTCAAGCTTTAGGCAAATGCTTCACATAAATAAACTTGCACTCTTCCACCTATCCATCTCCGTGCCTTGCGAAACGCATCTCTTTTGTTTGGTTGTTGTGCTTAAATTTATCCTAAGTAACTTCTATTTCGCCTTCCTCCTCCCTTGGTGTAAGGTTGTTTGCATTGGTGCTCAAGCTCTCTTTACCTAGTACTTACTCTAGTTCCTTTGTTTGCTCTAGCACACCTTTGGACCCAAGCACCTCACTCTCATTTATGTTTCACTCAGCATTTCATAATTTCGCTCTAGGCAACTCTACTTTTCCTTCTTCAACAACATCTCTTACTTTTACTTCCTTTGGTGCTTTCTTTAGGGAAGTTTTGCCTAGTCAAAGGTCTTCTAGAGCCTCTCCTTTAGGCTCCTTTTCCTCTAGGGATAAACATTATTTTATGACCATCGCACATAATTGTATATAGATATTTGCTTCAACATCCCTCTTTGTTGTTTCTACTGTGCAAGAATCCTTTGCTTTATTGGCATCAAGGGTTCTCAACCCTTCTTTTGGCACATCCTCCATGTTGAGCACAAGAACACATGCTCTATTTAGGGTTCTTCTACGCTTTAGGATATGTGTATCCTGCTGCTACATCTTGTGTACTCGTTGGCTCCTATGGAATGATAGCTACCTTACCTTCACCTATTGCACTCCCCTAAAACCGGGTTTCTTCTTGGCTATACTTCTCTGCTGTTGCTTCCACATAATAACCTTCTTTACCTCTGTTGCTTATGCATCTTCTTTGTGCAACATTTTCATTAACGCCTTCCAACATTGGCGTTCGCTCTCGCTCTTCCATTTTTTAATAGGGCACCTTTTAACCTCTGTGTTTCTCCTATGCTGGTTCCTCCTCTATGTTGCCCTTCATCGTAACCTTATCTTCTTTAATTTTAAAGTGAGGCTTTGTAGGTTCCCTTTTGCAACTTTCACGTCTTCTCCCCCATTTGAGCTGGCCTTTTGGATGCACTACTTGGTTCAGTAGTTTGGAAAAAATCTATTCTTGGCTTTGCAACTCTGTGCCCTCTTCGTGTCTTTCCATCTCTTTCTCTATTGAAAATCTCTCCAGCCTTCTACTACGTTATCAAATAATATTTAATATGTATACTCCACCTTATTCTTTTGTTGGCCTATGCCCACCTCCATCTCCCATGGGTTTGCACCCATTCTAGTTCATCTATCCCAAAAGGTCTTTATACCTTTCCTTTCCTTCCTTCTGTGTGCCTTTCACTTCTTCTCCATTATGCACACTCTCTTCCTTATGTCACCTTTGGCAAGTAGGTATACTTACATGCTATTCTTCCATGTGTTTTTCACGTGGTATTTCTACGTGGATCTTCCACTGCCCTTATCCTTCATTTATCTTTTCTTGATGCCCTCAATGGCATGGAAGTCTCTATGGGGTCTATTGACTCCCACATTTTCTTCTTCCTTTATTATCGCACACTTCTATGCACTTGGATTGATATCCCCTTTAGTCTTTATTCCTGGTCAGTTTCAGGGTGACGGTCTCCTACCTTGCTGTCATTCAGTAATAACTCTTTTTTCTTGCACTTGTAAATAGTTTTAAATTATTCATAACCACTTGTAAATAAAATATAATGATAAAAATATAGAATGTGAGAGGACATGCCATGCCACTTGTATAGAGGTGCATAACTAGAATGTGGCATGTGTGCATGCATGGTGTTAGAAGGTTTACAAACCAAGTCCAGCATTAGTTAGCTTCAGAAAGTTAGGACTTACATGTAGTTAGAATGTCACTAAACAAATTTTAATTATTTTCAAAGATAAATGCAAAATCGTTTTGCTATTGACTATATTTTTCATTAGTGAACTTTATAGAAATTAAATTGAAAGCATTTTTACATTGTTTCCTTATGAAATCTAATAGATCATTTGACCTAAATCATAAATTATACTGGAACACTATATAAACACATGCTAAAATGAAGAGGCCACACCCTTCTTGTTACATTATATATGTAATTATAAATATAATTAGTTTTAAGGGACCAATGGCTTAGGAAGGGAAACACGAATGGTTGATGCTTTCATAAATTAGTCCATAGTTAAAAAACTATAGTTTCTCAACAACCCATTGTGATGGGAGATGGAAAACCACTCACTTCCTCAAAAAATATACTCCAAGATGCTTCTCAGTATTTTCAAGACCTCCTTATAGTTAAGTCCCCACTGCAAGGAAACAAATCATAAACCAAAATAAGGATTTTAAGCACATCTATCTCATATCACATAGGAAGACAATGATCAAATTGTTAGACCAATTTACAAAGTAGAATTGAAACATTTCATTTATTCCTTTCACAAGGATATAGCTTCGGGAATAAATGTTTTCTTGATCTTTTTCTACCAAATATTATTGGCTTGTGATAAAGGAATACCTTTTTGCAATCATTTTGTGAATTCTTAAGAAATAAATCTATTCTCAAAGCTATAAATGCCACTAAGTTGGACCTCATCCCAAAGGAAGCTCAAGATGTACAAATGGACCAATTCAAGATTATAGCTCTATGTACTATGATCTACAAAATTATATAAACTCATTGCTTTATGATTCAAACCTTTGTTATAACTTTTTTTTAATACCCAGTTGACATTTATGCATGAAAGGAAAATCGTTAACAATATCCTATTCACACAGGAGATTCTACACTCATTGAAGATCCAAAAAAGGTAAGGAATCCTCATTAAGTTTGGCATGTCAAAAGCCTTTAATAGATGAGACTAAGATCTCCTTTTCTAGACTATGATTGCTTTTGGTTTCTCAAAGCATCTAATTAAATTGATTAACATTTGTGTCACAACACTGCTGCTTGTGAACAGTAATGAGGATATTATTCTCTTATTCACTTACACTAGAGGCCTTAGACAAAGTGACCCGATAAGCCCATACTTTTTATTATATTGGGAGAATGTTTATGTAGGTCATTGCTACATGCCAAAATAAAAAGGGAAAAGTTACATGCGACACTCTTCCTCTCTGATAAATCCCTTTTATTGAAGCTTGACATATTTGTGTTATATTTGACAACTTTCAAGAAGCTTTTGGTCAATAAATTAATAGGCACACATCCAAGGCAATATTTGTTAATGTCTGCATTGCCAAAAAAAGAAATATTATTCAGGCTTAGGGATTCTCTAAAGGATACATTCCCTTAACTTATTTGAGATCCCCTTTGGATGATAAACCTCACTTGACCTCTTGGTGTACTTTCAAGTCATAGTTTAAAAATAAAAACTTTTCAAAACCATAGCTGGATTTCCTTTGCACATTGACTTCAACTATTGAAGGTTATACTCTAGGTGTTTTGGTTTACACTCTCACTCTTCTTAAACTCTCTAGGTACATAGGGGAAACATTCACAGCCCTACAATGTAAATTTTTGTGACAAAGCATGATCTAACAACACAAGTATTACTTGGTTTCTTGGGATGAGATTTGGAGGCCCAAATGTTGAGGGGGATTAAATGTCAGAAATAATTTGTAATTCAACATCATTCTATCCATGTGATCAGCTTGGAGGCTCAAAGTTTCAAACATCTTCCGGTGGAGTAAAATTTTATTTGGGAATTATCTAGATCCTAACCAAAGGAAGACTCCATAGTCCAAAACTACCTAACACATTAAATTTGGTGCTAGGTCCTCTCATAGATGATAACATTGCAAGTTGGAAACGGGCACACAATACCCTACTGAGAATCAAGTTGGAATGGCTACCCACCTCTCTCTTCATAGATATTTGATTCTATCAAAAACATTTTACAATCTTGGGGAAACTCTATCATGTAAGCTACTATGTAAAACCACCAAGCAGTAAAGCAAGCAATAATTGAAAAACATAGGGTAGCATCCCTTATCCAAGTCTAAATATTGATTGATGAGATCTCTAATACCTCCATATTTATATCAAATATCCTTATTAAACATATTTAGTCCTCCCCAATTAGGGGACACTGCAAATGGGCCTTGGTCTATCTCAACCTTGAGTTAGTCAATGTTAACAGACATTGGAAAAAAATAATTTTTTAGCAGGTTGGCCAACTATCATGCCATCGTGGTTCCCATTAAAAATACGATTCTCATGAAGAAAAGTTACAACGTAGAGGTTAGATTGGGAGCATTTAGCTGTTCAAATTATTAAAGGGAAGGGGAGAACATAGTGCACTTATTTTTCTAGATTAGGACCATTTATGCTCTTCAAATTTGGTGGATTTTAACATAGTAGTTTTAGAGATCAAACATATGCATCAATTAATCTCCAAGTGGATCTTAATTCAAACTGTGCTCAAAATCTCACTTCAATCTTGGCCCTCTAGTGTATTTGGCCTAGAATAAATGTGCTAATATTTGAAATGTTAAACAATCTATTTTAATTAAGGTCTGAAAAGTCTCATTTCAAGTTAGAAGCACAACAATGATTTGAGAGGGGAATAGCTCTGTAGCCTTCTCCTCACTCAGAATGGAAGATCTCAAAACTTTTCAAATCTTAGGCTTGCCATTTCATTACAAATACCAAAGATTCATCAATATTTCCAAGCATGCCTAGATGGTTCCCCTCTAAGATTTCATAAGATCAACTTCGATGGATCTGCTAGACAAAATTTGGGCACTGCTAGTGGAATAGTGTGGAATCTTGAAGAAGCATTAGTTTTTCCTAATATGCAAAAATTTGGGCAAGTAAAATACCAATTTCTCCCAACACTAGTACAAGAGAGCTTATCTGGAAACAAAACATCATCTTTCATAGTTGTTCATCAAAGGTGACTCCGAATACTACAATTGTGGAATTCAACATCCAAAGCATTGAAAATAGTTGAGATCAAAGTCTTCAAGTCTCCCCAAAATTTGCTCCCAATTAAAAGTTGGACGCTATTTTGGATCGTCTCTTTAAACAACTCTAGAAGTTCAAAGATATCCAGTTGTTAACATTCTACATTCAACTATAATCACATTACAGATAAACTAGTTTAAACTTAGCTTTGGTTGTAACTTTCCTTATTTTCCTTAAGGACATCTTCAATGAACAACTCCTTTTTTGCCATGTTCCTTGGTGCTCTGTGGACCTCGGTTCTTTTGTGTGATATCGTGCAAGCCTTTACTTTTACACCTTGCTTCTTATCCCTAATGTGTACTTATGTACTTTGTAGTTTTACACATGCATTGCTTACTTTAGCCAAAACTTATACCCCCTTCTTATTCTCTAACTCCTTGCACAATTGTCAACCACCTTCCTTCCTCGTAAGTGACCTCTTGCATAGTCCATAATAACCTTCCGAAATGTTGTGTCATTCAACTGTGCACAACTAGAGTTTTTTAATTTCTCTCCTGATTGACTATTTATGTCTGATGCAAGATTGTCGTTTCCCCTGTGATGCTCCTGCATCAGACCCTCGTGATAATTAGAGTCTAATATCTTATATACAAGTAGGATTAGAATGGTAGGACCATTTTTTTAGTTAGCTGCCTTGACCATGGTGTTTCCCTGCATCAAATTGGGCACCTAAGTAGGCTCACTCGATGCCTCATCTACACCGTCATTGGAACATAAACCGTCCTCCTCTGCCTAGATCCAATACCCTTCCTCTTCTTTCCCTTTCTTCCTATTGTGGGTTTGCACCCACCTCTATTTGATCTTATGGTCCTATGCCCACCTTTGTCTCCTCTGGGTCTATGCCCAGTTTCATGTCTCATGTTTCTTCACCCACTTTTGTCTCTCATCAGTGGTTGTAACTTTCCTTGTTTTCCTAAAGGGCACCTTCAACGAATAATTCCTTTTGAGCCATGTTCTTTGCTACTTTGTGGGGCTCGGTTTTTTCGTGTGTTATTGTGCGAGCCTTTAATTTTGCACCTTGCTTCTTATCCCTAGTGCATCCTTATGTAATTTATAGTTTTACACGTGCATTGCTTACTTTAGATAAAACTTGTATTGATTTCTTATTCTCTATCTCCTTGCATAACTCTTAACCACCTTCCTTCCGCAGAAGTGGCCTCTTGCATAGTCCAGAACAAACTTCCAAAATGTTGCATTGTGCAATTGTGCACAACTAGGGTTGTTTTATTTCTCCTCTAATTGACTTTGTTTTTGTTTGATACAAGATTGTTGATTCCCCTGTGATGCTCCTGTATTAGACCCTCGTGATAATTAAAATGTAAACTCCTGCATACAAGTAGGATTGGAATGGTAGACCCATTTTTTTAGTCGACTACCTCAACCATGGTGTTCTCCTGCATCAGATGCGACACCTAAATAGGCTTACTTGGTGCCTCTTCATGTACACCATGATTGGGACATAAACTATCTTCCTTCACCTAGATCCAATATCCTTACTCTTCTTTCTCTTTCTTCCTCTCGTGGGTTTGTGCCCACCTCTATTTGCTCTTATGGTCCTATGCCCACCTTCGTCTCCTCTGGATCTATGCCCACTTTTGTTTCTCATAGGTGTATGCCCATTCTTGTCCATTCACCTCCATCAAAAGGTTTTCATACCTTTCATTTCCTTCCTTTTCTATGCCTTTTGCGTGGTTTGATATCCCCTTCAAATGTTATTCCTTGTTAGTTTCAGGTTGATGGCCTCCTACCTTGCTCGTAATCAGTAGTGACTCCTTTTCCTTCTGCACAATGAAAATTGCACTACCTTGATCGGCTCTAAGCTGATTTTGGCTAACCCATCTATGTAGCTCATCCATGTCATGTGCAAACAATGTCATATTTTTGTTAGCTGCAAGTCGACCCTTCTCCTCTCCTTATGCATCTTCAGATGCCTTTTATGGAGTTATCTCTGCTTCTCCTTCCCTTTCTGTGTCTCTCCATCGCAGAATGCTCTCTTGTCTTTGGGACAACTTCAATTCTGCTGCAAGACGCTACTTCTTTCTCTTCTTCTCCTAATGCTTTTGGCAAATGCTTGCCATAAATAGACTTACACTCTTTTGCCTCTCTATGCCTGTGCCTTACCAAGGACACATCTCTTTTGCATGGCTATTGTGCTTGAATTGCACTTGTGCAGCTTCTCTTTCACATTCCTCATTCCTTGGCATAATGTTGTTTACATTGGTGCTCAAGCTCTCTTCACTTGGTACTCACACCAATGACTCTATTTCCTTCAAAATAGTTTTAGACCCCTACGCCTCACTCTCATTTCTGATTCACTCAACAACTCCCAGTTTCTCTCTAGGCAACTCTTCTTCTCATTCTACATCTCCCACTGCTTCTTTTAAGTGCTTCCTTTAGGGAAGTATCTCTTGGTCGAAGGTCGTTTAGAGCCTCTCCTTTCTCAGGCTCATTTTCCTTTGCTTTCTACGCACCTTTGTACCTCAAAATCTCCTCCTTTCCATGCACCATCATCATTTCACATTGGGAACCTTAGAGCGCCTTCGCTGGTTGATTACATTCTAGGCACATTTATGCACCCCTCGACTATGACTGTACACTGCTCTAATGTGCTGCCTTGATAAGTTCAACTCTTTGTACATTTTTTGCTCAAGTTTGACTTAGATTTGGTTGCAACTTTCTTTGTTCTTGTGAAGCACACCTTCAGTGAAAATGGAGAAGGTTGGGTAAATAAGTTGCGTAAGAAGCAAAGGCAAAGAAGGTTGTTGTGCCAAATCAACAACAAAGGAGAGAAGTGTAGAAGAAACTCGATTATAGCAGAGCATAACAAGGGAAGGAAAGGTGGATATCATTCCACAAGATCCAACAAGAGTGAAATAAGGTGCACAATATGTAGGAGCAGCCTGCTGAGAGACAAGGGTGCATAAGAAGAACCCTTAAGAGAGCACAAGTGTTATTGTGCTTGTAGTGGAGTATGCACCAAAGAAAGTGTTGAGAACCCTAGATCCCCATAAACCAAAGGATTATTGCACAATAACAACAACAATGAGGGATGTTGGAGCAATTACCCATATGCAATGGTGTGTGATGGATAGAAGATAACCTTTAGCCCTGGATGCAAAGGAAAACAAGTCTGAGGAAGGAGAGGATCTAGAGGACCCTCGGTGCTTCCTTATTTTAGATTGACGGTCTCCTACCTTGCTCCCAAATAGCATTAACTCTTTTTCCTTGCATGCAATGAAAATTGCACTCTCTTGATCTGCTTCATGTTGATATTGGCTAACCCATCATGCTAGCTCCTGTCGGCCATGCACAAATTATGTTGCGTATTTGTTAGCTACAGGCCAACTCTTCTCCTCTCCTAATACATCTTCAAATGCCTTATGTGGAATTATCTCCACTTCTCCTTCCCTTCTTGTGTCTCTCCATGGCATAATACTTTGTTATCTTTGGGATAACTTAGGTTCAGTTGTGCACTACCTTTTTATCTTGATCCCCTTAGGATTTAGCTAGGAGGGTTACAATTCTAGAAACTATGGCAAAAATTAGGTCATGTGTTTTGATGTTGGATTTGAAATGTGATGATCTTATTATTGAAATGTTTCAACATTTCCTTACAGCTATCAATCAGAATCATGCAGAAAATGTTTTAAATTCTATGCAAACAATTATGACTTTGATTCTAAATGAGAGTGATAATATTTCTCAATAATTATTATCTATCGTAGGGGTTAATGTGAGGCAAGAACAATTTTTTTCTCTAGCTGCACCTGTGTTGATTAAAAATGTTGTTAGAAAATATGAGAAGTTGAAGCCTTATTTGATAGTAGAGCAAAAAGAAAAGAAAAGATTGAGTTGCAAGTAATTGTGAAGGGGAAAGATAGAGGGTTGAAATGAAGGAATCTAAAAACAAGAGAATTCAGTTATGAAAGGGGTTAGTGAACAGTTCATAGAGGCATCTACCATACCAAGGGAAAGTGGGAGAAATATCCCAATCTAAGAGGAAGAATTTATGCCCCTTGAATAGAAGAAGTTTAGCACTTTGGGGCCCTCTGAACAACAAAGGCACAACACTTTAGGGCAGCCTAGAGCTGTAATTTCCGGAAAAAAAATTAGTCACTTTGGGGCAGTAGGAGCGCTATCAGTAGGGTTTGGGGCAGCAAAAGAGATGTCAAAGATGGATAAAAATGAAGAAGAGAGGTCAAAATCAAACATTAATGAGGTTCTTAAAGACCTTGAAATGGAGAAAAAAGAACACTCGGAACATCCCTATGAAGTAGAAATATTTGCAGTTTTGTGTGTGCATTTATATGCACTTTGCACAACTCTCAATCGTCTGCCTTACGCATAGTGTATAACAACCTTTAATAATGTTTTGCCATTTAAGATGCATAACTAGAGTTGGTTTATTTCTCCTTTGTTTAACTATGTTTTTATTTGATGCAACATAGATAATTTGCCAACAATGCTCTTGCATCAGACTGCCAAGGTAATTAAAATGTTAGCTCATTCTTACAAGAAGGGCTGGAGTGGTAGAACCACCATTCTGGTCATTTTCCTCAAGGTGATTAGAATGTAAGCTCCTTCTTTCCCTTTCTTCCTCTTATGGGTCTGCGACCACCTCTCTTTGATCTTATGGTCCTATGGCCATCTTCATTTCCTCTAAGCCTATGCCCAATTTCATCTCTCATGGTTCTGTACCCACTTTGTCTCTCATGAGTCTATGCCCACTCTTATCCATCCACCTCCACCAAAAGGTCTTCAACCTTTCATTTCCTTCCTTTTGTTCATCTTTTGGTTATCCTCTATTATATGCACTTTCTTCTCTCTATCACCCACGACAAGTAGGCATACTTACATGTTATAGTTCCATGTGTTTCTCACAAGGTACATCTACATGATTTCACCAATGCCCTTGTCCTTCATTTACCTTTCCTTGATGCCCTTAGTGGCATGCAAGTCTTTATGGGGACTATTAACTCACATCTTTTCTCTTCCTCTATTATCGTGCACTTTGATCTATGTATTTGGACTGATCTCCCCTTTAAGCGTTGTTCTTGGTTAGCTTCAGATTGATGGCCTCCTGCCTTTCTCGTAATCAATAGTTATTCCTTTTCTTTCTGTGCAATGAAAATTGCACTCCCTTAATCGGCTTTGGGCAGATTTTGGCTAACTCCCCCTAGTAGCTCATCCATATGCATAAATGTTGTATTTTTGTTAGCTTCAGGTCACTCTTCTCCTCTCTGCATACATCTTCAGATGCCTATTGTGGAGTTGTGCCCAATTCTCCTTTCCTTTGTGTGTCTCTCCATGGTGCAATGCTCTCTTTTCTTTGGGACAACTTAGGTTTTGTTGCAAGCTGCTACCTCTTTCTCTTCTTCCCGTAATGCTTTAGGCAAATCAATGCCATAAATAGATTTGCACTCTTTTGCCTCTCTATGTTTGTGCCTTACAAAGGATACATTCACTTGTGAAGCTTCTCTTTCACCTTCCTCATCCCTTGGCACAATGTTGTTTGCATTGGTGCTTAAGCTCTCTTCAGCTAGTGTTCGCACCAACGTCTCTATTTCCTTTGGCACACCTTTGGACCCATGCGCCTCACTCTCATTTCTGATTCACTCAACAACTCCTAGCTGCGCTCTAAGAAACTTTTCTTCTCCTTCTGTAGTATATCTCTCTACTTCTTGTTTCAGTGCTTCCTACAGAGAAGTTTTTCTTGGTCGAAGGTCCTCTAGATCCTCTCCTTCCTCAGACTTGTTTTCCTTTGCATCCAGGGCTAAAGGTTATCTTCTATCCATCACACACCATTGCATATGGGTAATTGCTCCAACATCCCTCATTGTTGTTGTTATTGTGCAATAATCCTTTGGTTTATGGGGATCTAGGGTTCTCAACACTTTCTTTGGTGCATACTCCACTACAAGCGCAATAACACGTGTGCTCTCTTAAGGGTTCTTCTTATGCACCCTTGTCTCTCAGCAGGCTGCTCCTACATATTGTGCACCTTATTTCACTCTTGTTGGATCTTGTGGAATGATATCCACCTTTCCTTCCTTTGGTGGATAGCTTTTCAATGTTCTCCTTGTTACTTTTTGTGTTATGCTCTGCTATAATTGAGTTTCTTCTACACTTCTCTCCTTTGTTGTTGATTTGGCACAACAACCTTCTTTGCCTTTGCTTCTTACGCAACTTATTTACCCAACCTTCTCCATTTTCTTGAGTTCTAAAACTTTGGGTCATGTCTCATTTTGGCTTCTAGTCGAGCCATCATTTGTGTTCTTTGTTCTCTATCCATTTTCACTTGATGGAGAACAACCTTTTCTAGAACCTTCTACGCAATACGTTGATTGGAAAGTGATCCAACACCTTAACTACCTCATGTTTGATGATCTATCAACATCTTCATTACTTTCATGTGATTCATTGTCAAACCACTTTTTTTGAGCATGTCAATTGCCTCATGGTTGGTAATTTATCCATTGTTTCTCCTAATTCATGCATCTGGACTACCTCGTATTCGATGATATGTCTGTGTTCCAGTCAACTACCTCATATCTAGAAATTTATTACCACTTCACCTCTCCGTTCTAATGCAATGATTGCCTCATGGTCAACCATCTGTAAGTGCTTACACAACACTCCTTTGGGTTACTTACAACCTCGTAACTTCATACACTACCTAGTGTTATGCTCTCCATCACAATCCTACGTAGGTGCTTCATACTATCAAATCACTCTAAAAAATTCTCCCTTCATGATCTTACATAGCTAATCCCTACTGAGTGTTCTCTTTACTTATGTTTCACTCCCTCACTATCTACGTACCTCCCACATTGTGTTGAATGATGCTCTACTAGGTACCTCATGTTTAATGATATGCTAGCTTTCCTTCCGTCAGTTTGTATCTTGCTTACAAGTTTTTCTTTTCTTTTTGCATCTCTCAAGGATCAAAACTTTACTTTGATATCATATTAGTGTTGGCTGAGATCAAGGGTCCCAGTGAAGGGAAACATTAACCACATAACTTTCAGAATTCCATGTAGTGGATCATGTTAATGAAGCATTTTATTCCTTAACTTCATGTGTTACAAGATAATATAAGCATCACAGTTGTATATTGAGATCTTGACTCTTGATGGGTTCCCTCCTAGTTCTTTCTTAAGGATCATCTTCGTGCTCTTAATGTTTACAGATTCTTGGAGATTGCTCATTTCTTTTGCTCCCTTTGGACCTGAGTGTGGTTGGGTCCTTTGGTGTTTTGTCTCTGAGCGTGGTCACTCTTTACTTGTTTTATACTATTTCTTTTAGCATTGTTTTTTCTTGTTTTCGGAGACCTTTTTGGTTTATAGCTTTTCCCTGACATATTTCTATATTCTGTAGTCCCTTTGACCTACTTTTGTGTTCGTTAGTTGGATATTAATATATTTATCTTATCTACTTATTCTAGTCCTTTGACATAGATATAAGTATCTCTCTTTCTCTCTACAGTGGTGTCCTTAGAATACCATTCACTCAAGACTACAATCCTTCAGTTGTCTACGAAGTTTATCTTCCCTTTGTCTAGCCGTAGATAATTTGTTTTGTCCCTTTATGGGATCACTCTAAAAAATTATCCTCTTTGGCTTCTGGGCATTATAAATTCTGTTACAAAACACCTTTTTATATTTTCTTGAGCTTTGGTTGCTTCACTAAATTCCAATGCGATTGGTTAACTTCATTTAATGTGGCTTTATGCAAGTCTACAAACATAACCTAGAAGTAGCATATAGCCTTTTACAGACCTCGAGCTACACACATAGATTTTGTTAGTCCCTTTTGTTGTTAGGTCATTTACAATACTAAAGTAGGAAAAGGCTAATTAGAGGTCCTTACAACTAATCACTTATCCAATTATCTTCTACGTCCTTGGGCTTGAGTCGAATGCCATGCACTTGGATTTCTTTGTGCCCTTGTGTCTCAAAATCTCCTCCTTTCCATGTGCCATCGTCATCGCACACCAAGTACCTTAAAGCTCTTTCATTGGTTGATTACGTTCTAGGTGCATTTGAGTGCCCTTTGACTGTGACTGTGCACTGCTCTTATGTGTTCCCTTGATAAGCTCAGCTCTTTGTGCATCTATTACTCAAGTTCGAACTTAGCTTTAGTTACAACTTTCCTCGTTCTTGTGAAGCACACCTTCAGTGAACAACTCTTTCCATGCAAAGGTTCTTGGAACTTTGTAAACCTTGGTTCTTTCATGCACCATTGAGTGACCCTTTACTTTTGCACCTTGCTTCCTGTCCTTGGTACGGTTTATGCGCTTTATATCTTTGTGAGTGTGCTACTTGGCTTAGCCAAAATTAGTATCCCCTTTATATTCTCTAACTCCCTATGTAACTCTCAACCACCTTCCTTCTAAGAAAGTGGACCCTTACGTGGTCCGTGTAACAGTGCACAACTAGAGTTAGTTTATTTCTCACTTGACTAACTCTATTTTTCCAACGCAAGATTACAAATTCACCTATGATGTTATTGCATCAAACTCTATAGGTAATTAAAATATGAGCTCCTGCTTACAAATAGTTATGTCCTCTTCTCCTTTCCTCACACATCTTCGAATGCCTTATGTGGAGTTATGTCCACTTCTCCTTCCTTTCTCGCATCTCTCCATGGAGAAATGATCTGTTGTCTTTGAGACAACTTAGGTTTAATTGCACACTACCTTTTTATCTTGATCCCCTCAGAGTATGGGTAAATGCCTCCCATAAATAAACTTGCACTCTTTCATCTCTCTATCTCTGTGCCTTTTGAAGGACACATCTCTTCTTTTTGACTGCTTTGCTTGAATTTATCCTATGCAGCTTCTCTTTTGCCTTTCTCTTTCTTTGGCGTAATGTTGTTTGCATTAGCACTCATGGTCTCTTCAACTGGTGCTTGCTCTAGTGCCTCTCTTTCCTCGGGTGCACATTTGGACCCATGTGCTTTACTCTCATTTCAACTACACTCAACAACTCCCAATTGTTTTCTATGCAATTATTCTTCTCATTTTGTAGCATCTCCCATTGTTTATTCCTTTAGTGTTTCCTTTAGGGAATTTTCTCCTAGTCAAAGGTCCCCTAGAGCCTTTCCTTACACTCCTTTTCCTTTATCTCTAGGGCTAAAGTCTTTCTTTTATGCATCGTGCATTGCTGTATATCAAAAATTGATCAAACATCCCTCTCTATCATCATTGTTGTGCTACAATCCTTTACTTTATG
The DNA here is from genome assembly GCA_037957365.1 of Torreya grandis. Taxonomy (NCBI): domain Eukaryota; kingdom Viridiplantae; phylum Streptophyta; class Pinopsida; order Cupressales; family Taxaceae; genus Torreya; species Torreya grandis. The sequence continues at coordinate 736,730 of JARHVA010001134.1, forward strand.
ATAACCTAGGGTTCTCAAAACTTCCTTTGGCACACCCTCCATTGTGAACACAAGAATACTTGTGCTCTCTTCTAGGTTCTTCTGATGTGCCCTTGTCTTTATGTAAATAACTCCTACACCTTGCACACCATGCACTCTCGCTGGCTCATGTGGAATGATACCCCCCTTACCTTCACTCATTTCACTCCGCTACAATCAGGTCTCTTATTGCTTTCGCTCTATTGTTGCTTCTATGAAATAACCTTCTTTGCCTCTATGTCTTATACATCTTCTTTGTGTAGCCTTCTCCTCAATGCCTTTTGAGATCAACATTAGCTCCTACTCTTTTATCTTCTCAAAGGTCTATTTTTGACCTTTGCAAGATGCCCATGCTGGCTCCTCTTGCACATTACCTTTCATGGCAACACTCTCTTATTTACTTTGGGGGTGAGGATTTGAATGTTACCTTATGTGGATTTTGAGTTTTCTCCTCCATTTGAGATGGCCTTCTGGATGCACTACTTGGTTTTGTTGTTTGGAAACTATTTGTTGCCAACTTTTCACCCTCTTATTGCGTTTCTATCTCCTCCTCTCTTGGAGATCTATGCAACCATTTATTGCTTTATCACTGAGCAATTTTTGTGCATACTCCACCTTTATGGATTGTTGTACATCCTTCAATAAGAAATAACGTTGGACATCTAAGACCCACTCCATTTACTCAGGGCCTTTTTTTGGAGATTGTTTGCATTTCAACTTCATGTTTATTCTCAGCATGCCTCAGACCCTGTAATGTCCCATTTGGGATAGAATTAGAAAGATTTGGGATTCCCAACAAACCCTAAAATAATGCATTTTTTAAATTTTCTTTATTTCAAGCCCTAACCATTAAAAAAAATAAAAATTTGGAAATACACATTTAGGGCACAATTTGCAATATTTTCCACTCAAATATTCACCAAATAATTCAGAAATAATATAGCCTACTGAAATACCATCAAATCTTATTTTTATTATCAATTCAATGGCTAGAAAATATAGTAAAAATACTAGATAAATATGCATGCCCTACAAATTAGGCTTTGTTTAGACTTACAAATTAAAGTCTCAAACCATAAGGGGGGTTCGTTGCCCTAACAATGAGCCTTTTACCTTCTTCAACCACTTTGTTGCCTTTCTAGGGTTTTAAACTAGCTCACTGCCCTTCAGATCAGCTGCGTCTTTCAAATTGTCTTTCTTTGCCATGCCAAATCTGTAGTTGTTTTCAAAACACCTCAAACTGTCAAATTATGCTCAATACAACCTTTGAATTAAGGCTGCCAGGTGTTAGATAAGGGTTTTCATCCTTACTACAACCAAACCAATGAGGGTTTTTGTCCTCAATTGCATGAAGTTCAACAAATCATGTCAAAACTCTGGAATTTCAATTATAAAAATAACATACCCTTTTCAAATGAACCTCCTCTTTATTTTTATAGCGTTTCCCACTCAAACCCCAAAGGAGCTCCTAACTAAGGGCTGACCTACATCACAATATAAAGTCGCCTTCTTTATGAAATATCAAATTAGAAAATGAGTTTATGACATATTCACTTTTGGCATCTAAACCATATTATTACTTTTATTTAAAATATTTAAAAATACTTTTTATTTTAATAATAATATTACGTTATTTTTAGAAAAGGGGACACTATAGTTCACCCTTCCCAAATTTGCTTTCCCTCAAACAAATTCAACTTTCCTCAAGTTCGAACCTAGCTTTGGTTGACACTTTGATTGTTTTTGTCAAGCACACCTTCAATGAACAACTCCTTCCATGACATGGTTCTTGGAACTTTGTAGGCCTCAGTTCCTTCATGCACTGTTGAGCGACCCTTTACTTCTGCACCTTGCTTCCTGTCCCTAATGCATCTTTATGCGCTTTATGTTAAGCACAAGCTTATATTGAGAGGGGGGGTGAATCAGTATAAGATATTTTTTAACTTTTGACTATTAATCTTAAATTCAAAACCTCAAATTACTCCGCAATTAATATTTTCAAAGCAATCAAAGAATACAATGTAAAACCACACAATGCAAATAGACACAGATTTGTGTGGAAACCCTTTTGGGAGAAAACCACGAAGAAATTCTCTTAATATAAATATTCGTAGGCACCAACCCACTGGAGCACCAACCCCAAAAACAATTTTGTAGGCACCAACCTTCAGGAGCACCGACCTCTTTCATTGAGCCCCAACTCAACAAGAGACACCAATCTCTTCAAAACGAAGGCACCAACCTTCTCAAAAAAAATCACTCTTCTATCTCAAATTTGTTGTCAAAACAACGGATGATAGAACACTTGTTTTATCTCCTTTAGATTCGATCTACACTTGAGTGTTTTTGCTGCTATACTCTTCCTTATACTTGCTGATTTTTTCTTTTCAATATTCTCACAAAAAATTGTCTTTAAAAATTTTGTTCTTTTATATATCTTCTACTTTTGAATCTATTTTTTTGTCATTCGTTATGCACTTATTTATAACCCACAGAAAGCCACAAATTAAGGTCGTGACTCTTCAAGTAAAAAGGTCCTTTCGAACGGTCACAACTCCTCCCAATAGGTCGGCCAAGGTTGACAATTCCGTTCACTTCCGTCGACATTTCTGTCAACAATTTTGTTCACTTCCGTCGACATTTCTGTCGACAATTCCGTTCACTTCCATCGACATTTTCGTTCAATTCTGGCAATAATTCCATTCACTTTTGGCAATAGTTCATTTGACATCAATGACAATATTCCAACAATCTCTCCCTTTGTCATTGATGGCAACCACATACTGAAACTACTTCCCCTTGTTGCACTGTCTCTTCTATCTGAATCATTTTTTGTGCTGTAGCGCCCCCTTTTTGTGACATCTTCTTTCTGTACTTCTCCCCCTTTGACATCAATGGTAAAGGGTCTATCCAAGAGCTAGTACTTAGCTCCCCCTCAGCTGATGCTTCCCTTCAGTGGCAAGACACAAAATAAATTACTCCCAACTTCTGTCGTAGGTACTCAAATGTTTCTTTTGGAAGTGGCTAGGTGAAGATATCTACGATCTGTTCGGATGTGGAAACATATTCCAATTTTACTTATTGTTCTACCACCTATTCTCTCAAGTAATGATACTGTATAGGGATATGCTTAGTTCTGGAATGCATAACTGGATTCCTTGAAATACTTATCGCACTAGTATTATCGCAGAATATGGAGATTGGATGATTATACTCTACTTTGATATCTTTCAAGGTTTGTTTCATCCATAGAACTTGTGTACAACATAACACTGCCGCTATGTACTCTACTTCTGCTGTGGATGGAGATACAGAATTTTGCTTCTTACTCAACCAAGATACTAGACTATCTCCAAGAAAGAATGCTCCTCCACTTGTACTTTTTCTATCATTTACACAACCTGCCCAATCTAAATCCGTGTACATTACCAATGTGAAGTCTTTACCTCTTGGTTACCACAACCCATAATCCAAGGTTCTCTTTAAATATCTAAATATACGTTTCACAGCTTACACATGTTTCTTTTGGAGCTGCTTGAAATCGTGCAACCATACCTACTGCTTGCATGATATCTAGCCTAGATGCCGTCACATATAGTAAACTCCCAATCATTGATCTGTAAAGAGTTTGATCAATATTCATAGATTCATCATCTTTGCTCAACTTCGTACTTGTAGCCATAGGTGTGCTAACAAGGGCACACTCCTCCATATAGAATTTCTTCAACATCTCCTTCACATACTTGCTTTGGGATATGAATATTCCTTTGTTAGATTGAGAGATTTGTAAACCAAGGAAAAACGACAACTCACCTAACATGGACATCTCAAATTCCTTTTGCATATCTTTGACAAATATCTTAGACATTTCCTCATTGTCTCTTCCAAAGATTATATCATCTACATACACCACAACAATTAACTGGTGATCTCCTTCAGTTTTGATGTAAAGATTACTATCAGCATAGCCTCTCTTGAATCCGTGGTCTTGTAGGTATTTATCAAGCCTAGCATACCATGCTCTAGGAGCTTGTTTCAATCCGTAAAAATTCTTCTTCAACTTTCACACATAATCCTTGTTTTTTGATAAGAGAAATCTTTCTGGTTGTTCTATGTAAACTTCCTCTTCTAGATTGCCATTTAGAAATGTTGATTTAACATCCATTTGATAAACTTTGAAATTTTTGAATATTGAAAATGCAAGAAATATTCAAATTGCTTCTAATCTAGCAACAGGAGCAAAAGTCTCATCAAAATCTACACCTTCTACTTGAGCATACCCCTTACATACCAACCTTGCTTTGTTTCGAGTGACTTGGCCATTTTCATTCAATTTGTTTTGAAAAACCCACTTAGTGCCAATTACATTCTGATCCATTGACCTAGGCACAAGTTCCCAAGTCTCATTCTTCTCAATTTGATCTAACTCTTCTTCCATTGCTTTTACCCAATGTTTATCATGACTAGCTTTAGAAAAATTCTTAGGCTCTACCTTGGATAACAAAGAAAAATTTACATGCTCAGGGATACTTACAATTCTTCTTCTGGTTTGCACCCCAGCATCAATGTTGCCAATGATCTGACTTTCAACATGATTCTTCTAAACAAAACAAGATGGTGCTTTGGTGTCCTGTCTTTCAGATTCACTCAATTTTTCTACATTTTCTTCCTCCCCTTCTACAAGATTGGGTATTTCTAGAGGCTCTTCTGAAGGTTCTTTTGCCTTTTGATTCATGATCTCATCTATTCTAACACTAGCACTTTCTACTATAGTTTGTAGCCTTTTGTTATAACATCTATAGGCTTTACTTTTGATGGAGTAACCAAGAAAAATTCCTTAGTCAGCTCTTGAATCAAATTTGCCCAAGTTTTCTTCATTCCTGTTGATAAAACATTTACTTCCAAACACTTTGAAATATTTGACCGAAGATGGTCTTCCTTCCCACAATTTGTAAGGAGTTTTGTCATTCTTAACTCTGATTTGCCCTCTATTCAAGATATATATTGCTATATTAACTGCTTCTTTCCAAAATCTATCTGATAGCTTAGATTCATTCAACATAGTTCTAGCCATCTCTTGAATGGTTCGATTTTTTTTTCCACCACTCCATTTTGTTGTGGAGTCCTTGCAGCTGAGTATTGTCTCTTAATTCCATGATTTTCGCAAAAATCAATGAATTCATTTGAAATAAACTCACCTCCTCGATCTGACCTTAGACATTTTATTGTTAGCTCTTTTTCATTTTCTACTAATGCCTTGAAAGCTTTAAACTTTTCAAATGCTTCTGATTTTTCTTTTAGAAAGGCTACCCGTGTCATTCTAATATAATCATCAATGAGCAACATAAAGTAGCTCTCACCTTGCATGCTTTCAGTTTTGGTAGGACCACAAAGATCCGTATGAATCAGCTCTAGTGGTTTGGTGGTCGAATATTCCTTTGTTCTGAACCTTGTTCTGGTTTGCTTCCCGTGTTGACATTGCTTGCATAGAGTGTTTGAAGGTTTTGTTATCTTGGGCATATCTCGCACAGCCTGATTGTTGCTGATTTTCATAAGATTATCAAAATTTATGTGCCCTAACCTTCTATGCCATAGCCAACTTTCTTCAACTTGACTCAGACAACATTTCTCTCCTCTCATTTCTCCAAGCATGTATAGGTTGTTTGTGGTTCTATGAGCATCTACAATTATTTCTCTCGTGTCTCTTTTTCTGATCTCACAACCTTCAGAAAAGAACTTGAGTGTGTGTCCTTGATCACACATTTGGCTAACACTTAGAAGATTGTGCTTTAACCCTTCCACATATAACACATTTTCTGTTTTGGTTTTTCCATTATCGAGACTAAGTGTACTTTTTCCTGTTATTCTGGCTGTAGTGTTGTCTCCGAACTTCACCGTGCCTTCATTGACCTTTTTTAACAAGATGAATTTGCTTTTATCTCCAGTCATGTGTCTCAAACATCCACTATCAATGAATCATTGTTGTCCTTCATCTCTAGCATGGAATGTTGTTTGAACAATCATGGATTCTTCTTGCTTCTTCTTCCAGGTCTTTGATGGTTCTCTTTTCTTTATCACTGGAGCTTTGAACTTTTGATATTGTCTTACTGATTCAAAAACACTTCTACAATAGCGTGTTATATATCCATAGTTGTTGCACTTGTAACAAACTATAGCTTCATCAAAATTTGATAAGGGAGCAAACGAATTGTAGTTTCTGTTTGAAGCTCCATAGGTTCCTTTGTTTCTGCTCTTGACTTTAATATCCTTGGCTCTCTTTCTACAATCTAATTTCTTATGACCAAAATCATTGCAATAATAACAATATCCATCAAAATAATTACCATACCTGGTTTTATTTGTATATCTTGGAGCAAATGATCTTCTGAAGTTTTGTTCTCATTTGCTTTCTTTGTTGATAGAGTTGGTTTTTGTATTCTTGGCTTCTTCCTTCTTGGTCTCCTTTTTCATTGGTTCCTTAAGAGTTTCAACATAGCTCTTAGCTTTCTCTTTTTCCTTCTCATACCCAATTCCTGACTTGTTAAATGGTGATCTTTGACTATCTAGAATCTTATTCAAAACTTGAGTGCTTTTCTCAAATTTCAATTCACTTGTTATTTTAGAATTCACCTTTTCTAGATCCCTTTTTAAAACATCTATGTCAAATTCATACATTTCACAGTCTTCTCCTTTCTTCTTTAGTTGATCCGTTAGATCTTCTTCAATTTTCTTTGCTTCTTCGATTTGGACTTTTAGCTCAGCGATTACCTTGTTTGATTCCTCAAAGACTTGTGATGTCTTCGTTTTGAAGTCTCGATTCTCTTCATATTTTCGGAGTTGTAACTTTAGTTTCTGATTCTTCTTCTTAAATGCTTTTATTTCTTCCAACGCGCAAATAAGTTCTTCAAGGTTCACTTCACCTTCTTCTTCCATGTCTTCATCTTCCTCCAAATTATCTTTGTTGGTGATGGCATTTTCTTCTATAGCCATGAACAGAATCTCTTCATTATCACTCTCAACATCACTTTCTTTGTTTTCTTTGGATGAGCTGCTATACCTCTTAGAGTATAAGCTTTTCTTTTGTTTCTCAAATCTTTGCTTGTCTTGGCTAGGCTTGAATCCATTTTTGTACTTTGATTTGTTTCTCTCATCATCGCTATTTCCTTTATTTGGACATTTGGCTGCAAAATGACCAATTTTACCATAATTAAAGCATTTAAATGGTAACATTCCTTTATATTTGCCCGATCCTTTCTTTAGCTTCCGAATGAATAGAGCTTCATTTTCATCTTTTTCACTACTTGAATTTTCACTTGATTCTGGTTCTTTGATCTTCTCTTTTTTCGAGACCTTGAATGATGCTTCCTTCTTCGACTCTCTCAGATTTGGTTCTCATTTCGTAGGCCGTAAGAATTCCATGGAGCTCATCCATTTTCATCGTGTCTAAATCGTTCATTTCTTCAATGGCAGAGACCTTCGCATCAAATCTCAATGGTAGGGATCTCAGGACTTTTTGAATGATCACAGATTCTTCAATTTTCTCTCCGAGTCCTCGAATGACATTAAAAATTTCATCGACACGAAGAAGATACCCAACAATGTTTTCATCATTCTTCATTTTTAAACTTTCAAACTGCCTCCGATGGGTTTGGAGTTTTGTTTTTCTAACCTAGTGTTGAATTTATTCCAAATCTCTTTTGCAGATTCACAATGCATAACCTTAACAAACTCATTTTCTAAAAGCCAGCATAAGATTGCATTCATAGCTTTCGCATTGTTCTCGCTGGCCTTTTTTCCGGTGGCATCCGTTGGTGCAATTTGTGGCGTTGTGTATCTTATTACCACTGCTTGCCAAATATCAAAACCTAGGGCCATCAAGTAAGTCTTCATTCTTATGCTCCAAAATGCGTAATTTGTTCCATCGAACAAAGGAGTCTTGTTAGTGGAGAAACCATCTAGCACTTGAGATCCTGCCATATGTGCTTTCCAAGATCTACCTTCTAGCAGTTGTGCTAACACCGAAGGAACCGGCTCTGATACCAATTATTAAGCACAAGCTTATACTGAGAGGGGGGTGAATCAGTATAAGATATTTTTTAACTTTTGACTATTAATCTTAAATTCAAAACCTCAAATTACTGCACAATTAATATATTCAAAGCAATCAAAGAATACAATGCAAAACCACACAATGCAAATAGACACAGATTTGCGTGGAAACCCTTTCAGGAGAAAACCACGAAGAAATTCTCTTAATATAAATATTCGTAGGCACCAACTTACTGGAGCGCCAACCCCAAAAACAATGTTGTAGGCACCAACCTACAGGAGCACCGACCCCTTTCACTGAGCACCAACTCAGCAAGAGACACCAATCTCTTCAAAATGAAGGCACCAACCTTCTCAGAAAAAATCACTCTTCTATCTCAAATTTGTTGTCAAAACAACGGATGATAGAACACTTGCTTTATCTCCTTTAGATTCGATCTACACTTGAGTGTTTTCACTGCTTTACTCTTCCTTATACTTGCTAATTTTTTCTTTTCAATATTCTCACAAAAATTTGCCTTTAAAAATTTTACTCTTCTTTTATATATCTTCTAGTTTCAAATCTACTCTTTTGCCATTCGTTATGCACTTATTTATAACCCACAGAAAGCCACAAATTAAGGTCGTGACTCTTCAAGTGAAAAGGTCCTTTCGAACGGTCACAACTCCTCCCAATAGGTCGGCCAAGGTTGACAATTCCGTCGACATTTCCGTCGACAATTCCGTTCACTTCCATCGACATTTCTATCAACAATTTCGTTCACTTCCGTCGACAATTCCATTCACTTCTGTCGACATTTTCGTTCAATTCCGGCAACAATTCCATTCGCTTTCGACAATAGTTCATTTGACATCAATGACAATATTCCAACACTTTATATCTTTGCAAGTATGCTGCTTGGCTTAGCCAAAACTTGTACCCCCTTTTTATTCTTGAACTCCTTGCATAACTCTCAACCACCTTCCATGGAACTAGATTCTTGCATGGTCCATGTAACTGTGCATAACTAGAGTTGGTTTGTTTCTTGCTTGATTAACTATATTTTTTTTCTAATGCAAGATTGCAAATTCACCTGTGATGCTCCTCCATCAAACTCTTTAGGTAATTAAACTGTAATCTCCTTCTTTCCCTTTCTTCCTCTCTTGTCATGCACTTCACTGTGTGTTTGGACTGATATTTCCTTCAAGCATTGTTCTTAGTTAGTTTCAAGCTGATGGCCTCTTGCCTTGATCCCAATTGGTAGTGACTTCTTTTCCTTGCAATGAAAATTTCACTCCCTTGATCATCTTCGGGTTGAATTTGGCTAACCCCTCCCAGTAGCTCATCCATGTTGTGTGTAAACAATGTTGTATTTTTGTTAGGTATAGGTCGACTCTTTTCCTCTCCTCATGTATATTTAGATGCCTTTTATGGAGTTATGCCCACTTCTCCTTCCCTTTGCATGTCTTTCCATGGCTCAATGCTTTGTTGTCTTTAGGATAACCTAGGATCGGCTACAAGCCACTACTTCTTTCTCTTCTTCCCCTAATGCTTTAGGCAAATACCTATCACAAAAAGACTCGAGGTCTTTTGCCTTTCTATGTTTGTGCCTTATGTAGAACCCCTCTCTTTTGCATCATTGTTGTGTTTGAATTTCACCTGTATAGCTTCTCTTTCACCTTCTTCATCCCTTGGCACAATGTTGTTTGCATTGGCACTGAAGCTCTCTTTAGTTGGTGCTTGCACCGATACCTCTATTTCCTTTTGCACGCTATTGGACCCATGCACTTCAGTCTCATTTTTGATTCATTGAACAACTCCTAGTTGCTCTTTAGGCAACTCTACTTCTCTAGCAATATCTCTCGCTTCTTTCGGTGCTTCGTTCGGGGAAGTTTCTCTTGGTCCAAGGTCTTCTAGAGCCTCTCCTTCTTTAGGCTCATTTTCCTTTGCATCAGGCGTCCCAGTGAAGGGTCACATTAACCACGAAGCCTTTAGAATTCCACATAGTAGATCATGCTAATAAAGCATTTTATTCCTTAACTTCAAGTGTTACAAGATAATATAAGCTTCTTAGCTATATATTGAACTCTCAGCTCTACTTAATCCAGTCTTTAGACATATATATAAGTATCTCTCTTTCTCTGTAGTATGGTATCTTTAGAATACCATTCGCTCATGACTACGAGCTGCACAAGTAGATATTGTCAATCCCTTTTGTTGTCACGTCATTTGCAGTACTAACCTATCTAAAGAAAAGGTTAATTATAGGTCCTCATAACTAATTGCTTATCCAACTATCTTCTACTTATGCAGGCTTGCGTTGAATTCTTTAATCTGGCTTTTTGTGTGCCTTGTACCTCAAAATTCCCTGTTTTAGACGTGTCATCATCATTGCACATTGGGTACCTTAGAGTTCCTTCATTGGGTGATTACATTTTTAGGCATATTTGAGCACCCCACAACTGTGACAATGCACTACTCTAATGTGATCCCTTGGTAAGCTCAACTCTTTGTGCATATGTTGCTCAAGTTCGAACTTAGCTTTGGTTGTAACTTTCCTTGTTCATGTGAAGCACACCTTCAGTGAACAACTCCGTTCGTGCCATAGTTATTGGAACTTTGAAGGGCTCAGTTCCTTCATGCATTGTTGAACGAGCCTTTATTTTTGCACCTTTTTTCATATCCGTAGTGTATCTTTGTGTGGTTTTTAACCTTACGAGTGTGCTTCTTAGCTTAGCCAAAAGTTGTACCCCCTTTTTATTCTCTAACTCCCTACACACATCTCAACCACCTTCCTTCCATGCAGGTGGACTCTTGCGTGGTCTATGTAACTGTGCACAACTAGAGTTGTTTATTTCTCACTTGATTGACTCTATTTTTATCTGATGCAAGATTACAAATTCGCATGTGATGCTCCTCCATCAAACTCCCTAGGTAATTAAAATTTTATCTCCTATGCACAAATACTGTTGGAGTGGTAGAATTGTCTTTTTGGTCCGCTATCTTGACCATAGTGTTCTCGTCTACCTAATGTGGCACCTAAGTAGGTTCACTCGGTGTTTCCTTCTTTTCCAGACCATTTTCGAGCCTTAAATCATCCTCTACCAAACTCTTATATGCTTCATCTTCCTTCCCTTTCTTCCTCTTGTGGTTTTGTGCCTACCTTTATTTTCTCTTGTGGGCCTATGCCCACCTTCGTCTTTTAGTGGGCCTATGCCCATGTCTGTCTCTTATGGGTTTGCACCCACTTTCGTCTCTCATGGGTTTGCACCCATTCTTGTTCGTCCGTCTCCTCCAAAAGGTCTTCATACCTTCCATTTCCCTTTGTGCCTTTCACTTCACTATTATGTGCACTCTCTTCCTTATGTCACTTACAGCAAGTAGCTATAATTTCATGCTATTCTTCCATGTGCTTGTCACGAGGAATGTTTGCATGGTTTTTCAGCAGCCCTTGTCCTTCATTTCTCTTTGCTTGATACACTCAATTGCACGAAAGTCTTAATGGGTCCATTGACTCCCACCTTTTTTCTTCCTTTATTATCATGCACTTATTTCTACATGTTTGGATTGATATCCCCTTTAGTCCTTATTCTTGGTCAGTTTCTGGCTCACGATCTCCTGCCTTGTTCCCAATCAGCATTAACTCATTTTCCCTATGTGCAATGAAAATTGCACTTCTCTGATTTGCTTCACATTGGTTTTGGATAACTAGTTATGGTAGTTCCTACAAGACGTGCACAAATAATGTTGCATTTTTATTAGCTGCAGGTCGACTTCTCTCCTCTACTCACACATTTTTAGATGCATTATTTGGATTTATGTCCCCTTCTCCTTCCCTTCGTGCTTCTTTCCATGGTGTAATGTTATATTGTCATTGGGACAACTTAGGTTCGGTTGTGCACTACGTTTTTATCTTGATCCCCTTAGGATTTAGGTAAATGCCTCCCATAAATAAACTCGCACTCTTTCGTCTCTCAATCTTTGTGCCTTTCGAAGGACACATCTGTTTTGCTTGGCTATTATGATCAAATTTCTCGTGTATCTTCTCTTTTGCCTTCCTCTTTCTTGGGTGCAATGTTGTTTGCATTAGTGCTCATGATCTTTTTAGTTGGTGCTTGCTCGAGTGCCACTATTTCCTTTGGCTCACCATTAGACCCATGTGCCTCACTCTCATTTCAACTACACTCAACAATTCCCAATTGTTTTATGTAATAGTTGTCCGTTTGTAGCATATCTCACTGCTTCTTCCTTTAGTGCTTCCTTCAGGGAAGTTTCCCTTGATAAAAGGTCTACAAAGCCTCTCATTCCTCAGGGTCCTTTTCCTTTGTCTCTGGGGCTACATGTTATCTTCTGTCCATCTTGCACTACTGCATATCTATAATTACTCCAGCATCCCTCTCTATCGTGACTATTGTGCTACATGATATCTTCTATCTTTTAGAGCCCCTCCGTCATATGGCTCCTTTTCCTCTGCCTACAGGGCTAAAGGTTAGCTTTTATCCATCACACACCGCAGCATATGGTCATTTTCTCTAGCGTCCCTCTCTATTTCTTATGTTGCATAAAAATCCTCTTTTTTGGGGGATGTAGTGTTCTTGTCCCTTCATCTAGTGCATCTTCCATGCTGAGCATAATAACACTTGTGCTCTCTTTATGGGGATGTAGGGTTCTTAGCTCTATCTATGTGTAGGCTGCTCCTACACGTTGTGCACCTTCTTGCATTCTTGTTGGCTCTTGTGGAATGATATCCACCTTGTTGTCACCCATTGTGCTCTGCTGCAATTGCATTTTTTGTTGGCTTTGCTCATTTGTTTTTGCTTCTGTACAACAACCTTATTTACCTCTATGACTTATACATATTTATGCAGTCTTCTCCCCAATGCCTTCTGAGACTAACATTGGCTCCTGCTCTTCCATCATTTCACTAGTCTTCTTTTTACGTCCATTTTGCTCCAATAATATATCTATTTGCATGCTCCCTTCATGTCAACCCTCCCTCATTTTGGTGGCGAGGCTTTGTAGGTTTTCTTCTGTGGCTTTTGAGTCTTTTCCATTTGAGCTGGCCTTCTAGATGTAGTACTTGGTTCGGTAGTCTGGAAACCATCTATTCCCAACTTTGCACCCTCTTGTTGCTTTTCCATCTCTTTCCCTCTTGAAGATCTCCCCAACCATCTGTTGCATTATCACATAGCCTTTTCTATTCATACTCAACCTTTATGGAGGTCTTGTACACCCTTTAGCGCAAAATAATGCTCGACATCCAAGATCCATAACATCATTTCTTTAGGGCTTTATTTTCTAGAGAACATTTTCACTTCAACTTCAGGTTGCCTCTCAGCCTGTTTGATAACCTATGCAGACTCTTTCCCCCATGTGTCTCTCCTTGCTTATGTGGGATTCTTCCTCCCAATAAATTTTATTTTTGCATGCATTTTCCTTTCCCACAACGCCTTCAACATGGAGGCTATCTTGTCCATTTTCCTTTAGATTGGTGACTCCGAGCCATGTTTTGACCTAGTCTCTCCCTAAGACATCTTGTGTGCTTTGTTGAACATAACTATCTACTAAGAGGGGGGGTGAATCAATAGATCAGCTAAAAAACTAGTTCTTTAACTTTTTAATGAAGATACAAAACATATGCATATCAAAGAACAAATGTAAGGAGCACACACATAAAAGTACAGTACACCAAATTTATACGTAGAAAACCCAAAGGGAAAAACCACGGTGAAAATAGCTGCTAGAATCTACTGTTCTAATCTAGCCTCATAGTTAAATCACCTCACTGGCAAAACCATACTGGTTACATAAAAGGACATCTATCCTTAGGAGACACCAATCTTCTAACTAAGCACCAACTCAGTTTAACCTTACTGGTTACAAGATTTAAGGGCACCAACCTTAAGGAGACTCCAATCCCCTAACTGAGCACCAACTCAGTTTGTCTGATGGTACCAACCAATTAGAACTATGGAGCTACAACTCCAGTGTACAAAATAGATTCACAAATGAATCTAGTTCTGTTTATTTGTTACAAGTCTAGTCTATAACTGCACACTCTCTGCTCATTCTCTATGTGCTCTTTCTTTCTCTCTACTCAATCTCTATACATTTTCTGTGTGCTCTTTCTTCCTCTCTACCTCACTTTGTGTCCAACTGTCTTTCATTCTGTGTCTGCATACATCTTGAGTTGACACCCTTCGAATTTTCTCTGATGGTACTTTTTAGTTTCAACAACAGCGACAACCCATTTTCTTTATCTGGGTATGTCTGGATATGTTCTATTCAGACATGGTTCATTCCCCCTTTTTCTTCTACCTTTTACTCTTTCTACATATGTCTCTAATTGACAATGTTTTTCACAATCTGCATGTCTCTAATTGACAGCCTTTGACTCACTCTCAGATTTGCAATGGCAGTATCATCAGTGACGATAAAAAGCACATTATAATGTTCAAGATGTCGTATATGTATAGATAATGAAGCTTAAGGTTGTCTATCTCCAATTGCATTCACACTTCAGTTACAATTAAACGGTTCTCATTAAAAGTGATTTTGACTTATGCTCTTTTCCATGTCTCGGTTCATGCATCACATTGTAATGGTCAGATCTCTTTTCTATTTTTGGCAATTGCTGGATTTTGGTCATAACTATGCCACTTCTTAAATAGAGGATTAATCTTGAGCTCCGTATAGACTCAAGTTTACCATCTGTCTGGTCATGTCTTTAATCTAGGATTATTTGTTGTCTTTGGTGCTAATCACTATCTATCTTGAACCATCAAATTTTTCCATTTTAAAATAGAACCGTCGATCTCTCTTGCATCAACCATCGAGCTCTTTCCCGCATCTCGATATTTTTTATATGATTAGTTTGCTTTCGCTCCTTTTGATTTATTAGAATATGCTCAATCCATAACTTTAGTCAGACATTAATCTTCGACATATTTGACTGTATCTCGCTTGTCACGGCATTCATGAGAGATTTCACTCCGATAGATCTTACCGGAGTTGATCGGTCTTTAACTTCGCCATTGTGCATTAACCTTCGAGCACTTTTAAGGCTTTGAATCCATTCGCTCTGTTGGATCTTCTTAGTCCTAACTTGCGTGTGTCGTTGGATCATTAAAGATGCTTACTCTTTATGTTGACTAGATCATTAACCTCTGACATGTTGACTTCATCTCGCTTCTTTCGATGTCTTTGATTTGCTTCCTCTTCGTCAATCTCTTCAGACTTGTTCGAACTTTAACATGTCTCCTTCGGGACAATTTCCACAGAGTTTTTGTCTGGGTCCCCTTCTGGCAATTTTGTTTAGGACACATACGCTTTGGGGCTTTGCAAATGTACCCTTTGGCTTTTTGTAATAGTCCCTTCGAAAGTCTTGAATGGTCCTCATAACCTTTAGACTTTTTGAAACGGTCCACTTACCCTTCAAACTTTCTGCGGACTACCCTTTAGCTTTTCTGAACGATCCACTTGCCCTTTAGATTTCTTGAGAAGTGCCCTTCAGCTTCCTTGAATGGTAACTTGCCCTTCAAACTTCTTGAGAAGTGCCCTTCAGCTTTTCTGAAAAGGTCCACATACCCTTCGGCTTTTTGCAAACTACCCTTTGGCTTTCTACAAACTACCCTTCGACTTTCTTTTAGGCGTCTACATGCCCTTCGAAACAATTTCCGCTGGATTTTTGTCCGAAAGATTTGTCCTTACCAATATTTTTGAAAGAATTGTTTTTGCCAATTTTTTTGAAAGAATTCTCAAGACCATTTCGGGTTCTTCATTTAGCATGACTTATAGACTTGGAAGAAGTAAAGTCATCTTAGAAACCCGATCAACTCTTCTAGACCCATTCGGGTTTTCAACTTTGCTTAACTTATTAAAATGAACTAAGTTGTAACACTCTGATCAACTCACCTAGACCCATTCGGGTTTTTCACATTGTTTAACTCATAAACATGAGAGAAACAAAGTCACTCCGAAATCCGGATTACCTCTTCCTTGACACATTTGGGTTTTCCACATTGTTTATCTTATAAACATGAAAGAAGTAAAGTGCTTCCGAAACCTCGATCAACTCTTCTAGACCCTTTCGGGTTCTTGAAACAACTTGACTTATAAAAATGAGACAAGTAAAGTCATTGCATAAAATTGATTAACACTGCTAGGCCCATTCGGGTTCTCGAGACAACTTAACTTATAAAGTTGAGAGAAGTGAAGCTGTTATGGAATCCCGATTTGCTCTACAAGACCCATTTGGGTTTTCAAGACTGCTTTACTTATTTTATAAGTAGAAGCTCTTCATAAGTCTGATTTGCACTGTAAGTTTGTGCAATTCAACTTTTGACATTAATGTCTGATATCACAAGCTGGCTTTGACATTAATGACAATATTACAGACATCAGCGAAAATTGCCAACATGCTCTTCATTCTCTACCCATCTACACTTGATGGAGAACAACCTTCTTAGGCACCTTCTACCTAATATGTTGATTGGAAGATGCTCCCCTACCATCATCCATTTCACGTGATTTATTGTTAATCCATTTATTCTATGCACACAAACCACCTCATGGTTGGTGATATGTCAGTGCTATCTCCTCATTCACGACTTTGGACTGCCTCCTATTTGATGATTTGTTTGCATTTCACTTGTCTACCTCCCTTTTGGGGATCAGTCAACGCTTCAATTCTCTTTTCCATCAAAATGACTGCCTCATGGTTGGTATTCTATTAACTCTCACATAACATTCTTGCGGGTTGCTTGCAACCTCACAACATCTTAGACTATGTATTATTGTGTTCTCCATCACAATACTATGTAGGTACTTTGAACTTAAAAGTTGTCACAAAGTCTCTATTCACAATCTTATGTAACTCGTCCCCACTGGGTGTTCTTTTTTATTATCTTTCACCTGCTCACAATCTACCGACATCTCTCATTATAGAGAATGATGCTCTATTAGTTGCTTCATATTCAACAATCTACTAGCCTTCCTTCCGCTAGTTCATATCTCACTTGCAGGTTTATCCTGTCTTCTTGTATCTCTCAAGATTTAGGTCCTTGCTTTAATGTTAAACTAGTGTTGGCCGAGATCAGGGGTTCCATTGAAGTGATGCATTAAAGTCTTTTTTTCCTAAACTTTGGGTGTTATAAGATATTTTAAGATTCGAAACTATACATTAAGCTCTTGACTCTATCTAGCCTCGACCTCAGACATAGATCTAAGTCTTTCTCTCTCTCTACTATGGTATCTTTAGACTACCATTCACTCATGCCTACAAGTCTTCACTTGTCATGTGAAGCTCCATATCTCTCAGTCTAGCCTTATATTTTTTTCCTTGTCCCTTTAAGAGATCACTTTGACAAAGTGTCATCCTTGGCTTTTGAGCATTACAAATTCTAGCCTAAGGCCCCTATTTATGGTTTGCTTGAGCTCTGGTTAATTTGCTGAATTCCCATGTACTTAGCTGAAAGCTACATTATTGGGGCTCTACGTGAGTTTACAGACTTACCCTAAAAATAACTTAGCCTTTTCAAGACCTCGAGCTACACAAGTCTTAGTATTATCAAGAGATATCCACACACAATAGATCTTGTCGGTTGTTGTGTTACTTGTAGTACTAAGGAACGACTAAATGTAGATCCTCAAAACTGATTTCTTATCCATATATTTTCTACTTCATTGGGTTTGGCATAGATTGCCATGTGCTTTGCTTTATGCACGCTCTTGTGCCTTGGACACTCCTTTCCACATGCCATCATCTTTGCACACTTGGTACCTTAGAGTTTATTTGCTCGTTGTTTACACTATAGTTGCATTTACATGCCCGTCGACTATGACGATGCACTGCTCTGAGTGCCTCAGTCGTGAAAGTTTGAAACTAGCTTTGGTTGTAACTTTATTTGCTATTATGCAACACATCTTTAATGAATAAATGTTTATATGCCATGTTCTTTGGTGCTCTGTAGGCTTCGATTCCTTTGTATGCTTTTGTGTGAGCCTTTACTTATGCGCCTTGTTTCCTTTCCTAGTGTGTCTTTATGTGCTTTATAGTTGTACATGCACATTGCTTTCCTTAGCAAAAACATGTACCCCTTCTTATTCTCTAACTCGTTGTGCAATTCTCAGCCACTTTCCTTCTGTTCAAATGGACTCTTACCCACTCTAGAACAACCTTTCAAAATGTTTCCTTGTGTAACTGTGCATAGCTAAAATTGGTTTATTTTTCACCTAACTAATTCTATTTCTATTTGATGCAAGATTGTTACTTTGCCTAGGATGTTCATATATTAAAATTTCAAGGTAATGAAAATGCATTCTTCTTCTTACAAGTAGTGTTGGAGTAGTAGAACCACCCATCTGGTCTGTTGCCTTGACCACATTGTTACACTCCACTTGATGTGGCACATGAGCAAGCACACACAATACTTCTTCCTTATTTAAACTCTCCTTGGGCCATAAGCCACCCTCCTAGCTCAAATACCCTTTCTCTTCCCTCCCTCCCTTCCTTTTGTGGCTCTATGCCCACCTCTGTTTGCTCTTGTGGGTCTATGCCCACTTTTGTCTCTTCTAGATCTGCACCCACTTTTGTCCCTCATGGTTCGATGCCCACTCTTGTGAATCCACCTCCAACAAAAGGTCTTCATACCTTTCATTTTATTCTTTTTGTGAACCTTTTGCTTCCCCTATGTTATGCACACTTTCTTCCTTCTAACATCCACAACAAGTGGCAATACTTACAAGCTATTATTCTATGTGTCTCACGGGGCACATCTATATAGTTATTTTATTGCACTTGTCCTTCTCCATTTCCCCTTGCTTGATTCTCTAAGTGGCATGCAGGCCTCTATGGGGTCCATTGACTCCTCATGACCTTTTTTTTGGAGAACCTTTACGCTTCAGCATCATGCTAACTCTCGATGCGCCTTAGAACATGTACAGGCTCTTTCCTCCCATGAACCTCTCCTTACTTCTCTGTGGGATCCTTCCTCCCAAATTTGTTTCTTTCTATTTGCACCATCTTTTCCTATAGCGCCTGCAATATTGAGGCTATCTCTTTCATTTTCTTCAAAATTCGACTCAGGGTCACGTCTCATCATGGCTTCTTGCTGAGCCATATTTTGTGTTTGTCGCTATCTATCCATCAACACTTGATGGAGAACATCCTTCTTTGACACCTTCTACCCAATACGATCATGGTTGATGAGTTGTTAGCACTATCATCCCTTTTACATGATTCATTGTCAACCCTCTTATTCTTTGCACGTGACCTCCCTCATAGTTGGTGATCAATCAATGCTTTATCCATATCCATGCCTCTATATTTCCTCATATCTAGTGATTTGTCCATATTTTACTCGATTACCTCACTTTCAATGATCTGTTGATGCTTCATCTCTACTTTCTAATGTAATGACTACCTCAGGGTCGACAATCTATTAGTGATCATGCAATAATCGTGCAGGTTGCTTGAACTACCTAATGTTGCATTATTCATCTCAATCATGCATATGCCCTATTGTCTTAGGAATTGCTATCCCAAATTCTCCCTTCGCAATCCTACGTAGCTCATCTTTACTGAGTGTTATCTTTCTTATGTTACACTTGCTCGTTATGCAACCACCTCCTTCATGGTGGAGAATGATGCTCTGCTAGCTACCTCATGTTTAGCGATCTACTAGCCTTTCACTAGTTTGTATCTCACTTGCAAGTTTATCCCTTCTTCCTACATGTCTCAAGGTTCACGACGTAGCTCTGATATCAAACTAGCATCGACTGAGATCAAGGGTCCTAATGAAGTGATGCTTTAACCATGTAGCCTTTAAAGTTTGATGTAGTGGATCATGTAAATAAAGCCTTTTATTCGCTAAAATTATGTGTTACAAGATATTATAAGCTTCGCAGCTATACATTGAGCTCTTAGCTTTATTTAGTCTAGTTTTGTGACAAATCTATGTCTTTCTCCATACTAAAGAGTCCTTAGACTACCATTTACTGATGGCTATGGCCCTTCACTTATCATGCAAAGTTTCCTTGCTCTCTAAAGCATTTTGAGGGGTTGGTGAGGATTTGGAGTTGGATTATATGTTTGTGGATGATGTTCCAGTGGAGCAATCTTTACATTCTAGTTTTAGGGGCAATAGAGGAGGAGTTGGAGAAAATAACTTCCATGAGCCATTTTAGTCTTCTTTTGGTTTAAAATAGAGCATTCAATATTCACATGTACTCTTATTTGCTTAAAAACTAATATAAAACATGTTTATGACTCTAAGTTATGTGTTCTCACTTCTCTGAATCTCTACAATCATTTCTCTAAATTCATTTCATTTTCTTATGTATTTCACTATATTTTATGAATTTATATATTTTTTTAAAGTGGCAATAAAAGTGTCGAGTAATTGCTAAGTCCAAAGTATGGGTCACAATTTTTGGTTGTCGAGTAACCATAGTTCCCGTATTTTTCTACTATGGTCCTAAAAACAACCAATCAATCCAATATAGGCCAAGGGAGGGGAAATAAATCAAATTACAAACTAAAATAAGCAAAAATAGGATGTATGGAAGTCTCAAGAGGCAAGGAGGATGGAAACAAAGATCTATCATAACAAATGCTAAGATAAATTACTAGAGTGAACGAAAGAGGATAAGAACAAAAACAAATGAAGTTTAGATGCCAAATACAAATAAGATTGAGATGAAGACACCTTAGAAATTAAAAAAATAACTAAGAAACAAAGTCATGGAAATGATGTAGAACTCTTGGGATGCTTCTGAAATGTGAAAAGAGAGAAGGCTTGGACACGGTTTCAAAACAAGCAAATAAAGCTTGCAAAACTCAAGGAAAACCCATGAAAATAGCAAGGTTAAAGATGCTAGAGGGAGATGCAAGTGGATTTTCATCAACACTTTGTGTACTACCTACAAGCAATCTATGAATACAAACTTAACAATCTAAATCAGATGTATTTATTAAGTGATTTCTATGAGTTCTAATGAAGTAGGGTGTGCACATTTGATCATAATATTCTTCAAATGGATTAAGTAGATCTCAAGGATGGAAGGGAACTATGTCACGTCACCTTGTAAGGTGGTAGTAGGTGTGTATCTAATCATAATATTCTTTGAATGGATTAAGTAGATCTTGAGGACAAAAGGGAACTATGTCATGTCACCTTGTAAGGCGATACATATAAGAGGGTAATTTTTATTTTAAAACCTATAAACATATTTTTCAAAATTAAGTACAGAGTCCTTATTCAAGAAGCTTCTTCATCACTCATTGGACATTATGAACCTTGCCTCAATCAATATGAAATGGATCATTAGAACAACATATGTAAATGCCAACAAACTTTCTTTTTCAACTATACTTCTTTGCCCTGTTCACTTAATTGAGAGCATTTTAAGTAGGTTGAAGTATCAATTATTATTTTTTTCTTTCTTAACTTATATCTCTCTTTAGTTGAAGACTTTGTTCTACTATAATATTCTATTTTCTAACTTGCAAAACCACTTTTATATTCATCGAGTTTCTAGTATATTCTAAAAAATACTCTGTTGTTAGTTGCGACCTCTTTTAGAAAAAAAAAGTAACATAATAGTTTTCATCGTCTTAGATCAGTGTTACATCCAAAAACACCGGTGATTATTGCAAACTTGTAACCTCTTTTTAAAACAAACTTAAAATGTAGTATTTTTTTTTTATTGCATGTGTGATAGCATGTGTTCTAAATTTTTCGAATACAGATTATTTTCTTTAAAATAACCTTTCCTTTTTTAACCCATCCTTCAAGATATATACTTTAATATTTGGTTGTGATACTAAGCTAGGAGACCAAGGTTATAGGAATAATGTATAGCAGCTATACAGCCAGCTATTCTATCTGTAATTACTGAATATAATGAAAGCAATTGCAATAGAAAAATTTGGGTGTCATTTATTTTTGTTATTTTCCACTAATGACATAAACAATGAGGCAAATAAATTGTCTGTAGAAACTTCAAGATGAGAGAACATGTGGAAGATGTGAATTTAACATGTACTTTCTATCCCATACAAAGAAGTGTTGTTATTTCTATATTAGATGATCATAAATATTTGAAGCCTCTGCAATCCATATATTGTTACAAGAGGATTTCTTTGTACGAATGGGATTGCATAAAATATCAAGTTTAGAGTCACTCTTTGTGACCCAGCATTAGGATGAACCATAATGATTAATAGAACCAACAATGCATTTTACTATAGACTAATCTTCCCTACCCCTAATGTAAGGGATATATACAACAATTAGGTTTCTCACATTATACTTGGCATAGTTCCAAGTTAATAACCTGCTAGCATAGTTTCCTCGAGTAGACCTCCACCTTGAACTTTCACAATATAAGACAAATTTTGGTTCAAGGATGTGAAAGACAGAGTATTTGGTGTTACCTCCACATCCACTCCAAAGGGTACAATTATCATAGACTCATATGCAGATTCTGTCAGTCCAACATTAGTCACTATTTTAGGAAATATAATAAAAAATGGCTTGCCTGCCTTAGCAAGAACCATCATGGAAGGATAATTGAGTTGCCTCACTCCTCTAATCTTGTTCTTAGTCACATTAGAGGAGTAGACACTATTGTCCCCTATCACTAATCGTAAAACTGTAGTGTTGTAACCTTGGTTGCACATCATATTGATGTAAGAATTTACATATGCATCATACACAAGCCTTGGGTCCATGGCCCTCACTGGATCAATGAGGCCAGAGCCATATCTAAATTTTGCATCTTCATTTCCATTGATCTTATCATTCAAAGGATGAGCTGTAAAACATGTTGATGATTTAACTTTCATCATAACATATTCATGATAATTTTACTTTCATCAAGACCTACAAGAGTGGGTTATTCTAGAGGATTGTGGTCCATGGCATAAATCTCTAATGTGATTAAAAATATAAGGTATACTATGATTCTTAAAAATCATCCTTGTATAAATTTTGTTCAAGCTCAAGCCCACTTAGCTAGACTCAAGTTTTCTCACAATCAAGTTTTCTTAACTTGCTAATCTATTTGCAAAACCTTAGTAAGAAATACATGAACTATTCATTTTAAAGATTTTTTTAAAGGTTTTGTTTAATTATTTAATTCTTTTTAAGGAGGTACAAACCTCAATTACATAACCTCTGGCTACTCATAGAACCTATACCTTAAATGTCCTCCTAGCTAATGCAAGGTGCCCAGGAGCCTTTGAGGAAGAAACCTGACTTATGGTGTGAAACTCAATATTATCCTTGGCTAGAGATCTCTAATGACTATATTTGAGAAAACTCTAACTATAGCTCTGGAACAGTATAAATTTTTTGAAGCCCTTCCTTTATCAGACCAATTAGGTGGAGTGTTTAATCCTTTGATTCTTTGAAAACTCAAAAAATTAGACTCGAGAAACAGTCAAAAGATTTTTTTGGAGCCCCCATTCATCATAACAACTAGGTTGAGTTCTAATCCTTTTGACTCTTTGAAAACTCTAACAATTAAGACTTGAGAAAAGTCTAACTACAACTCTGGAACAGTTGTTTTCTACAGACCCCATTTATCAAACCAACTAGGTGGAGTAGCTAATCCTTTGATTCTTTGAAAACACTTTACATTGAAAATAATCGATGATTTAACTCTAGAGAAGGGATGCATTGCTATGATACGTATGGTCATGAGAGCAGACTTAATAGCAACTGGGGACCAGTTAGGATGAAAGGACTTTACATATGTTGCAGCTCTAGTGGCATGAGGACATGACATGGATGTTCCAGAAATGATATTATAATCTACAAGCCTTGTATCCCTTGAGTCCCTTAAGGGTGGTACAACCTTTGACCAAGCAACCAGGATACTCACTCTAGGGGTAGTGATGTCAAGCTTACAAAAGTGAATATGAGATAAATTAGTTAATGCGATCACAACAGATAGAAAATAAAGATTATCAAGTTTTAAGAGTGTTACCTTGAGAAGGCTTGGTGTAACTGGACTTGGACCTCTGGAGGAGAAATAAGCTACTATAGGTGCAAGTGCACCATTGGGAGTGACACTTCTTAATATTTTTGCAATAGGTGTGTTGCAATGGAACGCAAAGACAATTCAAAATTCAAGAAAAAGAAAGCCCATCAATGTAAAAAATATTTAATTTCTAAATAATAGATTGATTATATCCATGTCTACAAACTAGAAAAGTAGAAAGTAGATTGTGACTATGGAAGTTGACATTCTTGGGGGAGGAAATGGCCAAGGATCTAATTATACTATTTTCCCATTTAACTTATGAAACAATTTTCGTGGCCATTGTATTCCAAGTTAAAACACTCGCATGTGTGTGTGTGTGCACACACTCCATTTGAACAACTAAAACATGAGGCTTGAGCCAAAAAGGGCTTATATTTCATAAACATAACTTGGATGTATAACACAAATAGGATAATTACAGAGGGTTCTTAATCTTTCCCATGCTTAGCCATTATTCTGCATTGTTTGATTATATTTTGTTAACACCCCATTATGCCTTGCATCCTTAAGATTGATTATAGCAAATTTAACATAGATACATACTCTTAGTACTTCACTAGCATTTATAGCTGTGATAAACATACTATCCCTTAAAAGAGTTAGGATTTGGTGGTTTTACATTTATTTTATAGTGACCACAAGCTGGGGGAGTGATGAGCATATATTTATTTAGTCCTGATTTTCATAGTTTCTTAGGCTTTATGGTCTAATAGGTTAAAACATGAAGCCTGCTAAAAATATGTGACAAGCGTCAAATTTCCAATTGGTGGAAATTTTATTTAGAATACTTAATGTTTGGCTTTACTATGCAATGGTTGACCTCTTTAAACTCCTGGTTTAGTCTTTTAGAAAAAATCTAAGAAAATAGTACACAAATTCATATGCCCTAAGATTGGGCTACACCAACATTTATTACTATTTTATCACATCCAAGAACTTACCTCAGAATATCAATAGTTGACCTCGTTTAGATTATGGCGTGGCATTTTACTTCTTAGTAGTTAGTTAAGGGGTGCATTAAGTTCATTAAAGTTTTATCCTAGTTCAAAATTGTTTAGAGTGAAATTAGATAATGCAATTACCTCATGGAGTTGATGTAGGACTTGATCTTATTTGCTTTTGTAGATGGAAATACTGTTGTAGGAAGAAAGAACATTTCCGCCTTTTGAGTGTAAAACCAATTGAATATGACACCAGCACCACCAGCTAAGAGCACTTCTGAATCATCATCTATCTCATCTCAAAGTACTATCTTTCCTTTAACTTTGATGGGATCTAAAGAATCTGGTAAACATTGGCTGAGAAATACACAAAACAAAATCTAGAGTTTTGGTTTCAAAAAAAATACATCCCGATCTACTTTGAAAGTATTTCAGACCACTATAAAGGCAGGTAGTATATCAACTGTGTTTTATTTTTATTTTCTAGAGTTAATGTGCCCTGTGATTTTATTACCATTGATTCCTGAAATGACACACTGATTCTTAAAAAAAATCATGAAGACTAAAAATATCAAAATACAAAAATTTAAAAAACTAGTATGTCACCTCACCTCCTTTGAAAAATGGCCTATAGAGGTATTGGGGGCATTGCCAGCATATATTAAAGGGTATAGTTGATGTCCCATAGAATAAGTATTTATAGCCATTCCCTATAATAAAACTAGATTTTATTTGTCAGCTCAGGCTAAACTCCTATCAAATAACATCTAAGATATATATCAAACAAAATGGAATGTCTCTGTTACTAGCTAGTCATGTCTTTATAAGCTATGAAACAAAGGAGAAGACAAGAATGAAAAAGATAATACTTTACTCTAATAGGTATGAGAAAGGAAGGTTCTTAAGCACAATGAGAAAAATCTTCTAATTTATTGAGCTTTGTTGCTGTGCACTAGCTAATTAAATTAAACATGTTTTAGAACTTAAAAATATGATTCAAGTCACTTGAAAGTGAATATAGTAGAAATATGCTTTTACAAAAGAAAATTATTTAACTAGTAAATCTGCTGCAAAGCTTTTTTTATTTAGCAAGGATGGAAATCAATGTTCTATATACCCAATTTATCAAGTGGCAGATGAGACATGAACACTTATAATAATGACTCTCTCAATTATTATCAGGGGACTCTGATAATTTGGTCCATAATTTCATTACTTTTATCTTGAGCATGTCTACGACTGGTTTGAATTGAATGCCATATTAATTATTTCTTAACTACGGTTAGGAATTGGTAGAGATAG
Organism: Torreya grandis; assembly: GCA_037957365.1. Classification (NCBI taxonomy): domain Eukaryota; kingdom Viridiplantae; phylum Streptophyta; class Pinopsida; order Cupressales; family Taxaceae; genus Torreya; species Torreya grandis. Next base: position 763,070 of record JARHVA010001134.1, read on the forward strand.
ATACAATGCAAGTACCATCTTTGAGAGGCATCTACTAATCGATTTTTGGGTTCAAGGAAAGTTTCGACAACTCTTCTTACAAGTGTCAATTCTATAATGTTTGCTTACCAAAAATTTTAGAGATCAAAATGATAGTTGTCAAGTTTTCTCTAGCATCAAAATGTATTTGAAGATGACCTTGTAACATCCTTTTATTGTTATTTTCTCTCTATTTTGGCGTATCTCAGACTTGCTATCATATGAGTTGGTGAAATTTTGGTCTAGTTATTACTGATGGAGGCACATTCAGAGGCTAAATTTAACAACTACTTCAATATATAATGAATTATGATTGTTTCTTATAGACACTTCAATTTTCTTATAATGATAGAATTCCTATTTCATTGCATTCTTTTCTAATCAATTAAATCTTGAAATATCAACTGAGAATACTTTGAAGATGAAATTAGTTATTCTAAAAATATTATGCCTCATATTGTTTGCATATTATTATGGTCCATGAATATCCATGTAGAGCTTATGATGAGGTGGGGTATGATATGTATGGTAGCAACAACCTAATTGGCTGACTGATTATCCTCTCATCTATCGCAACAACCAAACTGCTAGAATGAGGGAGTGAAGCTGCCCCATTACTTATGGGGCAATTAGTTGGTTGCATAGTTTCCTCTGGGTATGGTATGGTTATGGTGCCCTTGGGTTGGCAGAGAAGGAGAGGGGTTGATGTCTATTTTTATTTGCAAGCAATGAGAAATTGAGGATGAGTGGCATGCGATACTACATTGCTCTAGATGTATGAGCTAGTAAGTCAAGAAGCACGCAATAAGATTTGATTAGTAATATTAACTAAGGATGTTTTAGAACATAAGTTGACATTGATAGATTACATATATATTTCACTCACAACTCTGTTATAAATGAAAGCTAAGATTCAAAAAAAAGATAACAATATGAAGTTTGTTGCATCTTTTATACTATGTCATTAATCCTACAAAGCCTACCATGGATGTAAAGAAAACATTCTATTTGATTCTGATCTATGGTAAAAATTTATCATGTCCAAATATTGAATTGATAATATTGTAAGGGTTGCTTACCTTCAAAGACATATTGTTCCCCAGAAGAATTGGGGATATGAATTGACGATCAATTGTGCTTGCAGCCACAGTCAAAGTCCAGGGAGAATAGTTTTCAAGAGCTTGTTGATGAGGCCTTGAGTTTCCTACTGCAGCTGATACTAAAATCCCATTTTTCATGGCATGAAATGACCCAATTGCAAAAGTATCTTCAAAATTTTCCAAACGTGCTCGTGGTCATCCAAGTGAAACAGAAATGATATCCACTCCATCATGAATGGCATCATCAAATGCAGCAAGAATATTTGCATCCTGGAATCTTACATTAGGAGCCCAACAGATCTTGTACATAGCAATCCTTGTACTAGGGACCCCTCCATGGGCATCTCCTTGGGCCACTCTAAGAAGGCTTGCATTTTTCACAACATTCCCAGCTGATGTGGATGATGTGTAAGATCCATGACCATGACCATCTCGTGGTGACAAAAAATCTTCTGGTGGATCACCAAACATCCCTCGGTTGTAAAAACTTTCTCCAATAATTTTTTTGCCAAAATAGCACTATTTTAATTGGTCATGCAATGATAGTTGTAATTAAGAAAATATCAGCTTCTATATTGAAATATCATTACTGCAGGCTTGAGATTTGGCAATCAACTTTATTAGTCCATTAATAAGTAATGAAATCTTACATTCTTGTAGAAATATGAAGTGTATGGATCATCACAAACATACCCAAGTAAATAAGAATTTGAATTACAATTTATTACCTTCCTTATCATCTATCCTGCTCCTATTAGTCTCAGTTCTATAAACATTGTGGATGATGACACCCATTCACCCTCCATTTCTGGAATGCTTTTCCAATGTTTTAAGAAGATTTATTCCTCTTATCTTGGGTAAATATATGTTTGAGAAATATCCCTAAACTAAATTCACATATCCCCAAACTAAGTGTGGGTGGGAATGTGGCAACACCAAATAAGCTTAGGAGTTTGTATAGGCAAAACCTAAGCTGTCACTTGGCAAGGCCAAGCTGGTGTCATTAAACCCTGAGATCAACTTAACAAAAAAACTAAGTTGTCATGTAGTAACAACAAGTAAGCTGGATAGTTTATGCTGGCATCATAGGTGGACCTATTTGTGTGCCATTAAATCTATCATAGAATCAGCCTAATGGTAAACCTAGGTTACCACATAATAACAATAGATAAGTTGGACAATTTGTGTTAACATCATAGGTGGACTCATTTGTGTGCATTGATATTTCCAATATTAATGGTCATAAATTATTATCACCAACAATAAGAAAATGATTAAATCATACATGGTGAGTGTGAAATCACTCTCTGAAAGTGAAGATTTTAGGAATGTCCGCTGTATCAAAAGGGTTATGGGCTAAAATGAAAACATTGTGGGGAGAGATTTTCAAGGTTTATGATAATTAATTTTTTTGTGGAGGTGTCAAATCCCTTGTTTAATTGGAATGAATGAAATATTTCAATGGTGTTTAAAAGAAATGTTTTAGATATTGAGTATATTTTAATTATTGAGTAGTGTTATTATTGAAGTGTGGTTTATTGATGTAACATATTAGTGTAAATATATAATATTTTATTGTGATCATATAGTATCTAATATTTATTCAATACTTAATAATAATTTAAAATAATCAATCATATCATTATATATAAGATTTAAATATTGCAACTCCAAAAGTCAAGTATTGATATTTTAAGATTCAAGTTTTAATCGCAGCTTTAAAATTGTACATAATGATCTGTCATCATAATATTGATTATATCTTAAAATGTATAATGAGTCAGACCTTCAAATCTTAATTATAAATAGTTAAGATGACATATTAAAATAGGTAAAAAATTTAAGGTCTGATGTGATATTGTTATTCACTTTTGAAGCCTTTCCCAAAAAACTTATATACAATGACCAATTTTTATATAATATTAAGTCATTTTTTTAATGAGGCTAGACTTTTCACTATTAATTTTGGAGAGAATTTTGCTTATTGATAATTTGGATCCTTTGAAGGAAGTCTCTATCTTTAAAGTCACCCCAAAAAAAATTTGGTCCATTAAGAAAGTCTCCACCCCTTGGGGTCTATGACTAAAAGGGAAAGATGAAGAGCAAAAAGGTTGAAATCAGAAGTAAAGAAAATGGTGAAAAATGGCTCTCAATAGATGATAGAGGATTTCCCACCCTGACGAGAGAGAACACTAATTACCGCCCACAGTTAATTTCTGCTCCTTAGCTTGGGGCATTTTGGTCTTTAGTGGGATAGATTTCCCCCTTGTCTTATCTCTTGGTTGTTGAAAGTTTGTTGTCTTTTTGTTTCTCTTTGGCTACATGATAGAGGTTTTATTTCAGCGCGTATTTTATGTTACTTTTATTTTAGGTCTTTCTTCTATGGTTGGGATTTTCTCTTCATTTTTATTGTTTTGGTTATTTCAGCGCTTATTTATAGGTCTTTCTTCTATGGTTTGGGTTTTCTCTTTGCCCGTGTTGTTTTAGTTTGTCCTTTGTATTTTTTAGTGGTTTAGGTTGTTCTAGAGATTGGGCCACTTTTTTGTGTCCCAAAGCAAGGTCATAGCTCTAGTCAAAAGCATTTTCCCAATTCATATAATAAACGTTTACCCTCTATCCAAAAAAAATTAATTTAAAAAATATATATATGAGTCTATTTTAATGTGTCCATGTAATTGATTTTAATACCTCTATAAACTAAACATTCTATAATATTAATGTCACTCCGACTCCAATAACTTGAACTACAAAATATACACATTTTCTTTTCTTATTCTTTCTTTGACATTGTCTATCTCCTCATCTTACACTTAAATTGATAAGAGCTAATTCCCAATTAAACTATCAATATATTTATTTTTCACTTCATTTTTTCTACTTACCTCTGTAAAAGTTTGTTGATGGTCCTCATATGTAAAGTTGATGGTGTTCATATGAGACCTAAGTATAAAAAACTAGTTGAACTTGTTCCATAAGAAAAAAACTAACCTGTCGCAGGTTTTGAAATCAGATGTGGTTTGACCCTTACCCTTCCATTTGGATGGAACTGGCCTGAATCCCAAATCATCAAAACTCTCTGATTCCAGCCATATTCCTATAAAATACATTCGTATGAAATCTATTTTACACGATATAAGTGTTAACTACAATAAATTATTCAAAGGGGGACGTTAAAGTGAGGAGGGATATATGAAAATATCATCATCATTAAATCAAAATAATTGGCATACCTGTATCCAGGAGTGGAACAATAACTTTCATAAGACAAATTTATCCTAACAATTTGTGGAAAGCCTATAAATCCCATGATCTTGTTGTAAAAAGTATATTTTCTTTTTTTTCAAATACAGAGACAACTCCTTCCATGTCTGCATTTCAAACTTTTAAAATAAAAAAAAAAAATCAATAAAAATGAATACCTATGTTTCTTTTGAAAAAAATATATATATCAATCAAAAAAGAACAATAAAAACATTGAAATATATCATCAAAATCCTTGGAGAGTTGATTCAATCTATAATATATTTTAGAAATCATTTAAACACTATATTCTAGAAATCATTTAAACAGTAACTTTTGAATAAACAATATTATTGAAAGTATTATAAAAGTATTTAAATTTACATCATCCCATTACCAGCCAATTTGAAATATTATAAGTGATTTTATATATTTAATCAATTTATCGCTAATCAAATGAAACCTAAAAATTAAAATAAATTATATTTCATGATTTAGCAAAAATCTATCAGCGGCTGAGTTTATTAAGCTATTACTTCATTGCCATTACCTTATTTCAATGCATATAGAAGTTACTTATCAACAAACAAAATGAGAATTGCTTTAAATTTGAGGTTTCACAATAGTCAGTTCCATATAATCACACTTGAAATCTCCTCTACTTCAGATGGACTAAGCCAAGTTGCAAATCCATTAAAACTCTTCCCATCGCTGTATGTCAAACGTTGTTGTGCTGCTTCATGGCTGAAAATAACATTATGAAACTCATTATACATAGTGAATTTATCTTTAAGCTTATCTATATATACCATAACTAGCCCAGACATTGTAGTCTAGAAATACCATTTTTAGGTGCAATGGTTAAGTTTATAAGTAGTAATTCAAGATCCAAATATTTTTTCTAATCAATAAGCATCAATTAAACAAAATATTTATAATTAAAATTTACATGAAGCCATACATTGGAATAAGACATTGTTTAGATTAGTACATGTATAATCCAACCTTTTCGTCATGGGTCAATACCTTCTGATATGATTCTTAAGATGCACTTACACAAGCCTTGCTATTCAGCTGCACTAGAAATAAAATGATTAAAATTAGAAAATGGCTTTTGCTTATTATTGCCATTTCAGAGCCTCTTCAATTCAACATACTATGTTGAAGGAAATAGCTTCTTTCATATATATTATATTTTAAATCTAATATTCCATCATAAAACATCCAAACACATGATTTCTTTTTTAAAGCATCTTAATATGATTGTTTTATATGGTGCAATCATTCAGTTAAATAAAATCCAGACAGACCACATTGGAAGTTTAAGATCACCCCTAAATTGTGTCAATTATTTTTGGAAGTAGTGTGTCATTATATTTGGAAGTAGTGTGTCACTTATTAAACTTGTAAAACTAAATAATAACTAATATTTTTATACAGATTTGTAAAATTATGAATTCTAAGTTATAAAGAGATTTTGTGGGTTTCATGTTAGAGTTCATTTTATGATTTTAAAATTTTTTACTGATCTTTTTCAGTAGTAGGTCTATTCAAATAATAAAATCCTTTCCTTATATTGTAGGTGGTTTATTTTAAAATAATTTTAATGGTTAAAGAGTTTTGAAGTATTATTATAAGTTTTAAAAATTTATAAAATATAAAAGTATGATTTAGAATTCATCTTTTTGGATTTGTATTTTGATAAATGATTACAAAACACTTTTTACATCATCATTCTTATCATTAAACTACAATTTATTTAATAATATTCTATTAATTTCATATGATATATTTGTAATTTTTTTTTTTTTTGGGTAATATTTTTTCTATTTTACATATATGTATGATATGTTAATACTTTTCCTATTATATTTAATATTTACAATTTACAACTTGATATAATTTATATAACACTATTTTAAATTTAATTTTAACTAAAAAATATATAAATTTAGTTAATTTTAAATATAGTTTATATAGCTTATTTTAAGATATTTATCTTAATTTATATTATATATATATAACAAAATTATTTGGCATTCTTTTTAAAGAAATTAGTATTATAAAAATTTAATCATTCTACCATTTCAACTACTTATCATATATTTTGAAGATATCATTTTATTTATCAATTATTTAAAATATAAAACACTAAGAATATTTACTTTGTAATTCTTATTTATTTACATATTACATAAAAACTAACTTTTAAAAAACAAATTTACTTTCATAAACTAGAACAACCATATTCATGTTAAAGTTCATTTTATAATTTTACAACTTTTAAAATCCTTTTATTAGCAAGTATATTTAAATAATAAAATCCTTTCATTATTATGTTATAAGAGCTTTACCTTAAAACCTTTAATTTAAAAATATAATTGAAATTAAGATGACTATAACCCAAAAATATGGAGTTGATTAGAGATGGTTGTTTTTATCTTGATGATGTCTAAACAAAACTTACAAATCAAAAAAGTGTTTGAAGCCTCACTTTTGTAATCTATTTTCATATTTAGAGAAGTTAAATAATAATAATATTAATATTATTATTATTATTATTATTATTATTATTATTATAATAATAATAATAATAATAATAATAATACAAAGTTATATACATCATTCATTTTTCAAATTGATCTTGTGTTATTGATTAATTATAAAACTAGTATTTACATTAGATAGTGTATATTATATATTATGATGTAAAAATAATTAATTATATTATATTTTACTCAACAATTGATTTATATCATGTTTTATTAGTTAAATAATTTTGAAACATTATTATAAATTTTATCAATTTTTTAAAAATAATAATATCAAAATATTTATTATTTTTATGCTATTTATTATTATTTTTCTGAATAAAATTTCTAATTAATTGTTTAATATTTTTTTAACATCACATGACATTTATATTTTTCTTTTCTTTTTAAATATTTTTTCCCACTTTACACATATTTATGACATGTTTATACTTTTTTTACTATATTTAATATTTATTTATTTACAATTTACAATTTGATGTGCTTTATATAACACTAATTTTAATTTAATTTTCCTAATAAATATATAAATCTAATTGATTTTTAGTATGGTCTATATAACTTATTTTAAGTTATTTATCTTAATTTATATTATATATATGAAATAGAGTTAGTTGGCATGCTTCTTGGAAGTTAGTATTGTAGAATTTTAATCATTCTACTATTTCAACCATTTATCATATATTTTGAAGATATCATATTTGAAAGATTTGATCACTTATTAATTTTTTGAAAAAAAATGGATAATTAATTATAAATGCTATGACACAAGACCCTTGTTTTAGATTAGTTCTATTTGGATGAAAATACACACAATTATCTTGATTAAAAATTAAAATCCTAATACTTAAAATTGTCAAAAATTAGTCTCTTGGAGAGGTAACTTTAGGATCACAAATAAGCCTCTCAATGGAGTGACTTCATGATGGATATGTTTATGAACTCTTGGAGAGGTAACTTTTGTATCATAAATAAGCCTCTCAATGGGGTGATTTAGTGATGTGTATGTTCATGAATACAATTTGTTGGTATGTTTTTGGGACTTATCATGTTAGATGATATCCGTCCAATTCTCACACGATAGATAAAAGTGAAAGCACATTGAAATGTTAGATGTATATTAAGCAAGCATAGTTTTGGAGTCTAGAAATTTTTATTAAGAGGACCATGGTGCACTTATAATTATAAATTCCTTTTGATTAAAAAAAAAAATTACGTTCAATTTTAGTTATTGTGACCCTCAAAAAGTATTTATGACTACAATAAGGCATCTAAAAGATAAGAGGAAGTTATTAGAAGGTAAACAATAAATATATACTTCACAATAAAAAAACATTTGAGGAAAACATTACTTGGAAATTTGTCAAGGTTTTCTCAAAATAGGTTCCTTTATTTCCTCAAGATCTAATTGATTTGTTCCAAGATAATTGTGATTAAGATGTGATAAATAATCTAGTCCACTAGGTTTCATAAGAATACACTTCATAGCATAGTTTTTAACATGATGTTCAATAGAAAGAAGATATGGATGGTACACACAATTTAACAATTATCACTTTATAGCTTTAGATAATGAATGATAGATAAAGTTCCACCTCCCTCAATTTGTATACATATGAATATCCTTCTAGTTTCTTAAATAGTTATTTCATGTTGAATTCCTATTATATTGAAGAAAGGTGATGCAGGAGCATCCGAGTTCAATTGTAATCCTACATCAACCAATAACATTTAGATTAAAAATAAGCTAAATTCAATGATAGTGAACAAGTATTTTTTTACGTGCAAGTATTGTGTAATGTTTTTCACAACTCTTATGCATGCATGTTGTTTCCATTGTGCAATTTTTTGAGCATGCCTAGCTTGTAATCACTTGTGAAACATTGCATAAGTTTGTTTATAAGTCCTTGCTTAGTTAAACACAAAATAGAAGACTTGGATCCTTGAAAAGCTTGTTATATGTCATGTAGGAGCATTGGTACACAACCAAATGACAATAAGGAATTTGCACAACAAGCGCTTGAATTCATTCATACAGATTTAGTCTACGAAGTGTTATGACTTGACTTGTGAGTTTTAATCTTTATGTGACTTGTTCAACATGCCACATTTTTATGATATTTTGTGAATGCAAATCATCATGATGTGTTACGGATCATCAGGAATATAATGGGTATTTAATGATTATGGTGCATATTGATGTGTTAGGAGTCCTTAGGACTATATATTGCATTAAATACTTATAGTGGGTTGTTGAGAATATTAATGTAAGTTTATCTTGTGCCTATACCAACATGTGCATACACTTGTATGAGATAGTTAGAACTAGATAAAGAGTTTAAAGTCAAAGAGCTATTGAATTAATTATTAGATAGTCAAACGTGCAAAGACCATAAGTTAGCAAGTAAAGATCTAAATATTTGATATTGTAACACATCTCATTTGGGATTGTGGTTGTTGTGTTATGTGTGTAGGTTGTATAATTTCCATTATTGAAATCAAATTTAGAGAAATCATACAAAGCACATTGTTACTATTGTTACATTTTATTACATTATTCTATTGTATAATTCTGAATGTTGCATAGTCAAAGGCATTTCTTCATTGAGACACTTAACCATGAATGCATCATATGGTATCAAAGCAAGGTTTATTCCTTGTAGGTTAGCATTTGTAGTTTTTTTTTCACATTTTAAAGTGTGGGTAGAAATTAGTGAAGGCATCTTCTAACACAAGTATTGGGTATAAGGTACACCAATTGTTTTTTGATTTTGAAGAAATGACACACATAAGAGGTTTTATTGCAAGAGCACCGTGAGCGGCTAGAGCAACTAGACTTACAAACTTAGTTGAGTTGATGAGAAATATGCAAGCCCATTTATAGGCTAAAGAGATTGCATAATTATGAGGTGTTGTAGTGGAATAAGTCAACAATGAAGTCATAGAAAAAGCACTTGAGAGCCAGACATAAGAAGAAGAGTTCAATGAACCATGAAAATAGATTCTGATACATATAAAAAAGGATGAGTATTTTACCAAATTTAGACACCCTTAGTTACATAGGGAGTTTGATTTGTAAAGATTTCACTGATTGGATCATTGAGTTAGAGAAATACTTTGAGTATGAGAGTATATAAAATCTCAAGAAAGTCAAATTTGCATGCACCAAATTGAAGGGTCACACATCCTTGTGGTGGAAGCATGTATAGATGGAAAGAGATCGTAGAGGAAAATATAAGATAAAGATGAGATAAATTAGTCGTGAAGTTGAATCACATATTAGATTTATTTTTTGTTCAAGAAACTGTAGACCATGTGACAAAAGGAGTTCAGTGTGAAATATTACATAGAAATTTTACATACCATCATATTGGGTCATGTTTGAAATGTTGAGAAGATCTTAGGATACATGATTGGATTGTGCATTTCCATTCAATACAAATTTGGAATGATCCACATGCATTCAATTGAAGAAGCTTATTAATGCGCACTAAAGGTTGAGGAGAGTTGTTCAACAAACAACGTGTAGTGCAAGGGAGAGGCATTGTTATAACATACACAATTTAAAGAGGCATCAGAAGAGGCTATTTCACGTAAAAAGGAGATGCTAGTACTTATCATCACAATGTTAGTCGTGCACAAAGACATAGAGGAAATTTTACCAAGGGTATAGAGGATCTTATGGATGAGGTAGCAGTTATGGATTCATGTATACATGCCTTAGATGCAGAGAGACTAGACATAGAACATTTGAGTGTGCATATGTTCACAATGATGGCACCAAGAGGAATGATTCTAATGTGCATATTGTGCAAGTTGATGAATAAATTGTTATTTCAATTCATAACGTAAATGAACCAAAAATTGGAGAAGATTCAAAGATCAAGAGGGTGGTGTTGAAACCAACAAAAGAGGAGAATAATCTTGCATAGCTTGGAAGAATATTTTTAGAACCATTTGAATGTCTAGAGGTGAGTGCTACAAGTTGATTACTAACAATTATAAGACATATAATAAATAGTTTAGCAGCTTGGTCTGAAGAGGATTGCATATCCAAATGCTTATAAGGTATCTTGGTTTTTTAATGGACATTGGATTATGGTAAATGAGAAATGTATTGTAAGTTTTCAAATTAATACAAGCTAAAAAGATGAAGTCCTAGGTGATATAATTCCCATGGATGTATGCCATGTGTTACTTGGAAGGTTTAGTAGTTTGATTGGAAGGCACAACATGATGGATGCATAAACACATATACATTTGTGGAAGATAGAATAAATCACATTTAAGTCATATGAAGGATGAGATTGAAGAAGTGGACAATGGTCCAATAATTTTGATTATTTCGATAAAACGATTATTGAGAAAAGATGAGCACACATACTATGCATTGATATCAAATCACGTGAAAATTTTAAGTGCAAGGGAAAAAACTTTTGCATGAAGTGAAGGACTTGTTGAGTGAGTTTGGAGAGATTATTCAAATGATTTATCAGACAGGTTTCCACCCATGAGGAGTATAAGCCATCACATTCCAAATTTTAATTTTTATAAACAAAGGGACATATAGGTTGACACTTAATGGGAATGCAAAGGTGTAGAGACAAGTTTGAGAATTATTACATAAAGGGTTGATAAGAGAAAGTTTGAACCTATGCATAACTCCAACAGTGTTAGTGCCCATAAAAGGTGGAGAATGGAGGATGTGCATTGATTCTAGAGACATCAATAATATTAATATTAATTACATATTTCTATTGCCACACATGGATGATTTGATGGATTATTTATGTGGAGCACAATAATTCACTAGAATTGACTTGAAGAGTGGATATCACCAAATTCACATAAGGAAAGGCGATGAGTGGAATACTACATTATAAATGCAAGAAGAATAAAATGAATGGATAGTTGTGCCATTTGGGTTTACTGTTGTGTCGAGTACATTCGTGAGACTCATTAACAAAGTTTTGAAACCATTTCTGAGCAAGTTTCTCATTATATATTTGGATGACATATTAATTTTCAACATGATGAAAGAAAAACACTTAGTACATCTGAGATAAGTGTTACAACAGTTGCGAGACAAGAAGTTGTTATTTAAATTTAAATAAATGTATTTTCATGAAAGAAGAATTATAAGACTTGGGTTTTTTAATTTTCAGAGAAGGTTTGAAGTTGGATCCAAAAAAGGTGTGCACTATCCTTGAGTAGCCATCATTAAAGAACACATTTGAAGTGCGAAGCTTTCATGGCCTTGCAATTTTTTATAAGAAGATCACTCACAAAAGTGTGAAACTACTTCCCATGAAAATGTTTCACAAGCATTCCAAATCTAGAATTATATTTGAGAATTGTTTTTTGTAGCTATTGAAATTGAGGTTTTATGAAAAAAAACTTGATCTGAAATCACCCCTCAATCAAGATGAGTTGGGTCACGTCATTGGAACCCTACCTTCATGAAAACCCCCTCTATAATAACCTCCACATATGACAATTTCCTCACCAAAATCCCAAATATGAAAAAGTTGACAAAACCTTTGCTAGTGTTTTTTATCATTGTTGACCTTGTAAAAATAATTCAAAGTCCCAGGGGTTAACCGAAATTATTTTATACCATGTTGGAAGACAATTTTAGATTTAGTTAGCTCCCTAAAACAACATCATTGAAGTATGCACGTAACAACTAATTTATTCTATCATGCAAAAGGTCATCAATAATTAAATTGTAAATGATATAAAGAAAGAAGGGCAACAATTGTCTAATGCTTTTATGGTGTTCATAGACAAATCAATTATTCCTTCTATTTAATACACATTTCAGTGAGATGCACAATTAAATTAAAGTGTTTGACCCACACGTTACAAAGAAACGGGCTAAGTGGTTGACCATCACTTAGGAAAGGGTTACAAGTGTCACATTAAACCCACTTGCTAAGCACAAGCACAAGCCCCAACTTTTATGGATATATTACTGCACAAAAAAGAACCCACTAGCCAATCCCATGACTTACTCAAGTGTTCCCTAAAAGATCGAGTTGGGATAGCCAAAGGCTCAAAGACCCAGGGTTGTTTTGTTTTTTTGGAGTTTTTTGAGCTTGTTGTTTACGTTGTTGCTAGAGTTATTGCATCTCACAGGCTCTTTGTTACCAATATTTGTTCGGTGTATCAATATATTCAACACAAGCTTGGAATTGGAGAATAAGGAGATTAGTATAAAATGTGGATCAAAGGAATTTTGTTTTGAAGATGAAAGAGGGGACACATAACAAATGAGATATGCCCTATAAAGCCTCTCATGTTTTGTAGAGGCCTTATTTATAAATTTTGGTTGTTTTGATACCTTTTGTGCTTACAAGGTGTATAGGACAAACTTCTTACCCCTATGATAGCTAGACAAAATTTGTGCTTGATATATTTATTTTTGTTGAATTGGAACTTAACAAGTATAAAGATGGTTCTTTCCCTAGTAAGGGAAATTCTTAGCATATCTCATTATTCAAGCCCCAGTTGTTCACTTATGGTAAAGATTAAATTTGAATCTCATGGTTCAAGCCCATTAATTGACTCATATTTTTGAAGGAAGCATATGTTTGTAGAGAATATTCTAACACTCAAAATAATAGAAACTATATATATATATATAAAAGGAGGGGCCATCGGCCAAGCATGATTCCCTAATATAAATTTTATGATTGGCAACATCATGCATGCAATATCTTCAATTTATCACAAAGTTCCTAACTCATACTAAATTCATAGTGATATTTATTCCACTATCATATATTCCGATTTAGATCTTTAAAACTTACGATGTTTATGTTTGTATCATAGCTTCTATTTTGATGGTTTATTTGTCTTTTTTTCTTCTGCATCTTATGTATTGACTTGCCTCACTCCTATAATTGTGTAGTTGTTGATTTTGATGTTGTACATGATGGTTGATCTCTTTAAAATTTGAAAGGGACACCTACTTGTGAGTGGCCCATGAGCGCATATTCTTGAAACTCCTAAACAAAATAATATTTTTTTTTTTAAAAAAAAAATCAGTAACCAGTTCTTTTTTGACTTAAAGGAACTTTCTAAACCCATGAGAAGCACTGCCCCTTAAGAAGTCAACTACCAATGACAAAGGAGACAACAATATTAACATTTTAACTTTATGAAAGGATACAAAGTGAATATGTACAACCTAGGTCCAATGATCTTCAAAGCCCGAACTAATTAGGTGACCTCCAAATCCTCCTATATGATAGAATCTCCATCTGAGAGGAGGGGTGGAGGAATCTGAACGGCCCCTAGATCTGTATAAATGCCTCCAATAGCGTGAGATCTCTGGAATGGCCGTGTCAGGTAGAACGAGATTCTCCCCGCTAAACCTACCAGTAAATTTAAGCTGTCCAAAAGCCGTTTTAAGCTAAGCCAGCAGGTCGCTATAATCATGCATAATGCCTTCAGATCCAGGTTAGTACTTCCAAAAGGACCACGCAGAGTTTGACATCGTTTCATCAAATGCAACCAGCAGGTGCCCAACCGGATCCGTTTGCCCTGCCAGCGTGCTTCCAATCTCTGTAAAATTCAAGCTCTGAATAAATTGGGATTTTCGATTATACAGGCATGTTGTTCTTGCGTGAGATTGTTCATGTATTTAGTTATTCCTTAGTTTTCTCTCACCAAGCAATGACCATATGTCTGCATTTCACATTTTTACCCTGAATTTGTTTTCTTTCGGTTGCACTTGTTTGAGATGTTCATTATTTGGTAACGGCTAGGCTCGTGTTATTACTCAGTGTGAGAGCCTATTGAATCCTATTGCTCAGTTTGATTATAAATTTATAACGTAGTTCAATATTGATGGTCTTACGACTACTTTTTTCCTTCGCTGATGGCTATGAAGTATTCTGTGTGCTTTTTGCGGGTTCTGTTTTTATTGACAGTTTATGTGGAAAAAGTAACATTGTTCTAATATGGACGCGTGTGTGTTCTTGTTTCTGTGCCTTTCTAAAGTTCTGGTTGTTCCTGCGTTTTACAAATTGGGTCACAATATTAATAGGAGGACTATTTAAAGAAACCAGAAGAAAACTGATGCATCGAGTAAAATGTTCATTGAAAATGTTTTGAGTTGTTCAGACTGAGAATTTCTGCTGAAACTAATGGGGTTCTCTATAGGATGATTTTGGTTGTGTTCAATCAAGTATCACCAAAATAGTTGTTTCACGCATCAAAATTGAGTATTGCAGTTCCTCTTAAAGCCTTTAATGAACCTGCACAAGAAGCATCAATACAAAATCATGGTATTAGAGGTCTCTGAGGTTCATTTGGCAAAATTAAGAGACAATGAGGTCACTATAGTATGTATTCTGTGTTGTATAATTGGCCATTATCAATAAACTCGTCATTAATATTTGTCATAAAAGTTCGTTAAACCACTGCGAAGTTCGTCTCTAATAGAGTAAGTTTAAAAGTCTCCATGAGGGTTTTACCCAAAACCTGGTGTTGAAATGATAACATATTTGTACATGCAAATGACATGCTTTCTGTTCATCTAGAGTTGAGATTAGCGATTGCAGCAAGTTGTAGGAAGTGGTAAACGCCACTTGCTGGAGTTTTCACCCACACTGGCCTTTTGAAAGGGAAAATCATGTGTTGATTACTTGTGTTTTTGTTGTAATGTTTCTCTTTTCCATGTTACACATTCAATCTTTATATACATTCCTAAGCTTGCAGTTGGAAAACTCCATGAAATGTATGTGGACAAGCAAAGTACTTAAAATCTACACATAAGCAATTGATTCCAATCATAGACCAAGCAAGAATCTGTTTTGATGAATTACACATTTGGTATAACCAAACTGATTACAAATCAACTTCCTTATGTTATATGAGATGCAAGAACATTTCATAACTCTCCTTTTGTAGCTCTAGTGATGGACCAATAGCATAGGATTCCATCCTGCTTGGGAGGTTTCACAAGTACCTCAAACTAAAATAAGGAGTCCATGTAAAAGCATTGCAATTTAATGCTTAAACATTTTCTTCCGACTGCCTCAAATGATAAATTTCTGAACCGTTTGGTTGGCTTCTGGTAAATTGATTTGGAAGTAAGCTAGTGTATGAAATACTTAATTTGGACGTGGTAAACCTTGGTCCTTGCTTGCAATGGCCAAAATAAACTGATTTATTTGATTTCCAACATACGATAAAGTTTATTTATAAGATAGCTCTGAGACCTGACTTTCTTACTTGTAGTAGCTATTGATTTGTCAACATTATCGTGAAGCAATAGAATGAAGCTTGTTAATCAGACACTCATAAGAGCTCAGGTTAACTAAAATCATTGTTTAGAAGACGCTTTATGTTTGCCAAGCTTTTGATTTGTAATTTTAAGTTATTTCCTACTATGTAGGAAAAAGCGTTGAAATTCTCACATATGATGTAATAGATATTTGAAACCTTAAAAATGGTTATTGTATTGTAAGATTCGAATTTGTTTTCCACATTTTTATGATCAGCCCTTTCTAAAGGAATGCCAAAATATAGATGGCATGACATGATATATATGACTATGAAACATTATACTTAACTATGAACATGGTGGTTAAACATAAATGATTATAAATGAAGTATATTTCGATGAAACCTAAAAGATTATAAATGAAATATATTTTTATGAAACCTTGAGGTGATAATGTGGTAAGGTGAATAAATGTGAAACATTTGATCAGTTTCAATCTTGATTTTTTTTTTAATATATATCTTAATGGCATAATCATTGAAACCATACCTGAGGTAAAGAGTTCCTTGGTTTGTTCTTTTTATGACGTTGTGCATTGATATGTACTATGGATTAGGAAGCAGGGTATATTGAATGTTAGCTTCCCCTTGGATAAAAAGTACATATTAAGATTGTTATGTGTCAATTATTTAGGAGGAACCTTTCCAGCATTATGCTGGTGTAACTAGTTTGTCGGCTAGTGCAGGATGAGGATTGATCGGAGATGAATAAGATTCAAGAAATATATCTCTTTTATGATGTCAAAACCCCTTCATTGAATGTTTGTTAGTTGATGCTGTAGAAAAACTTAGATAGTCTCTGCCTTCTTGATTATAGTTTTTTTTGGGAATACATCTCTATTATTAAAACTATACTTGAAAAGTAGTTTGTATCTCTATGTTATTGTCATAAGATGGGTAGTCTTTGCTTGATTATATATCTTTTTGGTTGATTGTAACTATCCTATGAGTGTGTTTAGGTATGGAGAAACATTATATATGTCTGTGATGTATTTAAAATTTTGTAAAAAATTAGATCGCCTAAAGATTATACATTTTGAAATTTTGTAAAAAATTGGATCACCTAAAAATTATACATTTTACTTTATTGTATTTTATTACTTTGTATGAGTTATGAAACAATCCATTTATCAAACTCCATCATATAGTAAATAACTCAAGCTACCTTCCTTATCTTCCAAATTAGTATATGGATCACTTGTGTCTATGGATTGCAAATACCATTTCTTATTAAATCATATTGCTTTGAGTCTGAAGGATATCTTATTGGGAGTGATTGGCTGCTCATAAGATTAAAAATGGCACTCTTATAAGGTTTAATTCTAGGGTATCTGGATCTGATTCAGTAAACTTGTATCATAGTAAAATGTTTAATTTATATTAAATTGAATTGTGTTTAGTCATAAACATTGCTACACTTATATCCTACATTATCGATATGGGTACAGGTATGGATACAGGGATGAGAATCAGATACGAAAATACGACAATTTTTTTTAAAAGTTTGGATATAGCTAGATACGGTATATAAAAAATTAAAAAATATAAAAATATAGACATATAAATAAAATTAACCACATAATATACATAGAAAAACGTAATAAGTTAAATAACCACAAAACATACTAATGATTCACTGCGAAATATCATAATATTCAATTATCGAACTAAATAAAAAATTAAAATATATTATAATCTTATTTTTTGAAATTATAAAAAATAAATAAAAATTAAATTAATACAAATTTGAAAACAAAACATAAAATAAAAAATAAAAAATAAAAAAATTATAATCAAAATAAAATAAATATATATAAAAACAAAACTTTAAAAAACATAAAATTAAATAAATTAAAAATAAAATATAAATATATAAATACAAAACTAACTTTATAACAAATCGTATTAAAAATAAATAAAAACTAAACCTAAATTTATAAAACAAAGCATATTAAATAAAATATTTAAAAAAAATACATAAAACAAAACGCAATTAAAAAAACAAAAGAAAGAAACTAAAATGAAATAAACCCCTATCTGTTCTCTACGGACGGCAGACGGTAGACGCTGCGTGCATTCGGACATCTGCGAGTCTGTCGACACCGCCTCTGTTCTTTGCCTACTCTGCTCCACGCGAGTTTTTCTCGAACTTGGCGATTTTTTTCTCGCGCTCCCGCATCCGGGGAGCGTTTCCCCGCGCTCCCAAGCCCTGGGGGGCGTATCCGGTAACGTAGTTTATATCCCATGAGGAGAATGTGTTCGATTGTATTAATCTTACAATTTATGAGTTCTCAACTAGTTCACAGGGGGTGACTTAAGTCCCTCCCTAATTAAATTAATGATTGGACCGGTAATCTTGGATATACATTACATATGGTACAATTATAATATGCTACCCTCTTCGTGCTTGTTCATGCCCTTAGACAAAGCATATTGAAACAGAAATGAAGCTTAGATAGCTTTCCAATCTATATATATGAAGGCACCTAATGAGGTAGGACTTCCTTCTTTAACCGGTAATTTGGTATGAGGACTGGTCACTCTTCTTGCTGTTGTCAAACGCCTTTGAAAGTAATAGCTGATCTAATGCTAATGAAATTCAAGAGGCACCTTATTAGTAAGCTGAATCTAAATCTTAATAAGATTTAGAGGAGTATTGTCTATATTATTAATGGTTCAAAAGTGGTTATGATTCTTCTCTGTATAAGTTAATTTTCATGCCTTGTTGTTTAGGATCTATGGATTAAGTACATCATCTTTATCAGTAGACTGGTTCTTCCTAGAATGTAATGTTTTGTGAGTCTCTAACCATATGTTGAATGTGAGTTACTCCTTTATGCATACTGGAAAACATTTCTGAAAGGTCATCAGTTTTACTTGTGGCAGATAATATCAGAATATGAAAACTATCTTGAACTCCTATGGAGATGATGTTAAGTTGTTTTCCTTATGAAACGAGCAAATTAATCCTGCCTTCTATTTGTAATTAGATTTTGAACATTGGCTATGGGAATATTTTAATGAGCTAAGTGTTATTCTCAGTATTCAATACCCTGTCTATAAGAGTTAGTGTCTTTTGTAATCCACACCTTTTGATAAGAGATAAAAAAAGAGGGTGTTTTCAGGTGGTTTACATTGGTTGTGTTTTGGGGTGTGACACACCCATATTTGATATGATGATCGTGATTGGATATAGTCCTAAAATGGTCAAGAAATGAGAGAATGGAGAAGATATAAGAAAAAAGGAGGCACTCTATGCAAATCCTACCAAAGGACAGGTTGGAAAGAATAGGTTAGACGATATAGGATAATGGGAAGCGTAGAATCACTTTGTGCCTCCAAATACTAAACTAAATATATGAATAAATACTAATCTAAACAAGCAACAATCAATCTCACACAAACAATCAACAAAGAACTCAGGAAAACTGCAGTAAGAGTAATCAAACAACAAACAACCTATCTAGCTGTTAATAAAACAATGAAAGACAAGAAACAAACAAAATTTGTGATTAAGCTATGCCTCGAATTTGTTCAAACAACAAATAATCCTATATCTACTTGTTGAAATGACAAAGAAGGGTACCAAGATGTACATGGAAATTTTAGTTCTTATATTTATAACAAACCAAGCAATCCATTATTAATACACTAGTTACAAGTTTGTCCAATATGTCTTGAAGAACAACTATAATACCTAAGTACTAAAAGAATAGCTCAAAATAATAATAGAATTGTACTAGACATAATAGAGCTATGATGGATGCCAATATAGACTAAACCATTGAGATATATGATGTACACCTTGATATGAAAGCGCAAGTGATGCTAAGATTCTATGAAAGCTAAGAAAATATATTATGTGCAAGATTGTGGGGGAAGCTAACAAGCATACAATCAATTAACACAAGCAATTTATTTGTAGATGATGCAAGAACACTAATGCAATGCCTAAAATGATGAAAAAGCAAAATGGATGCAGCTAAGAATACGTGAAAGCCAGCAAGCAAGAGATGTGCAAATATGCCTAGAATAATGGTGTTAATTGCCAATTTAGATATGCAATGCAAGAGCTATGCAAACATCACTAAAAGGATGAAAGTACAGGTAGAGATTCCCAAAATCAAAATCAAGCTTGTGACTAAAATCATTTGTAAAAATTGTCAAAATTTTCACAATCAAGAATTCAGTGTTTTACTATGAAAATCTGGATTCTATATGCAATATAAGGGATCAAATATGATGTCAATGCAAATGAAACCGACAAGATATATACTCAAAGAATAAATGATAAAATGAGAATCTAAAAGAAGCAAAATTTGCAATAATAGAATCAAGAGAAGACAAAGCAAAAGCTGATCCTTAGGCTGATATGAATACAAGAACAACAAAGAAGACGTGAAATCAAGTATATAAAGGAGGGAAGAAGACCTTGAGAGATCCTAACAACAACCAATGAATCCAATATAGGCCAAGGGAGGTGAAAGAAATCAAATTACAAACTGAAATTAGCAAAAATAGAATCCATGGAAGTCTCAAGAGGCAAGAAGGATGGAAACAAATAACTATCATAGCAAATGCTAAGAAAAATTACTAAAATGAAGGAAAGAGGATAAGAACAACGAAAAAAAAATGCAGTCTAGATGCTAAATACGAGTAAGATTGAGATGAAGACACCATGGAAATGAAAAACAACTACGAAACAAGGTCATGTAAATGATGTAGAAGACTTGGGATGTACTGGAATGTCAAAAGAGACAAGGCTTAGACAGAAACCAGTTTCAAAGCAAGCAAACAAAGCTTGAAAAACTCAGGGAAAACCCATGAAAATAGCAAGGTTAAATACGCTAGAGGGAGATACAAACGGCTTTTCATCAAATGCTTTCTGTACTACCTACAAGCAATGTATGAATTCAAACTTACAATCTAAATCAGATCTATCGATTAAGTGATTGCAATGAGTTCTAATGAAGCAGGGTAGGTGTACATCTGATCATAAATTCTTCGAATGGATTAAGTAGATATCAAGGATAGAAGGGAACTATGTCATGTCACCTTGTAAGGTGGTACATATAAGAGGGTAATTTTAATTTTGAAGCCTATAAACATATTTTTCAACATTAGGCATGGAGTCCTTATTTAGGAAGCTTCTTCATCTCTCATTGGACATAATGAACCTTGAACAACATGTCATGGAAATAGAATATTGCCTCAAACAAATATGAAATGGATCATTAGAACAAAATATCTATATGCGAACAAACTTTCTTTTTCAACCATGCTTCTTTCCCCTGTTCACTTGACTGAGACTGTCAGAGCATTTTAAGTTGGAGGTTGAAGTGTCAATTTTATTATTTTTTCTTTCTTAACCTATATATTTCTGTAGTTGAAGACTTTGTTCTATTATAATATTCTATTTTCTAACTTGCAAAACCACTTTTATGTTCATCTTGAGTTTGTGGTGTATTCTATAAACACTTTGTTGTTAGTTGTAACCTCTTTAAAAAAATAATAATACATAATTTTCATCTTCTTAGATTAGTGTTATATCCAGAAACACTGGTGATTGTTGCAAACTCGCAACCTCTTTTAAAAAAACTTAAAATATAGCATTTAGTTTTTTTTATTGCATGTGTAATAGCGTGCGTTCTTAATTTTTAGAGTACAAATTATTTTATTTAAAAGAACCTTCCCTTTTTTAACCCATCCTTCAAGATATATACTTTAATATTTGGTTGTAATACTAAGCTGGGAGGCCAAGGTTATAGGAATAATGTATGGCTGCTATACAACCAGCTATTCTATCTGTAATTACTGAATATAATGAAAGCAATTGCAATACAAAAATATGGGTGCCATTTATTTTTGTTATTTTCCACTAATGACAAACAATGAGGCAAAGAAATTCCCTGTAGAAACTTCAAGATGAAAGAACATGTGGAAGATGTGAATTTTACCTGTACTTTCTATCCCACACGAAGAAGCGTTGTTATTGCTATATTAGATGATCATAAATATTTGAAGCCTCTGCAATCCATAAATTGTTACAAGAGGAATTCTTTGTATGAACGGGACTGCATAAAAAATCAAGTTTGGAGTCACTCTTTGTGAGCCATCATTAGGATGAATCATAATGATTATCAGAGCCAACAATGCATTCTGCTGCAGACTAATCTTTCCTGCTCCTAATGTACGGGCTATATACAACAATTGGGCTTCTCACATTATACTTGCCATAGTTCCAAGTTAATGCACCTGCTAGCATAGTTTCCTCGGGTAGACCTCCACCTTGAACTTTCACGGTATAAGACAACTTTTGGTTCAAGGATGTGAAAGACAGAGTATCTGGTGTTACCTCCACATCCACTCCAGAGGGTGCAATTATCACAGACTCATATGCAGATTCTGCCAGTCCTACATTAGTCACTGTTCTAGGAAATACAGCAGAAAATGGCTTGCCTGCCTTAGCAAGAACCATCATGGAAGGATAATTGAGTTGCCTCACTCCTCTAAGCTTGTTCTTAGTCACATTGGAGGAGCAGGCACTATTGTCCCCTGTCACTAATCGCAAAGCTGTAGTGTTGTAACCTTGGCTGCACATCATATTGATGTAAGAATTTACATCTGCATCATACACAAGCCCTGGGTCCATGGCCCTCACTGGATCAATGAGTCCAGAGCCATATCCGAATTCTGCATCTTCATTTCCATTGATCTTATCATTCAAAGGATGAGCTGCAAAACACATTGATGATAATTTAACTTTCATCAAAACATATTGATGATAATTTTACTTACATCAGGAGCTACAAGAAGATTACAAGCCGTGGATTAATGTAGAGTGTTGTGGTTCATGGCATAAATCTCTAGTGTGATTACAATGATAAGGCATACTATGATTCTTAAAAATCATCCTTGTATAATTTTTGTTCAAGCTCAAGCGCACTTAGCTAGATGCGAGCTTTCTTACAGTCAGGTTTTCTTAACTTGCTAATCTATTTGCAAAACCTTAGTATGCAATATATGAACCGTTCATTTAAAATATCTTTTTAACAGGTTTTGTTTGATTATTCAATTCTTTTTAAGGGAGGTACGAACCCCAATTACATAACCTCTGGCTATGCATAGGGCCCGTACCATAAGTGTCCTCCTGGCTAATGCGAGGTGCCCAGGAGCCTTTGAGGAAGGAACCTAAGTTATGGTGTGAAACTCAATATTCTCCTTGGCTAGAGCTCTCTAATAATTAGACTCAAGAAAACTCTACAGCTCTGGAACAGTGAGAATTTTCTGCAGCCCCTCATTTATCAGACCAATTAGGTGGAGTATCTAATCCTTTGATTTTTTGAAAACTTAAAAATTAGACTCGAGAAACAGTTAAGAGTTTTCTGGAACACCCGAATTATCATACCAACTAGGGTGAGTATCTAATCCTTTTAACTCTTTGAAAACTCTAACAATTAAGACTTGAGAAGTGCACATCTCCTATATATATATATATATATAAATAAAGACTAACTACAGCTCTGGAAAAGTTGTTTTGTGCAGACCCTATTTATCAGACCAACTAGGTGGAGTATCTAATACTTTGATTCTTTGAAAACACTTTATATTGAAAATAATCGATGATTTAACTCTAGAGAAGTGATGCATTGCTATGATACCTGTGGTCATGAGAGCAGATTTAATAGCAGCCGGAGACCAGTCAGGATGAAAGGACTTTACATAAGCTGCAGCTCCTGTGGCATGAGGACATGCCATGGATGTTCCAGAAATTATATTATAATCTACGAGCCTTCTATCCCCTGAGTCCCTTGAGGGAGGTACAACCTTTGACCAGGCAGCCAGGATACTCACTCCAGGGGCAGTGATATCAGGCTTGCAAAAGTAATATGGGATCAATTAGTTAATGTAATCACAGCAGACATAAAACAGAGATTATCAGGTTTTAGGAGTGTTACCTTGAGAAGGCTTGGTGTAACTGGACTTGGACCTCGGGAGGAGAAATGAGCTACTATAGGTGCAAGTGCACCATTGGGGGTAACACTTCTTAATATTTTTGCAAGAGGTGTGCTACAATGAAACACAGACAATTCAAAATTCAAGAAAAAGAAAGCCCATCAACGTAAAAAATATTTAATTTCTAAAAAAAATAGCTTGATTAAATCCATTTCTACAAACTAAAAAAGTAGAAAGTACATAGTGATCACTGATTATAGAAGATTCTTTTGGGGAGGAAATGTCCAAGGAGCTCATTTTACTATTCTCCCGTTTAATTTATCAAACAATTTTAGTGGCCCTTGTATTCCATAGTGATCACTGATTATAGAAGATTCTTTTGGGGAGGAAATGTCCAAGGAGCTCATTTTACTATTCTCCCGTTTAATTTATCAAACAATTTTAGTGGCCCTTGTATTCCAAGTTAAAACACTTGCATGTGTGTGTGCACACACTCCATTTGGAACAACTAAAACATGAGGCTTGAGCCAACAAGAGCTTATATTTCTTAAAAACAACCTGGATGTATAACACAAATTGCCTAATAGGTTAATTACAGAGGGTTCTTAATATTTCCCATGCTCAGTCATTATTCTGCATTGTTTGATTATATTTTGTTAACACCACATTATGCCTTGCATCTTTAAGATTGATTTTGGCGAATTTAACATAGATACAGTCTTAGTACTTAACTAGCACTTAGAGTAGCTGTGATAAACATGCCACCCTTTAAAACAGTTAAGTTTTGTTGGTTTTACATTTATTTTACAGTGACCTCAAGCTGGGGGTAGTGATGAGCCTATATTTAGTCTTGATTTCCACAGTTTCTTAGGCTTTATAGGTTAAAACTTACTACTACCTCTCTTAATTTTGGAAAGCCTTGCACAAAAAGACAATCAAGTCAATTTAGCTTATTTGACACTGACCCAATTTGCACAGATATGACTTGAAGCAAGATGCAAGTACTGTTGCCAGAAACGGCCACACAACCAAAACAGCCGTTTCTGGTTTTTTTATTTAGTTTTAAATTTTTCTAATCTTCTAAATTTTAAAAGTTTATAATTTTTAATATTACAAATATAAAAAGTATTAATATTGAAATATTTATAATAAAATATTAAATTGAATTTATTATAAGTTAAAATTTCTTATATGCAACCTATTTGATTCCATTTCATGTCACATTTTTGTTACCGTCACGTTTCTCCTTTTCTCGTTTCTGGGAACATAGGATGCAAGTCAATTTGACCTTCCTTTCGTACATTCTTGGATTACTCCTACCTGTTTTCTACGTATATCACCACCCCGACTTCAAAGCAAAGGTAAATGTGTATTAAGTGTATATTTAAGGGATATTTTGAAAGGTTAGTCCCATTTCCTGATTCTGGGAAAAAACACAGGGTTACTTAGTAAAATATGTTCAAAACATGCATGATTATAAAGTTCTTAATATTACCCTATTAAAAATATATATATCTACCTCTTTTATTCTTGGAACTCTTTTTACACAGGTACCCCTATTTTTACACAAACAACAAATACCGATTTTATTTGCCATATCGTTAGGGTGACACCCCCGGTGCAAAAAAGATAACATGAAGCCTGCTAAAAATATGTGACAAGCATCAAATTTCCAGTTGGTGGAAATTTTATTTAGAATACTTAATGTTTGGCTCTACCATGCAAAGCTGAGTTCCCTAATGTTTGGCTTCACTATGCAATGGCTGACCTCTTTAACCTCCTGATTTAGACTTTTAGCAAAATTTAAAGCAACCGGTACATAAATTCATATGCCCCAAGATTGGGTTACACCAACATGTATTACTGTTTTATCACATCCAAGAACTTACCTCAGAATATCAACAGTTGACCTCGTTTAGATTATGGCGTGGCATTTTACTTCTTAGTAGTTAGTTAAGGGGTGCATTATGTTCATTAAAGTTTTTTCCTGGTTCAAAACTGTTTAGAGTGAGATTGGGTAATGCAATTACCTCGTGGAGTTGATGTAGGACTTGATCTTGTTTGCTTCTGCAGATGAAAATACTGTTGCAGGAAGGAGGAACATTTCTGCCTCCTCTGTGTAATCCCAACTGAATATGACACCGGCACCACCAGCTGAGAGCACTGCTGAATCATCATCCGTCTCGTCACAAAGTACTATCTTTCCTTTAACTTTGATGGGATCCAAAGAATCTGGATAACATTGGCTGAGAAATATATACAACAAAATCCAGAGTTTTGGTTTCAGCAAAAATACACCCCAATCTACTTGGAAAGTATTTCAGACAATTAAAAGGCAGGCAGTTTGTCAACTGTATTTTTTTTTCCTTGGAATCAATGTGTCCTTTGATTTAATTACCATTGATTCCATAATAAATTGATTCTTAAAAAAATCATGAATATAAATTGATTCTAGAAAAAATCATGAATACTAAAAATATCAAAATATGGAAATTGAAGAAACTAGTATGTCACCTCGCCTCATTTGAAGAATAGCCTCCAGAGATATTGGGGGCATTGCCGGCATATATTAAAGGATACAGTTGCTGTCCCATAGAATAAGTATTTATAGCTATTCCCTGTCATAAGACCAAATTTAATTTGTCGGGTCAGGGTGAACTCCTATCAAGTAACACTAAACATATAGATCTAATAATATGGAATGTCTCTGTCACCAGCTAGTCATGTCTTTGTACGCTATGAAACAAAGGAGAAAAGAATGAATACCATATTATCAGTGGACTGTCACAATTTGGTCCACCATTTTATTACTTTTATGATTTATCTTGAGCATGTCTACGACTGGTTGGAATTGAATACCATATTAATTATTTCTCAACTATTGTTAGAAATTGGTAGAGATAGGGATGATGCAAGTAGGATATTTCATGGCAGGTACCATCTTTGCCAGGCATCTACTAATTGATTTTTGGGTTCAAGGAAAGTTTCGACAGCTGTTCTTACTAAGTGTAAATTCTGTAATGTTTGCTTACCAAAAATTTCAGAGAAGATCAAAATGACAGTTATCAACTTTGCTCCAGCATCAAAATATATTTGAAGATGACCTTGTAACATCCTATTGTAATTTTTTCTTTTTTGCGTATCTCAGACTTGTTATCATATGAGTTGAGATATTTTGGTCTAACTACTGCTGATGGAGGCACATTCAGAGGCTAAATTTAAGAACTACTTCAATATATAATGAATTATTATTGTTTCTTATAGACAGTTCAATTTTCTTAGAATGATAGAATTTCTATTTCATTACATTCTTTTATAATGAATTAAATCTTGAAATTTCAGCTGAGAAAACTTTGAAGATGAAATTAATTAATCTACAAATATTATGCCTCATATTGTATGCATATTGTTGTGGTCCCATGGATAATAGATCATGTAAAGCCTATGATGAGGTGTGGTATGGTATGGTAGCAACAACTTAATTGGCTGATTGATTGTCCTCTCATTTATGTTGCAAAAAATGAAAAATGGAGAAATGTGATGACAACGAAAACGTGTTGAGAAATACGTATAAGAAACGAATTTTATATTTCACATATAATTTTTATTTTTATTATTAAAATATTTATATTTAAACATATTTTAACTTTTGATTTATTAATTTTATCTTTTTTATTATTGTTACTTTACTTTTATTATTCATTTTTAATATTTTTATATCTAAAATATATAATATATTTAAAAATCTCTTAAATATAGAATACAAGTATAAAACATAAATAAAATACATATACACTCAAATAAAAAAACTACGGAGGAAAAGTTTAAACTAATGGCACTCTTGCACGAGTTTCTTTTAGAGTCCCGCAAGAGGTGCTCCGAGGCAAGTGATTCCTATATACATCAACACTGTAGCGAAATTTACTGAGGTAAGAGACAGTCATGTGCACGTCATAAGAAACGAAGAAATGGCCGTTCCCATCATGTTGCTGTTCTCTCATCAATTGCAGCAACCAGACTACTAGAATGAGGAAGTGATCTGCCCCACTGCTTATGGGGCAATTGGTTGGCTGCATAGTTTCCTCTGGGTATGGTATGATTGTGGTGCCCTTGGGTTGAAGTGGAGAGGAGTAGATGTCTATTTTTGCTTTGCAAGCAATGAGAAATTGAGGATGAGGAGCATGCGATACTACATTGCTCTATGTATGAGCTAGTAAGTCAAGAAGCGCTCAATAAAGATTTGAATAGTAATATTAACTAAGGATGTTTTAGAACATAAGTTGACATTTAATAGATTACAAATAGCTTGCACTCACAACCCTGTTCTAAATGAAAACTAAGATGCAAAAAGATAGCTATATGAAATTTATTGCATCTTTTATACTGTGTCATAGATCCTACAAAGCCTACCATGGATGTAAATAAAGCATTCTGTTTGATTCTGATCTATGGGACAATCGTCATTGTCCAAATGTTGAATTGATAATATAGCGAGTGAGGGTTTGCTTACCTTCAAAGACATATTGTTCCCCAAAAGAAGTGGGGATATGAATTGACGATCGGTTGTGCTTGCAGCCACGGTCAAAGTCCAGGGAGAATAGTTGTAAACAGTTTGTTGATGAGGCCCTGAGTTTCCTGCTGCAGCTGATACTAAAATCCCTTTTTTCATGGCATGAAATGACCCAATTGCAATAGTATCTTCAAAATATTCCAGACGTTCTCGTGCCCGTCCAAGCGAAACAGAAATAATATCCACGCCATCATGGATGGCATCATCAAATGCAGCAAGAATATCTACATCTTGGCATCTTCCATCGGGTGCCCAACAGACCTTGTACATAGCAATCCTTGCACCAGGGACTCCTCCACGGGCATATCCTTGGGCCACTCCGAGAAGGCTCGCATTTTTCACAACATTCCCAGCTGCTGTGGATGATGTGTGTGATCCATGACCATGACCATCTCGTGGTGACAAGAAATCTTCTGATGGATCACCTAGCATCCCTCGGTTGTAAAAACTTGCTCCAATAATTTTTCTGCCAAAATAGCACAATTTGAAAAGGTCATGCAATGATAGTTTCAATTGAAGTAAATATCAACTTCCATCATTACTGCAGGCTTGAGGTTTGGCCTTCAACTTTATTAGTCCATTAATGTATAATAAAATCTTACATTTTTGTAGAAATATCAAGTGTGTGGATCGTCACCAACATCCCTAAATATATACGAATTTGAATTAAGAAGCATCACCTTACTTTTGATGATCATATCTCCTGTTCCTATCATTCTCGGTTCTATAAACATCAGGGATGTTGATAGCCATTCACCTTCCATTTCTGGAATGCTTTTCCGAGGCTTTAAGACGATTTATTCCTTAAAAGGATTTATTCATCTTCTTTTATCTTGGGTAAATACATGTTTGAGCAATATCCTTACAAGTAACCTCCAAACAAATGGAGGTTGGAATTATGTAGTGCCACCTACATTCACAAAATACCCCTAGACTAAATGCACATATCTCCTTTGTGGAGGTTGGAATTAGGATTGTTATTTAGAGTTGGAAGCAAGAGTGGTGTTAAAATTAGTGAGAGAATTTTTAGGCTACATGGACTATTGCATAAATATTATCTAGATGGTATGGAAGAATAGGACAGAACATTTGACTTTCTTTCAATAAAAAATTAAAAAAATCCTTATAACTGAAATGGTTTTCAAAATATATTTAAAAAGCAATAAGGTGTAGAAATTATTCATATAAAAAATAAATGAAAAAAATCATTTTTAAAAAAAGGTGTCCAATTAGTGTCAACTGAACTTCATAACATAAAAGAAAAATTAAGGTCGGGTTCTTATGGAGGCGGCTACCATTCTGAGTTTTACTATGCAGGTGGTTCTATGGAACTTTTTAACTTCCCAACTGAAATGGATAAGGCGAGCATGATTTTTGTTGGAAATTTTGAGCGATCTATGAAATGTGTCATCTGCAACTTTCTTGCCCTTGCTTTGCACATTAGGTTCCTATGGAGGTGGCTATCGCTCTAAGTTTTACTGTGCAAGTGGTTCTATGGAACTTTTTAACTTGAGTGATAGGGAAGGAATGAGTCCCAATCGAAAAGGATAGAGCGAGCATGATATTTGCCGGAAATTGAGCAGCATGTGAAAGGCAGCTGAAACTTTCTTGCACCCGCATTGAAGCTTTTTAGCTAAATGACATGTTATGAAGTTAAATATATTTTTCAATTTTTTTTTTTGGTTGCGGTAACTAGTAAAACTTTTTAGTTTTCTTTAACGATAAAGGAGAGGACTCAGTAGTTGTGCATCTTAACTTCATACCTACGTGGTACCCAAACGGTGTCACATCAACACTTAAAAATTATATCGATGGATAGCTTGAAGAGTCTATTATTTAATTCTAAATTTTCAAAGTATGACATGTCAGTATGGTGTTAACACAACAATTACCGTGCAAGGTATCATTAAAGTGGTAAATACATAAGTGTGATCAATACATGTGTATTGGGTATCTTATACTTGTGCAATTGATGTGTCATCATATCATTCGTTGTTGTGCACTACTAATTGGTCAAAGTTGTACAATTACATGTCAATTGTACACCTACCATTAACTATTTTCCAAAAAATATTGACTCTTTATATATTGGATATTTGATCTCATGTACCATTTCAAGTATTGGACCCTGCTCAACTACTATTATTTCTTCCTTAGTTTATTAAAAAAAAATTAACAAAAATATAAGATGACTTATAAAAAAAAATAAGCTTAGTTTTAACATTGTCCATCTACCAATCTTACATCCAAATTTATAAAAGTTAATTTTTTTCACTTCATTTTTGCCTCTATGAGCTTCTTATATGTAAGGTTGATGGTGTTCACATAAAAACAATACAAAAAGCTATTTAAATTTGTTCCATTACAATATTAAAAAAAAAATGCCTGCCCTGTTACAGGGTTTGAAATCTGTGTAGTTTGACATAAAAATAATACAAGAAACTATTTGAATTTGTTCCATTGCAATATAAAGAGCAATAAGGAAAAAAACTGACTTGTTGCAGGCTTTGAAATCTGATGTGGTTTGACACGTGCCTTTCCATTTGGATGGAACTGGCCCGAATCCCAAATCATCAAAACTCTCTGATTCCAGCCATATTCCTATAAAATGCATCCACATGAAAGCTATTTTATATGATACAAGTGCTAACTAGAATAAATTATTCGGAGAGGGACAGTAAAGTACAGAGGGTATACATGAAAATATCATTAAATTGTTGAGATTGTCTTCACATTTTCATATATATATAAACCAAAAAAACATAATCATCAAATTTGTATATAAAAATGCAACAATAACTTCATTTTTATAGGACAAATTTTTTCTAACAGTTTTTGGAAAGTCCTTAAAATCCCATGATTTTGTTGTAAAAGCATATTTTTTTAATGGAAAGTTTATGTAATCCCATGACTTGCATTTCTAATTATGATCTTCAAATTCCAAATTCCAAATCATCAAAACTTTCTGATTCTGGACATATTCTTATTAAAAAAAATTATATGAAAACTATTTTACACGATTCAAGTGTTAATTATAATAAATTACTTATACTAAGGGGGACGTTATGGTAAGATAGGTATACATAAAAATATTATCTTTAGATTTTTGAGATTATTTCCACATTCTTTTATATATTTAATAAAAGATAACTGCCATACCTGTATCCAGGAGCGCAACAATAACTTCACTTTCATAAGACAAATTTCTCCTAATTATTTGTGGAAAGCCTATGAAATCCCATGATCTTGTTGTAAAAAGCGTATTTTCTCTGTTTTCAAATACAGAGACGACTCCTTCCATATCTACACTTCATTAAAAAAAAGTTACTTCAATTAAAATGATACCTATATTTATTTACAAAAATTTCTTCAAAAAAAAAACCAATAGATAAAAAGTTGACTCAATCTATAATACATTCTAAAAATCATTTAAATGCTATTAATTACAATATATAAATAATAGTGTAACACGAAAATAAACATTACTTTATTTTCAAATATTTACAGAAATATGCTCACTTAGTAATCTATGCATGACAAATTTATCCATGTATGTGTAAGTCGTTAGACATTTCAAAAGAATCCCAAGTATGTGAGCACCGGGTCACTATTTAAATACCTTTATTTTTGAAGGTACAATATTTCTTAAATAAATGGGAAAGGGCTTATATTTAGGTATTTTAATTTTTTAGGGTATAACATTTGAGACAAATATTTAGAAGAGGGACCAACACCTTGATTTTTAAGATATATTAATAAAGAAAAATTAATTTACATTTTAATTTTTAATACGTAAGAATAAAATTATACATCATCTTAATTTTCAAGACCAATATACAATATTTGAGACAAAATATATGAAAAGACTAATATTTTAATCAACGTATTATTTTTATGTTTATAGGTCGTAGCTGTCTCATAGCATTTGTAATTCTCTAATATGTAACTTACAAATTATAGATTTAAAAAAATATTATATGTCTACACTTCATTAAAAAAAAAAAAATACTTCAATAAAAATGATGCCTATATTTATTTAAAAAAATTTCTTCAAACAAAAAAACCAATAGATAAAAAGTTGACTCAATCTATAATATATTCTAGAAATCATTTAAATGCTAACTTTTGAATAAACAATATTTATTGTTAGTATTATAAATATATTTAAATTTATATCATCCCATTACTTACCAATTCAAAGAGACTACATTCTATATAATTTAGTGATTTTATGTAATGCCTTCAAACATATCAAAAAATATTGTAGGCACCGAAACTTTTGAATATATATTTTTAATGAATTTATTGTTAAACAAATGAAATCTAAAAATTAAATTAAGTTATATTTCATGATTTTTAGAATAACCAAACAAAAATCTCAGCAGCTGAGTTTATTAAGCTATTATTTCGATGCCATTACCTTATTCTAATGCATATGGAAGTTACTTATCAACTAACAATACAAGAATTGCTTTAAATTTTTGGGGTTTCACAATAGGCAGTTCCATATAGTCGCACCTGCAATCTTTTGTACTTCAGATGGACTAAGCCAAGCTGCAAATCCATTAAAACTCTTCCCATAACTATATGTCAAACGTTGTTGTGCTGCTTCATGGCTGGAAATAACATCAAGAAACTTATTATACATAGTGATTTTATCTTTAAGCTTATCTATATATGCCATAACTAGCCTAGATATGGTAGTCTATTACTACCATCTTTAGGTGCAACGGTTAAGTTTATAAGTCATATTTAGATGATCTATCTAGATCTCTTGGATAAATCACTTAAATGCAAAATGAATTATTAGATGCATCAAATTGTGTTGTTTGAGTGGAGCAAGGTTAGAAACAAAATGAGTAAAAGAAAATTTTAGAATTTGAAGAGGTGTATTTGACTTTAATAAAATATATATTTAAAAGTATTTAAATAAGATTTATTTTTGAGATTATTAAACCATAAAAGATTAAAAGGAGATATAAAAAAAATCTTACCTTCCAAGAACAAAGTGGAGCATATCAATGTGAGATGCAGCAGCTACCATGTGAAAATCTCCTTCAACATTGGTTGGAATTTCACCCAAATACACTATATGAAGCTAATTTAAGATTCAAATAATTTTTCCAATCAATAAATATTAATTAGACAAAAAAATACTTATAAATTTATAATTAATATTGATATAAAACATTATTTAGATTGATACAATATAATGCAACTTTTTTTTCATAAATCGATACCTTTTGATCTGATTCTTGAGATGCACCTACACAAGCCTTGCTATTCAGCTGCACTAGAAATAAAATGATTAATACCAGAAAATGGCTTTTGTTCATTTCTGCCATTACTGAAATGGGCATCTTTAATTCACCATACGATGTTTGAAGGATAAAGTTTCTTCTATATATAGATTATATTTTAAATTTAATATTCCATTGTAAAACATCAAACGCATAATTAATTGTTTTTAGTGTTTTTATATGAATGCAATCATTCGGCTAAATAGAATCTGGACAGATTACATTGGAAGTTTAAGAACACCCCTCAATTCTGTCAATTATCTTTGGAAGTAGTGTCTCATTTATTAAACTTGTAGAATTGAATAATAATTAATAGTTTTATACAGATTTGTAAAATCATGAAGCCTATTTTATAAAAAGATTTTGTAAGTCTCATTTTAGAGTTTATTTTTATGATTTTAAAACTTTTAAATATCCTTTCATTATTATATCTATTTAAATGATAAAATCTTTTTATTATGGTTGCAGGAGGTTTACTTTAAAACATTGAATTTAAAAATATAATTAAAGTTAAATGATTAAATAAAATAAAAAAACTGGTGTTGATTAGAAATGGTTGTTTTGACTATACACTGGGCTCACAATGATGTTTAAAAATAAATTATAACCTAAAAAAGTATTTGAACCTGAAATTTCATTAAAACTCATTTTATAATTTTAGATTTTTTTAAGTCTTTTATTTTACAAAGAAGCCTCGTTTTGTAATATATTTTCTGTTTTATATTAATAGAAATTGGATGATAATGTTAATTTATTATTATAATTTTAATCTAAATTATATATAATATTTAATTTTCAAATTAATCATTATGTTATTAATCAATCATAAATTAATTATAAAACTAGTATTTACATTTGATAATATATATTATGTTGTAAAAATAATTAATTATTTTATATTTTATTTAATATTTGATTTATCTAACATTTTAATGATTAAATAGGTTTGAAATATTACAAGTTTCATGAATTTTAATCAGTGTTTAGTTGAAAGTGAGCAGTGTTTAGTTGAAAGAGCTCACTGATTTAGATGTACATTTGTTCATTCAATATATATATATAGCCTATGGGCATGCTATTTTTTCTTTGCGCTGGGGCCCCTATAGAAACATAGCATTTACATAGAATCACTGAATTACATATATATATATATATATATCCGAAATATAGATTGAAAAACCGACATAGTATATATATATATATATTTCTGAAATATAGATTAAAAAACCGACATGAATTATGTAATTCAGTGATTCTACGTAAATGCTATCTATTAAAACACACAAATAATGATTAATAAAATATTTATTATTGTTATACTAAATATTTTTATTTATTTATTTTTAAGATATATATACGGGGTTTCTATAGGGGCCCCCAGAGCAAAGAAAAAATAGCACGCCCGTAGGCTATTACACGAAATAGAGAACCAGGGAAACAACAGTCGTCTAAACAACCGGCCTACACCAGTCCCTACACCCAAGAGCAGACCACTAAATCCCAACAGAACAAACCAAAAACCAGAAAACCAGTGGGAAAGACAGACCACCATTAACAATTAAGCCCCAACCGAACCTCATCGTCCTTGTCATCCAGGAAGATGATTTTCTTGTCTCTGCACGTCTTCTCCTCTGTTGCTTCCGGAACCTCCTCCTTCATGAGCTTCCTCGGGGCCTTCCCACTAGATGAAGATGCCAATGACGGATTGGTGCCTGGCGGTGTGACCAGCCCCAAAGCCTCGAAACCCAAATTGCTAGATCAGGGAGACACTGGCATCTTCCCTCTCAACACCCATGTCACCAACATTTTAACCGCATCCACCCGTTGTTGCTCGTTCCTGTGTGTCCTTATCAACTCCATCTCCAGGATTTGGCACCTGAGTTGCGCCATTAGGGTCAAGGAGATAAAGTTGCCCTCCTTCAAAACAGGTGAATTAATCTTCCTTCTTGGGTCCTCCACGAACTCCAAAAGCATCGAGAATCTAGTCTCCAAAGCCCTAAACGCTGAAGCTGGTACTAATCCCAACCCATCCTTCTCAGAAAAGGGCAAACTTGGCAGAGGAGTCAGATCATGTGCCAATATTTTCTTCACAAGCCCGATGCAAAAATCAGGACGCACGCAGGACTCCACAACCTGTGCCACCACCTCAGAATCTAAAACCAAAAACATTAGGTTCGACGCAAACATTACCCAATCTCTGAATTTACCCGACTGTGAGCACCCTTCGCTAAAGAATCCATACCTAGAATATCCGAGACCATCACCAAAGCTTCGTCATCTGGAAACCAAAAGATATGATTCAGACGAGTTCATGAAATCTGACCATCGAAAGCCATTTCACGCATCTCACTACCGCCATACACACAGGTAATTGACAGAACAACCTCATGATTTTCCTTCATTTTCCCCGCTGCACACCTCCGCATTCACAGACACCTATGGGTTGACGTTGGGCTCTGCATGTCCAGCGCATATAAAGCCCTAGAAAAGTCGGGGCACAATGAGGCTCGAGGGAAGCCTCTCGACTCCCTCATGCCTCGGGTTGCCACAAGTCCTTTCAATCATCTTGCCCTTGCCATAATAATTGGCGTAATCAATGCGAGGCTCGAACGACCACCGCCATTTCCCACGAAACAAGATTGCGGAATGATGGAAGAGACACGTCCATCATTCACCACCTTCCCCAACAAATCTGCTAAAATTCCACTAAAGCAGCCAAAGATGGAGCCCCCCTAAATTAACCAAGCCCCAATAGATTGCTTTTGAAGATCAAGCAATCTAGAGGACAAAACAACATTAAATTAACCAAAATCGACCATAGAGATCGATGGAAAATCTTCCCATGCCTCTCTTACATTATCCCCCTGATAATTTTTCAATTGATCGATGCCACAATTACCCAGGTAATCAGCGACCGAGTTTGCCTACCAAAAATAATGATTGCACTCCCACTCCAAGAAACTCTCCAAATTCCTCCAGGGTCTTGTTAAAATGTTCTCCAAATGCCAAGACCCTGCCTCCCTTTTCTTTAATGCTGCGATGATCCCTTGAGAATCCCCATCCACAATAATTTTTGGAATGGCACATTGAATAGCTAGTTCAATCCCATTAGCGAGAGCTTGTTCTTCCGCTTCATTATTAGACCCATCTTGGATTTTTCTGGGCATTACCCGCATCAAGGATCCACTACAGTCTCGAATGACACAGCGAACCCCCGAAACTATTGGATTCCCCCTAGAGGCTCCGTCGAAATTTAGCTTAAACCACCCCGTCGGAGGAGGAACCCATTTCTACTTCCTAGACCTCATCACATCCCCAACTACAATTGACCCAATAACAGGGGAAATATTTTTATTGTTAATCTATATAAATTTTCTAATTAATTTTTTATAATATTTTATTTACTTCATATGACATGTTTATACTTTTCCTTTTTTATTATTTATAATATTTATTGCTTATTTATAATTTGTAACTTGATGTGATTTATATAACACTAATTTAAATTTAATTTTAATTTTAACTAATAAATATATAAATTTAATTAATTTTTAATATGATTTATATAATTTTAATTTATATTATATACATGGAATAGAGATATTCTAAGGAAGTTTGTATTATAGACTTTTAATCATTCTACCATTTTAACCATTTGTCATGTATTTTGAAGATATTATTTTATTTGAAAGATTTGGTGATTATTAAATTATTACTATACCAATTTTTTGGAATAGAGATATTCTATGGAAGTTAGTATTATAGACTTTTAATCATTCTACCATTTTAACCATTTGTCATGTGTTTTGAAGATATCATTTTATTTGAAAGATTTGATCATTATTAAATTATAACTATATCAATTTTTCAAAATATTTAATAGTAGGAATGTTTACTTTGTGGCTCTTGTTTATTTACATATTAGATGAAAGTTAACTTTAAAAAAATAAAATTACTTTCATATTCTAGAGCAACCATATTCAAAGTATTTAAGAAGTATTACTATTTTAATAAAATTTGGACAATTAATTATAAATATTATGACACAAATTAGTACTTTGAGACCCTTGTTTAGATTAGTTCTATCTACATGGAAATACACACAGCGATCCTAATTAGAAATTTAAATCCTAATACCTAAGTTGTGAGAAGTTAGTATCTTGGAGAGTTAGCTTTAGTATCACAAATAAAAGCCTCTCAATGGGGCGACTTAGTGATGGATATGTTCACGAATACATTTTGTTGGTATATTTTTTGGGACTTACCATGTTAGATGATATGCATTCAATTCTCACATGATATGGAGAAAAATGAAAGCACGTTGAAACTTCTTAATTTTGTTGTTGTTGTTGTTGTTGTTGTTGAGTAGGTCCTCCCACTTGTCGTCGACATCTCATTACCCAATTTTCTTGTTGCTCTATCGTGCCACTTGCCTACCTAGGTTCATCCCATGACCTTCCTACTCCACATAGATGACCTTTCCAACCCATCATCGTTGATTTCTTTGCATATAAATGGACATCTCTTTGTAAAATGTTGTATGAAGATTTTTTTCCAGGAAACGTTAGTATGCAAATAAAATAGAAATGCACAGGGCCATGCCCATCATTCCCATTTTTCAAATGTGAGGTTGATCCTCTATAAGAACCTTTATAGTTCCCATGCTCTCGCCTAGATGAATACAATGACAAGTATATTAAGCAAGCATAATTTTGGGGTCTAGGAATTTTTACTAAGAGGACCGTGGTACACTTATAATGCTAAATTCTTGGTGATTAAGAAACAAATTTACCCTCAATTTGGTTGTTGGGCCCCTTAAAAGTAGGTATGACTACAATAAGGTGTCTAAAAGATAAGAGGAATTTACTGGAAGGTGTGTGTATACACACACACACACACACACACACACACACACACTCTTCACAATGAAAAACATTTGTAAGAAAACATTACTTGGAAATCTGTAGAGCTTTTCTCAATATAAGCTCTTTTGTTTCCTCCAGATCTACTTAACTCATTCCAATACAATTGTGATTAAGATGTGATAAATAATCTAGTCCATTAGTGTTCCATAAGCATACACTTCATAGCATAGTTCTTAACACAATGTTCAATATAGAGAAGATATGGATGGTACACACAATTTACCAATTATCACTTTATAACTCTAGATAACAAATGATAGATAGAGCTCCATACCCATATATTTGTATACATATGAATGTCTTTCTAGTTCCTTAGATTTAGTTATTTCATGTTGAACTCTTATTATATATGAAGGTAGCTGATGCAGGAGCATCTAGGTTCACTTGTAATCCTACATCAACCATAAACATTTAGATTTAAAAAAAAGTTAAATTAAGTGATAGTGCACAAGTATTTTTTACATGCAAGTTTTTTGTAATTTTTGCACAACTCTTTTTCATGCATATTGTTTGTATTGTGCAACCTTGCAAGCATGTTTGACTTATAATCACTTGTGAAACATCATGCAAGTTTGTTTATAGGTCTTTGCTTAGTTCAACGCAAAGTAGAATATTTGAATCCTTGAAAATATTGTTATGTCTCATGTAGAGCATTGATGCACAACCAAATGACAAGAAGGAATTTGAACAATAGGTACATGAATTCATTCACATAGATTTTGTTTGTGAAGTGTTGTGACTTGACTTGTGAGTTACAATCTCTACATGGCTTGTTCAATATGCCATTATTCTTATGAGATTTGGTGAATGCCAATCATCATGATGTGTTATGAATCATCAGGAATATAATGGGTATTCAATGATTATGGCACATAGGGATGTGTTAGAGGTGTGATGTGTTATGAATCCTTGGGACTATATCTTGTATTAAATACTTGTAGTGGGTTGTTGAGAATATTAATTTAAGGGTGTCTTGTGCCAATACAAGCATGTGCATACACTTGTATGAGTCAGTTAGAATTGGATAGAGAGTTGAGAGTTATAGAGCTACCAAATTGAGTATTAGATAGCTAAACATGTAAAGATTGTGATTTCACAAGCGAAGATATAAAGATTTGATGTTGTAACACATCACATTTATGATTGTTGTTGTTGTGTTATGTGTGTAAGGTGTATTTTCGTTATTGAAATCAAATAGAGAATATTGTTACTATTATTTCATTTTATTACATTATTCCATTGTATAATTTTGAATGTTGTGTGGTCTAAGGCATCTCTTCATTGAGACCCTTAACCATGAATGCATCATTTGTTATCTGAGCAAGGTTTATTCCTTGTAGGTGAGCGTGCATAGTTTTTTTCCACATTTGTAAGTGTGGGTAGAAAGTAGTGAATAAATATTCTATCACAAGTGTTGGGAAGAAAGAGTAGCAATTTTTCTTTGATTTCAAAGAAATGGTGCGCATAGAGAGTTTTTTTTTTCAAAGAACCTAGAGTGGTCAGAGTGACTAGATTTACAAACTTTGTTGAGTTGATGAGAAATATGCAAGGTTGTTTAGATGCTATGGAGACTACACAATAAGTCGACAATGAAATCGTCGAAGAAGCACTTGAGAATTAGGCTTGAGAAGAAGAGGTCAATGAAACTTGAAGATAGATTCCTGCACATAGACAAAAGGATGAGTATTTTACCAAATTTGGACACCCCTAGTTACTTATGGAGTGTGAGTCCTAAAGAATTCATTGATTGGATCACTGAGTTAGATAAATATTTTGTGTGTGAGTATAGAAGATCTCAAGAAATCCAAATTTACATCTACCAAATTGAAGGGTCATACATCCTTGTGGTAGGAGCATGTGTAGATGGAAATAGTTCATAGAGGAAAACATAAGATAAAGACATGATAGATTAGTTGTGAAGTTGAAGTGTACATTATTGATTAAGTCTATTCAATAAATTGCATAACTTGTGACAAAAGGAATTGAGTGTGAAAGATTACATAGAAGAGTTTTACAGACTTGCCATTAGAGTGGATCATGTTGCAAATGATGAGAATATCTTAGGATACATGATTGGATTTTACATTTCCATTCAAGACAAATTTGAAATGATTCACATGCTTTCAGTTAAAGAAGCTTATCAATGCGTGTTGAAGGTTGAGGAAAATTATTTGGCAAACAACAAGGTGTAGTGAGAGGGAGACACATGTTCTAACATGCACAAGGACAAAGAGGAAGTGTAAGAGGTTATTTTGTGCAAGGAGAAGAAGTTAAGACTTGAAAACACAATGATAGTAGTGTGCAAAGAGGGAGAGAAAATTTTACCAAAGGTAGAGGATCTTGTGGACGATATAGAGGTTGTGGATTCATGGGTACATGCTTTGTATGCAAAGAGACTAGACATAGAATGTTTGAGTGTCCACATGTTCACAATGATGGCCCCAGTAGGATTGATTCTAATGCACAAATCATGCAAGTTGATGAGGAAACTATTATTTCAATTCATAATGTAGATGAACCAAAAGTTGGAGAAGATTTAATGATGAAGAGGGTGATGTTGAAAACAAAAAAAGAGGAGAATAATCCTACATAGAAGAAGAACATTTTCTAAACCATTTACAAATCTAAACCTGTAAGTGTTGCAAGGTGAATTTGTACAATGACAATACAAATAATCTCATTTTGAAATAAATGATTTATGAGCTTGGTGTGTAGAGGATTGCATATCCAAATCCTAAAACACTAACTACAAATAACATAATTTTGGACAGTTGTAGATAGTAGCATAATTCCTTTTTTCCTTTTTTCCTTCTTTCTACTAAAACATTAAGTAGAGATCACATAATTTCTTTATTTCTTCTTTCTTCTAAAACACTAAGTACAGATAAAACAAGATAAAGAATATAAGAAATATATTATAAAACCCCACAAATATTTTGATGGTTTTTTAATTTAAATATAAACCAAACTATTTTTTTCAAGGCCAGTACCATGCATTTTATTATTTTGTGGCCATGTTTATTTAAATATGTGTTACCTCGTCTTTTATTCTTCTGGGCTTTTTGTTAGAATTATTACAAATGTGAAAATATCTGCTACTCGGTAGATGATTATAATTCGACTCCATTCTAAACACATTATAAATCATTATCATCACTGCAATACTTTTAAATAAATGGTATTTAGAGTTTTAATAAGGTCTTGGAGGGGTTACATGCGCTAAACAGTCCAAAAATAAGTAATATAAAGGACTAAAATGGGGCATTATCAATTTGTTCTGTAACAGTTGTGTCATCTTGGGAACGTACAGGGCTCAACCATATCTGATAATGAAGATGATCAGGGTGACAGTGGCACCAATATCTATAATGGAGGTTTGAATGGACAGGACATGAGGATTTGGAACCCTTAAACCCACAAAGACTGAAAGCTTTCTTTTGGAAATTCAGACAAGAGCTCAAGCATGAACTCAAGTAGGTAAGCTGAAGTATTCATGCTATAATGCATGTTTGGATGGTTCTTGAAATGCTTTCAAGCAACAGAATGAAAAGCACACTAGTTCGCATAATAGAGAAACACACTTTGAGCCAATGCCTAGTGGGGTAGGGAAAACATTCTTTCCAGGTATGCAGAGGTGGCAGAATATATGAGAGAGGTGGCAGAATATATGAGAAAAGCTATTGAGCTGTGGATCCCTTGCTCTTGTTTGTGATTGGGGAATTCTTTAGTCTTCCGATCATATGTAGGTCGGGTGCAACAGGGGCGGAAACACATATTGAACCAAATGCCTAGTGGGATAGGGGAAACATTCTTTCCAGGTATGCAGAGGTGGCAGAATATATGGGAAAAGCTATTGAGCTGAGGATCCCTTGCTCTTCTTTGTGATTGGAGAATTCCCCCATCTTCGAATCACATGTAAGTCGGGTGCAACCGAAACGGAGACACTCATTGAAGAAGGCGAACACCACAAAGAACCCCTTTATTAAATATTGAAATTCAAACTTGAAAATGTTAAGAATCCAACAGAATCATTTAAGCCACAAACCTCACCAGCTCAAAACCAAAAATTATGTTTTACATAATGAAAATGATGTTGAAAATAATGTTTAATATCAACTTATAAAAAAAACTACAAAAAAACATACTCTTTGCACTCCTAAATTTAAATGAAATCTAGAGGCACTCGGTTAAATATATAGAGATGATAGTGGCATTTGACTTCTGATGCTTATAACCTGATAAGATATCTAATCAAACTGTTAATTTATAATTTATAATTCTACTCCGTGGGAGCCTAGAAATTTATCTCTTTTTTCTTTTTTTTCTGTGTCTTTTCCAGTTTCTGCAATTTTTTTGGTTTTAAATTTTGTATATCAAATTCCATCTTTAAATGACTAAAGCGGCATTTAACACGAGAGAAGGAACAAAAAGTAACTTTATATATCAAATTCAATATCGAAATGACCAGAGTTTCTGTTATTTGGTTGGTTTTGTATAAAATTTTACAAGTAAATTGTTTTTATTCCCTTTCAATAAACAATTTGATACAATCAACCATCTGTACAAAAAATTTCAAAAAAAAAAAATTAGAGAGATCTCTAGGTTCTCACATAAATCTTGTGATTGAAAATTCAGGATCATTTTCAAAACTCTAACCCAATAAGATTCAACAAGCTTACCAAATACTGTGGTTTGAAAGAGGTTATTTGAATGCATGTGCCTAGGCATATGCAAGTGGTAAAACGTTTACAAAATCAAAGTTAGAGGTTTCAAATATAATTACA
The DNA here is from genome assembly GCA_037957365.1 of Torreya grandis. Classification (NCBI taxonomy): domain Eukaryota; kingdom Viridiplantae; phylum Streptophyta; class Pinopsida; order Cupressales; family Taxaceae; genus Torreya; species Torreya grandis. The sequence goes on from JARHVA010001134.1 coordinate 806,809, forward strand.
ATTAAGCATATAGGTGTGTAGAACTCTATACCATTTGACACATATTTAGAAGGGGAATGATATTCATTCATGTTCAAGATTTTTTAAAGATGTAAAAGAGAAAAATTTAAAGTTGAAAAGTTCAAAGTTACAAAATTTAGAGTTTCAAAAATAAAAATATTCAAATTCAAACACAAAATATATATTTTAGAGCAAAGTCTATGAGTAGTGTGGTCATGATAGGGGCATAAATATTATTCATTCTCTTTCGATCATGCAAAATAAAATATAGATCCATTTGCAGTGGTGTGATTCAAATCTATGCATGTGATGCATGTTTGAGTATAATGACACTCAACAGCCTTGGAATCACTTCTAACGAACCCATCATAGTTCCACCTTTTTGGGGATCAGAGCATGGATTATTTTTTCTCATTCCTAAAAGTCAAAATATGATTATTTTTCCTTATTCCTAAGAGTCAAAGTAATGCATCTTTTCAACTTATGAAATTGAATAATGTATACATCCAAATTTGGTCAAACAAAACATGAGTATTATGTTTTGCGGCTTTTATATTTAGAAGCTTCTAACGCTGAATTAAGATCCCATTGACATTGTTGTTTATAGTCATGTCTACTTTATCATTATTTTACACTGATTTCATTATATTTTCTGAAGTTTTATTTTTCCATGCCATTCCTCAATTGAGTCACAAGGATCCCCAAGCTTCTTTCTCTTTCATTTTATTATCTTCTTGCTTTTGGACAAAACCCTCTTATTTAGACTAAGCCGCTCTGCTGAGTTATCTGAAGGGATAGGTTTTGTTCAGCGTACATTTTAAAACCTTTTTCAAGACATGTTTATTTTGGGTTTCTTTTTATGACCATATCTAGCACTTATCAATTTCACACTATCATAATAAAGAAAAAATCATACTAAAATGAACTCAACACTTGCATTATTGTATTTTAACAAATACTGTGATTTGAAAGAGATTTACTGTTTTTTTTTTTTTGCAATCCATCTTATAAAAGTGCAAAACTCTGATGTTTATTTTAGACCTTTGCATAAAATATAATATTATTTGATTAAGAAAACCTTATAAAATATTCACCAAATAAATTTACAATTTATATATATTATCAGAGGGATTATTAGAAAACTTTTTTGGCAGTGATTAGATTTGTTTCTTGACAGCTCTGAATTTACATATTATGATAGGTCTTACCAAAAAATATTAATGTATTCTTAAAGAATTATTAATGAATCATTTTTTTTCCATGTTTGAGGTCCATCGGATGAAACCCTTGGTATGAAAGTTGATAGTCATAGAAATATGTGGAGATGGGGACAGAGACCATTTATGTAATCTATGAAAAAACTTGATAGAGCACACTGAGCATAACCAAACTCGAGTCGGTGTTGCTTATCTGCATTCGTAACAAAACCATAAATCTATAAAACAACTGAGCTACAGAGCAATGCCCTTGCGCTTGAGAGTAGTACTTTGTTGTCTAACTTTGCAGGACAATAAAATAGAAATAATATTATATACATTGAAGCAAATCAATAATAATAATAATATGATTTAACATTACATTATTAAATGAAAGAAGGAAAAAAATGGATGCAGATCAGTAGCTCCGTATAAAACGGAGTAACGCACCTCAATGTGAATTTGTCCGAGTATGTTTCCCGTTCAATTAGAAGCAATTTTGGAAACTGATCAACAATCCAAGAAACACTTAAGAATTAAAGATAACTGAAGTGCTCCATAAGCCAAATGAATTTGTTAATGGATACCCATTTTAGTTAATGCATTTTGGCATTAGGTCGTGTGCCTTTTGTAGCCTCCACATTTTTCATACTAGGCTGTTTTGTCTGCAGCTAAATCATGTCTCAATTTTGTCTCAGCAGTTTTTGAAGCAAAAAGCTAAGGTTAACAGCACTACCAAACATCATGGAAAGGAGACACGACATGAATAAAGTGCAAAAGCGAACCAGGTGGAAGACTACAAGCAGCTCCAAACAAATCTTGGAGGATCCACCAAAGCAGTTGTGCCCAGAAATTTTTTATACATAAGTTGAAGCAAGATGGAAACAAAACATTTAGGGGCTAACTTCTAATGGAAAGTAATTTACAAGTTTGTTTTTTGGGGATCCAAAGCATTCAAAATGGGTTGAGTTATAATTTTAAAAAAATTATAAATCATCAAAAGGGTTGCAGTTTGACTTGTAAGGATGATGTTCTATTCTATCATTCATCAAAATACAATTTTTTGTATAAACATGGTAAGAAAAGTCAAATTGTAGGGCCAATATTATTCTTTGAGTGAGTTTGAGTGAGTTTAACATTTGGCTTGTGTAAGTCGAGGTTGAAAGTCTTAGGACCACTTCAACAAAAATAAATTATAGAGATTTTATGGGTTTTGTATGTACATGATATGACAAGAAGTGTTTGGAAAAAAAGAAGAGCATGCCTAGAGTAACAAACACTTGAAAATCAACTCAAAAATGTTCAAGAGAGAGCCAAAACGCCTTTGAAAGAAGGTTGTTCGTATTAGATAGTTAAATGGACCTAAGGGACAGCCATATCAATATAAAAACGCATAGAATAGAAAGTTTGAGGACAGCAACAAGGAAAACTAAGTTACAGTCAAAGAGAGGTGGAAAAGGGGACATTTTAGTTATAATAAGGTTGGAGCGATTAGAGCAGCCATCTCAAAATATAAATCTGGATTTGATGTGGGTTTTTCAAATACATAGAGAAGGGAAATTTGTTCTGGAGCAATTCCTTCTTTGTAGTGAGATTTTTAGTAGCTGTTGACAATATCTTTGAAATTAGTTTTTGACTGTTGTAATTTAACGAAGGATATGTTGAACCTTTTGTAAGTAGATTTGAGGTGTTCTTACCCTGAAAATATTGTTATAGGAGATTAAACGACAAGTTTTTGTGTGATTTGAGACTTATTGTATCTTTCGAAAAAGATTTGAAACTTCAATTTTAGAACCTAACCAATCCTTATTCTAATTGGGTTCCATATAAAATTGGAAATCTTCTTAAATATACCTTGAGATTCATTTTAAATATTTATATTTTATAAAAAAAAATCATTTTAAATAAATTCGAATTAAGTATAATTAATATGTTCCTTAATTTAAAATTTCATTTAAATAATAAAATTTTAAAATTTGTTACAAACAATTTTTAAGAAAAAATAGAATAACTTAATTTAAATATCAATGAGAAACTCGGACAAGATCGTCCTTCAAAAGACCCCTATCTGAAACTTTTTTAAACACCACCAAAAAAAATTAAATACATTCACATCCCTGAACATAAGGGGCAGAGAGAGGTACATTGTTTCCATAGTTGTGAGAGGAAAAACATTATCTATGGACAAAGATAAGGAGTTTGTAGAATTTTCAATAGCTTAGAGGAGTTGGAGATGGCTTCCACTGTTTCGAAGAGATTCTTCCCTTTATTTTCATTAGTAAATTAAGTATAGTTTTTGTTAAAGGATTTTTCTTTATATTGGGTTTTTTAAAAGGTAAATTTTTGTGATCTCTCATGAATGAATGCTTTTAGTTTAGTTGTCCATTAATTTTTATTTTTTATTCTTATGTACATTGATGGTACAAGTAATTGCTCATTTTAATATAGAAAAACAATGAATAATTATTGTACATAATGGTATAGAGTATTGTTCTAATATATTATATTTTATTCATATAAATTATTGATTTTAGTTGTAGTATAATGTATTTTTTTATGTGAAGTGTGCATATAAGTTTAATATTATGTATTTACATCTAATTTTTATATGAAGCATACATATAAATTTAATATTGTGTATTTGCATTTAACTCTTTAATAGAATAGACATACTTGAGATATGATTCGTATAACGTATTTCTTATATGAAGTGTGCATATAAGTTTAATATTGTGTATTTGCATCTAATTTTTAATAGAATAAACATGCTTAAGATATGATTAGTGGAATCAGTAAAAAGATGTAGTTAATAATATATATTAAATTTGGCATACATATATTGTTAATAATATATATTAAATATTAAAATTGACATACATATATTGAATTTCAGTAGTTTTTTCATTGAATACCCAACATAATTTATTGATAAAGTCTAAGTGAGGTTTTGCAATATTAATAAGCTATACGATTAAAAAATGTTGCCTTTAAAATCTTGTTTCCCATATATTAAAAAATGAATAATTTAGTGTTTGACTTTTCTATTAGAATAGCTTTTATTGACATTTCAACAATACTAGAGTAGCAATAAACAAAAGTTTTATACAACTATATACAATTATTTTTTTAAATATTATAGAAGTAAACTTTACATATAATATAAAATGGGTCATATTGGGTTGACACTTACTATTTGGAACTCATATGGATCCCATGGAATACCCTATGAACTTAGATGTGTTATATGCAAAAAAAAATATTATATAAGACTTTAAAACAAAAATAACATTAAGAAATTAGATATAAGAAAGATATAGAAGTGTACTAGAATCTTATTAATTCGAATATTTTATGTGACGTTCTTTTTAAAGAGATGATTCGCTGTTTATCTTATTCTCTATCTTCTCTATATATTTCTATGTATTTACGTAGATGAAAATATAACCTAAAAAAATGTAATCTCCTATCTTGTTCTCTATCTTCTCCTTTATATTATTGGTAATTCTTTAGATTCCATCAATTATAATTAAGTTGTATCATAATCTAACAATCGACCACAAAGGATAGGAATAGAGATTAGAAATGGTTGAAGAGAATACTTCCTTAAAAGTTGATGAGAGAGGGGAAGATAGGCATGTAAATGATTGCATGCATGAAGTCAAAATTAAAGATGATGCTGATTTTCAAGATGCAACAAAGACTGCTCTTACAAAGCGCAAAGATGAAAGGGAAAATATACAAGAAGAGACATGGTTTGTTTTATGGAGAAAATGAATATGAATAAGGAGGTTCAAATAGGGGATAATGATGTAGAAGTATCCAAGGGCCCAATCATTTGTACTATAGCATTCAAAGGTCCAATCACCTACAAGGTGGATGTACAAAGTTGGAGGACCAAAAAAATATCATTCTTGAAAAAATCATCCATGATTAACAAAAGGTGAACTATACTATGTCCAAATAGGACGATTTCATACAAAAGGGGTTTTCACCTAACTTCCACAATTCTGAAAATGCAATCAACAAACCCTAGTTTCCAAAATAAGCTCAAAAACCCTTGTTAAGCCCTAGAAACCCTAGATGCCACAATAGTAGAATTTTATAGATGAATTCCAGCCAATGACTTGTCTCAAAATTAACTGAAAACTTGAAGAAATATTTAGAAATTTAAATGCATGAAACAAGTACCTTTTTTGCCAAATTTTTGAAGCTCAAATGCCACTTTTTGATGGCTGAAAATTCTAATTTCATTCCAAAAATACCGCTGTTGTTTTGAAAGTTTTTCCTCTTCAAATCCTTGCCAAAAATCACAAGTGCCTGAAAAATACCAAAAAAATACAATGAACCTTTTTGGGCATATAAATGGTAAAAAATGACTCTCCAAACCAATCGCTCCACTTGCCAAATGCAAGAAAATTAGCAGAAAAATAGGAGAATGAAATCTTGCCTTCCACAAGTGAAAAAAATTTCAAAACCTGTCAAAATAATTAAATAATAATTCTGAAAATTATTATTTAATTTTATACTTCAAACCCTTCACAAAACTCCTTCAATCGCTCACACCAACACACAAAAAATTAGCAAATAAAATCAGAATATTTAATTTGCATAAAATAGACCAAAAGAGGCCTCCAAACATTTGATCCAAGCTTCCAAGGTGGTTCGCTCCACTTGCAAAAATATGATAAATATTTAGCAAGGTTAACATGAAAGAAATGAACCACGAAACCCTCACACAACTTTACACGAACTTTTCAAAGTAAATCAACCCACTTCTACGGCAAGAACAAGATCTCCTTAGCAAAAGTGGTGTCAAAAGACTTTTTTTTTAGATTAATCAACACAAAGGTAGTGAACTTCTATTGGGCATACATCCCAATAGTTTCTTCAAACATGAAAAATGAATTATCAAAATTCAGCATGTCCTCCATTGTAGCTTTCACCTTGTATTTGTATCTTCCAAAGGGGGGCGAACCACTTTAGGAAGATAAAATACCTCATAGACCATTGCTTGCACTTTTTAGAACATCTTTTTTTTTCTTGTTTTAGCTCCCATGCCAACATTCTCTTTTTTGAATAATATATTAAGTAGTTGTCTTAAAAAATAGTAGTTAAAATTACTTTAAGGTAAATAAATTAATAATTCATTCATTTAAGCACCTTAGTGGTAAAAACTACTTTTTAACAAATACTCTATTAATTAAGTAATAATTGTCTTATGATAAAAATCACTATTTTGATAATTAATAATTGACTAATAAAATATAATTTCTCACAAAAGGTTCTTTTAGTCTATGAGGAAATAGACTAAAGGCCTTCAATACCTGCTTATTCATGATGTGTAAATGGGAACATCATACAAACAACTTTTTAAAAAAGGTGTGTGCTCTTTGAATGATGCAACCAAACTTGAATATGAATTGGCTTGGATAACCAAGCTTAAAGGGCATGTGTTGTATGTAATACAAAAGATGCATGCCCTTTGTAATACTATTTTGGAGGGAAATGAAATAAAATTCAAAAAATCAGAAGAAATGGCATACTCCCTTTATATTACATATTATAGTATTTGTTTTCTATATATTTAAGTATAGACTTTAAATTTATTTTAGTAAATATAAGGAAGTAGGGAAATGAAATAAATTTTAAAAACTTAGAACAAATAATTTACACCCTTTATAATACATATCATAGTATTTGTTTTGTATTTACAAGCCATATATTTAGTAAAGTAAACATTTAAGTATATGCTTTAAATTTATTTTACTAAATATAAGAAATTAGGGCCATTTTGGGTCTTCTGAAGTCAATTTTAAAGTCATAGGAGTTATTGTTTAGAAGATAGTTTTTCAAAATCAAATCTGGTCAGTAATTAATCATTTTTAAAATTTTAGAATTGAACATAAGGTGAACTCTAGATATAAATTTTGCCCCTGACATTTGTTTTAGGCAAACCAGTGATTGTTTTTTATGTTTTTAGGCCTTTTGGATTGATTTCTGACGTTTATAGAGGTTTTAGGTGTGTCAAAAATCAATTTTACAAACCTTGCATCTCTCAGAGATAGTGAGAGTTGAGAGGATATTGACACATGGATTCACATACACACTACAACATTTAGACCATTTAAATTCACCCTCTAAAGTCACATTTTACTCATTTTAAAGTTGCATAGGCTTTTGTTTCTCAAAATTATAACCTTTAAGTCATATTTAAAGTCACGTGAGGGAGGTGTCTCTAAAGGGTGATGTTAGGGTGTCTTTATAACACGACTTTAGCAGGAGACATTATGATGACTTTCGGCTAACTGACAACACATCATTGAGGTATCTTTAGCAAATGATGTTTGCATGTCTTAAGAGGTGAAATTAGGGTGTCTTTAAAAATCAACATTGATTTTTTTTTTTTAAATGATGTTACTACTTCATGTCCAACCATGCAAATGTGTACATTTTTCCTTTGTGCACCTACACAGGTTGCACACAATTCAACTTGGTGTCTTTAGTGTTGCATTATTTGTGCATGCACACAATTGTAATGACACTTCTACATACAACATCTTACACCTAGCAAAAATATTGTGAACCACTACATTTCCATGAAGCACTTCGCTTTTGTGTTGAGCATCTTGCATCTAGCAGAACCCGTGCCATGCACACGAAATTTGTCATCACATTGCATCCACATGACTTACTAGATGGTACTTCTTAGTTTTGCGACATGTTAGGGAATTCCTCAGAGTAACTATATAATTGAGTAGGGAAACTGCCACACACTTGGAAAACGTTCAACCATCACGCAGGAAGAAGATGAAAAAGACTTGTAACCATTTGTTTATAACTTTTGGTAATTGTAACTACCTTCTTGTATTATGTGTATAAATATATAACATATGCATATGGTCCAAGGTTGACAATATGCACAATCATAGTTATAGAAAGCATGTCCTAAGTATCTAACCTTTTTCATATGCATTGTATTCACACATTAAGTATAGGTAAATCATAGGAAGTGTTTTACCTCCTGATTATAAGAACATGCATTCCTAGCCTTAGTGTAACATTATTTGTCGTGTACTTTTATCCTATTCATTCACATTTAATCTAAGTTGCATTTTCCTAAAATTACTAGCATTTTGCTTACTTAAATGTGTGTTGGTTTGATTTATGTAAGATAAGGCAACACACACTCTTCATAACCTCACAACTTATCTTTTAGTAAAAAGTTGTCTCCCACACACAAGATCTTGAGCCCCATGGCACGGATCATTGGTATCAAAGCATATCTCTTTTATATGATTGTAAACACATGAGAGTGACAAGAGAAGGAAGGATTACTAGTTTGATATGTTTCAGCCTACCCAAAATAACATCATAGTCAAAGTAAGATGGGTGACGCCCAAAAGCAACCCTAGGCAACCCTATACATCCAAAATCTCATTGTAAATGCCCTATAAGTAGAGTGCACCAAACTATTTAGCCAATTATATGAGTTTCTAATGTATTTCAACCTGACACCTTTGGGCTCTCTCTTGTAGCACCCTCAATAACAATTTTAGTAGTGTTATCAAGTTTGAATATATATTAGGTTGTCACATTTCTGTTTAGGGTGATCAATATACCTTATTTGGGTGCGCCATGTAACCAATCGATAAATTGTTGAAAAAGGCACTCAAATAGGAAATATCAAGTCTGAATCTACATTAGGTTGTTGCATTTGCTTTCAAGTGGCCCAATATACCCTGGTTGAGTGCCCTATGAAACTAATCAAGCGATTAGTTGCATGTGTCACTTAAATAGGGAATATTGAATGTGAATTTGCATTAGGCTATCATATTTGTGTGTAGAGGTGATTAGTTACACATGACACTCAAATAGGGAATATCGAGTGTGAATTTACATCATGTTATCACATTTATGTCTAGGAGGCTCGATATGCCTTATTTGAGTGTTTCATGCAACCAATCAAGTGATTGGTTACACGTGGCACTCAAATACGTCATATCGAATCTGAATTTATATTAGGTTGTTGCATTTTTGTTTAGGGGGATTGATATATCCTATTTGGCTAAGTGTAGAAAGTTGGGGCACAAAAAGGGGCCTACTCATAGACATGTTTTTCCTAAAAATTAAGAAATTTAAACTTCCATAAATAATTTGAGATAGCTATACTCAAAATTTGAATATGGTATGAGAACATGAATTATAGTTATTTCAAGTCTAATTTTTGAAACACTAAATTGTTCTAAAAATTATTAAGTATAACTAGGTCAAACATCTAAAATTTAAATACGAACTCCTATTTCTTTTAGGAAAATAAAGTAGATAGCCAGTCGTGTTGCCCCTTATTTTTTAACATTGATTAATATTTTTTGAAACCCTTTGGTAAAAATTTAGATAATATCATCTACTTTGTGACTTGTGTTGGAGGTGCAATCACTGAGAGGAGGACAAATTAGTGATGCAAGATATTTCAAACTCCAATTGTAATCCTTTCTTTCTCTTAATAAATGACCACAAGCATTCATAAAGCATATAAGATGTTCATAACAATGAATAATAAAGATAATGCAAGATTACACACATAACACAAGATCTACATGGGAAACCCTATTGGAGAATAAAACCCACTCTCAAACCTGCAAACACATAGACTACTTGTCTTATAAGATGATCATAAACATGAGACCTTTTAGTGAAGCACCCACTTCACAAGGAGCAACCACCCCTAAGTATGAACAAGCACCCACTTATTCTAGATGTTTATCACCCACACAACACCTTATGAAATCAACAACTCTAGAACTGTGATTGCATTCAATATGATTGGGGAAACAATGTATAATACTTCTCTTTCAACTCTTTACACACACTCAAACTTGCTCATACAAGCAATGCATCCAAACACATATTTTGGATCACTCTAGGCTTCTTCGCTCATCCTCAATATTCTCTATACATCAGTCCATCCACTGAGCACACTCACTCTAATCTCTTTCCTTCACTTCTATCTTCTGATCTCTCAATACATTCACATCCAAGTCTAGAAACCATTGCCTTGGTCTCCACTCTTTATAGAGTCTTCATGAATAACAACTTCAAGGTCGGCCATTATACTTACTTTAACCCTTAAGACTTATATCATGCTAACACATAGTTTAATACAATCCTCACAGGTCAGCGATAACATTTATGGGTCATACTTAAGCAGTTACGCCTTTCAATTAGGCCTTATCAGCCCTTATAGGTCTCATGGAGACTTATTACCCCTTTAACACTTCATCGAGCAAAAAAAAAACACAATATCTCTTTCAAATACATGGGTACACTCCATATGACCTCTAAGACATATTCAAATGAATACTCCCACCAAAATGTTCTTCTGCCAAAGCACAATTTACTCAAACAATAGTCTTGTACATAGTAGCACCATGAATGAAAAAATAATCAACTTTGAATCTCCATAAATTTGACTGTACAAACATTCAAACCTTCTAACCATATTCTATGAATGCACCTTGAAGTCCTCTACAACTTTTCCTTATACACCACCATGAAATTCGTCCTGAATCAAAAGATATAGCTCATAAACTAAATACTAGTTTTCCCTCGTTAATTTGAATATTTGAATTCCAACGATCACCATGCAAATGTTAAACATTAGACACTTTGACCTCATCTTATGCTTCTAAGCAACTTTGAATAAATATGCACTATCGATCTGCTCGAAAGTAGCCTAGTCTTTATCTTACAATGCTCACTGTTGATCTTCAATCCAAGCTCCCATGATCATGCCACTTGGCAAATCTACTTTCCTTCTACACATTTGACTATTTAATTTGACCTACACCATCCATCTCTATCTGTATGAACACCTACAAACCATTTGTCTTCTGTCAAATCAATGAGATAGAGACACATGTCACTAGCATGTGCAATATTGACTATTTGACTTTGAATCGTGTCATTGGATCCTTATTCGATCAAATTAAATGCTCATCATTAGATTCTATGGTTCGATTAAACACTGGTTGTAGATCTTCGATATCAAAAATTTGGCTAAGTATGGGAACCTGGTAAACTTTGACTGAGAAGCCAACTTTGCACCTCAATTAAATTTTGTTGTGCTCCATGTCCAAACCTAAAATTTGAACCATATGATCTCCTCACATAGGGGATTCCATCCATGTATCAAACTATTTCTAAAACCTTTACACATGTGAAATATGACATCATCAACATGCTCACTCAGATTTATCTATCAAGATTACTAGTTGAGCTTAGATCTTCATATGATTGTTCTAATGAATTATGTTCACTTCCATCATCACTCTAAGCACTCATAAGATCTCTACAACATGTCCCTATCAATAATATCATCCATCAATTGCCTCACTAAGTCAAACACTCTCCAAACCATCAATCTTATCACTTTGTCATTAATGCATTAGTACCACATGCTCTCTTTGACATCAATGACAACCTAACATCAATGACCATGCTCAACAATTTGTATTTTTTTATATAATTTTTAAATCAATTTTTTTAATTAATTTTACAATTAAATAGATCTTGAAAACTAACAAAAAAATGGATAGTCCACCGTGTGCCCCCTAACTACCTCAAAAATAAAAAATAATTTTTTTGAATGCGTGTAGAATTAGGCCTAGTTTGTGACTATATAATTTTTTTTACATTTTGATCAATGAAAAAAATACATAAATATATATAGTTATGTATATTTATGACATGTAGTGGCCTAAAAAACTATAGTTTGAAATCAACATAGATGGAAACCATAAAATAGTCCAAAATTTTTAAAAAATCATATATTTGAAAAGAAGAGAGCGTGTTTGTCATCTTCGTAATAATTTTATCAATTGTCTCATTGAAATTCATAGTGATTTTGGTGATAGAAGTTCAATTTTATTATTTTTTATCAAATATCTTAGATTAAGTTATGTGTTGATAGGTCCAAGTCTTTGGCTCAAGAATCCAAGCCATTTTTGAGCCAAAAGGCTTGGTTTTTTAATTCAAATATAGCATAGCAAATATGGACTATAGTGTGTATGTGCAATAATGTGTACATGTTATGTTCTAGTGAAGTCATGAAGGGCTAAAATACAAAATGGGGATGATAATGCCCCCCCTTTTATCCTTTGATCTGATAATGCCCCCTCTCATTTATCCCTTAATCTGATAATGCCCCATATATTGATTTTCAAGCATGATAATTCCCCCTCTCCTTTCAATATATGGCTTGGTTATTCAATCAAGTATTCAATTAGGTATTAGTTATTAAAGATATGGTTGGGTAAGATAGATACAATCACGATTAGATATGGGTACTCAAGATCAAAATATGGCTCAGGTATTTAATCGGGTAGGGCATACTCAAGTAGGTAAGTCAAGTAGGTGGGGAATATTCAAGTAGGTAGGACAAGAATGACAGGTAGGTAGGGTATACTCAAGTAGGTAAATTAGGTAGGGCATACTCAATAAAATGGATCTATTATATAAGTAACATGATTTAAAACTTCATTTGTCATTCTATTTATCAGGAAGCAAACTTCCCTTGCCAAGAACATAAGCTAAGTAGGTAGGGCATAGATAAGTAGGTAGGGAAAGAATATATACAAGTTATAGATTAGGAAGCAAGCTTCCCTTGATAGCTAAGAATCTATTATAAAAATGGCAAGTAGGTAGGACAAGAATGAAACTATATATATCAAGAAGCAAGCATTCCTCGCCATATCGGGTAGGGTATAGCTAAGTAGGTAGGGTAAGAATAAAGTTATCTATTGGAAATCAATCTTCCATTGATAACTATGCCTTAATATAAAAACAAAGCAAATCTAGATATCGGAAAGGAAAACTTCAATTGATAGCTATGCCTTACTCTCTTCCTATCATTAGGAAGGCAAGCTTCCCTTGATATGCTATTGGGTGAAGCAAAGTTATATATCAGGAAGGAAAACTTATCTTGCCTTAATCCTTGGCATAAATGAAGTAGGTAGGGCAAGCTTCCCTTGACTTATCGAGTAGGGAAAGCTTGATATCATGGTAGGTCCTTCGGAATGGTTCACCCCATAAATCTATAGAGGGGGGGCATTCCTATGTTATCCTTTGATATAATGTATTGGGGACTTGGGCATACTTAGAGTATGACAAGGCCCTGGTTTGGTCTTTAGGGCCCACCGGGCCATGTCTAAGCTCTAAGTATCCCTTCCCTGATACACTAGATTAAGGCATATGCCCTTCCTTCCCTTCATAGATCAAGTTGGGTATAGATGGATTTGGGTTGGGAAGCACACTCTAATAGCTATTATATTGGAACACACTCTATCGAATTGGTGACCACCTATCTATTTATCTATCGATCTGATCTACAATGGACAAACTCTCAATGACATATAGAGAAAATGAGAACTCAAATATGGGTTTGGGATTAGATTCATTCTTAATCACTCCCTCATCGACCCTCATTATCCTTAATCACTCCTTCATCAACCCTCATCATACCTAGTCACTCCCTCATCATCCCTCATCACGCCCTCCTCATCCCTAATGATATATATTAAATCAAAGTTATAAATTGGGAAGTTGAAATTCCCATCATAGTCATGCCTTACTCCCTTGTTATCTATCGAAAAGGAAATCTTCCCTTGATATGTTATTGGGTGAAGCAAAACTAGATATCAAGAAGGCAAGCTTCCCTTGACTTACTCCTTGGCTTAGATGAAGCAGGTAGGGAAAATTTCCATTGCTTTATCATATGTATATGCCCTTCCTCAATACACTAGATTAAGGCATATGCCCTTCATTTCATTCATAGATTGGGTATATATTGAGTTGGGTTGGGAAACACACTCTACCGGTTACTAGATTGGAACACACTCTACCAAATTGGTGACCAGCTATTTATCTATCTGGGAATTTGCTCTACTATGGCCAAACTCTCAATGGCATATAGAGAAAACAAGAACTTAACTATGGGATTGGGATTGGAATTATCAACTAGTCTCCAATCGCCCGTATCTATATAGATATAAATTGGGATTCTCAACTCTAGGATTGAGATTCTTATATGCCTAATTGGGATTCTCAACTCTAGGATTGAGACTCTTATATGCCTAATTGGGACTCTCAATTATAGGATGTAATTTGGGGGTCAATTGACCCTAATGTCATAACACCCTAAATCAAGTAGTTTGACAATTTAATCATGAAGGAAAATTGGACCAATTTGAGCCTTTCAACCTAATTACGACTATAGAATGTGATTTGAGGCTCAATTAACCCCAATTTTATCACAAATGCAATCACAGAGGTAATTGGGGGTAATTTAAACCCTTTTAACCTAATTGTGAGTATAAGATGTTACTTGGGGTTAATTAAACCTAACTTCAGCTCTATAGGATGTGATTTAGACATCAGTGAAGAGGTAATTGAATCAAATAATATTATAATGACAATTATATGATATATAACTATGTAAATATAGCATGTACCTATTATATTAACATAGTTATATGGTATATAACAATGTAAATATAAAATGTACATGCTATATTTACATAGTTATATGTTATATAACTATTCAAATATAGCGTGTACGTGTTATATTCATAATAGACAAAAACTCTTCTTTCAATGACTATTTTAAACCTCGATTGAGAATTATGTCCCCATTTACATTCTCTGCATTATTTTGTGGCTTGCAGTTCAAGGACAAAAGTTATCTAGTTGGTTTTTTGGACCCCACCTTTAAAAGCTATCAATTTTGTCTAGTCATGGGTGACGAATCTCATTCAAATAAGATAAAGAAGTTGAAACATAACACCAAAGCAATTACAAGTGTCAAGAGAAAATTAGAAGTTACAAATGTAAACATTTTGCTCGATACAAGGTACAAACACTATCCCTAATGATCCAAATGTCGTATACAATGATGAATTGAATAGTAATGATGAATGTTTACCTAAAAGTTATAATTATGTTGTAATTCCACATTCAAAATATGACGTTTTTTATTTTGTTGATGATGAGTCTATCCCTGATGATTTATCCCCTAACAATGAAGAAAATTACATAGAAACACAGAATGATGAAAGTAAAAATGAATAAAATTACATGGAAACTCTAAACAATGAAAGTAACAATAAAGAAACTAGTAATGAACATAAGGATATGGAAAGACCATCTCAACAAATTCCACCATTAGTAACACCTCCAAGGATTTTTCATATGAAAGGCATATACTTAATTGAGGTTGATAAAAATATTTTAAAACCAATGTAAAAATAAATGTCTGACTACCATTCAAGAAGACTATATGAAAGAATTTGGGATAATTTTTTTGAAAAATTAGACTTTGATCGTCAAAAATGTCAATTGTTTGTTTCATTGATGAAAATTGATTCAGATGAGACCTATAATGTACACCCTAAAACTAAGAATATCTAGCATGGATGGTGAAAACAATGAAATTGTTAAAAATCTACATGATGTATATCATATTGTAGACATGAAAACACGCAATAAAGATTGTAATACTACCCGACACATCATTATAACTTGTGCAATAAGTGATGAAACATGGAGAAAATGCTTGATTTCAAAAACTACTCGAGCACTAAGCATAAATAGAAAAATAATAATGAAAGAAATTGGAATACATAAAATACTTAATGATGCCAATATCAATGAGCTCCGGGCATTCTCTGACAGAGTTCCACAATAGGACAAGGCTATACTCGATGCTCTCAAAGACATACTTGCACAATTTTGGAAAGACAATACAAGATGTAGTGAAAAGAAGAGTTAGTTATTGTAACTGAGAACTGCATTTAAAATATTTTTTGGATATGACCGAAACACAATTGTACTTTAATTTTACAAAAAAAACATCCACAAATTTTGATTAGTCAAAGATATTTTAAAATGGCCAAACACTTTTTTGTAAAAATAAATCACATACGTGCCACTTATTGTTCTAAGAAATATGTTGAACTTTCAATACACTATAATCTTTTTTTCCATAGATGATGTACTTTGCATAGTGACAACATTTTACTAGAATATGGCATACAAGTTATGCCAAAATCAGCAAGGGAATTTATTCCAGTCATTTTTTATGAAAGATCAAATAGACAATTTTTTTAATAACAAATAATGTTTGGAATGAAATTGCAACATTTTTGGTGGATTGCCAAAATTAAAAAATTGTATCCACTAAGAGAGTACAAGTGCAATTGGATAGGAATTAGTTGGTTTGATCAAATTCAAATCTCTGATATATCAAGTAAAATATGGCAAATAATCTAAAAGGTGTGAGCTTGTTATAAAACAAATATTTGTTTCAAAATTTGTGGTCAAATGCAGGGAGATTTTTTTATGAGTATGCAAGGTACACACACAAAGATGGTTGGATGAATACTTCAAGTTAAGCAAGGACACATTCTTACTTGGTTTTATTATTTTAGTAGTCGACTCTGTTGATAATTACACATTCAAACCATAAATACAAATTCAATCATAGTATTACAACTCGGTACATGTTTTCATATTCATGTATATAACATTCATGCATGTACCTAATAGTACAGAGCAAGACCAAAAAATATTAATGGAGTACCATTTATATGTCAATGATGATTGATCACATTGTACAAAGTATGTGCAAGGTTGTTTTGAGATGTTCTATGGAAAGTTGACTGAGAAGAACATTTAGGTCAAACAATTGTGCATCATAATTCAAGATTGAATTGATGTTTTACTATTGAATAAGATACATGTTACCACTGATGTAGAACATATTTGAAGTTTCATTGAGGTTGGCCATAGAAAATGAGAGCAGGACAGTGGTAGAGCATGTGTAAAAAGAGTTGTTACAAGAGAGGAGTTGAAGTTTGATGATAGTGTTGTTTTGAATGATGCTAAAACCATTGTTGAATGGTGTAACGAGAAAATGGACCATGTTGCTCAAGAAAATTTTGTTGTTCATAGATATTTTTGGTTGATGGAGGAAGAACACTTGAAAATATATTAGGATTGTATGACCATAACGGGATCAAGTGAGTTCCATTCATTTTGTAGCTCAAATGTAGATTTTTAGACTAAGCATACAAGACCCTTGCAATGTTTATGTTCTGCATGCATGGATTTTGTTTGGAAGGAGTGTGTCACAAGAGTGGGTGGATGAGTAGAGTTATAAAGCTCTAATTCCAATCGACACATATTAAGTTCTAACAACATTACAACTCACATATATTATATCGTGACATGAATTTGACCATGTATATGATTTAGTAAAATTGGGTAAAAAAGTAATCATTATGTACTATTTATTCTCATTATCTATCTTGACTACATCATTAAAAATATTTTTTGTGATACAGGGCATGTTTTTACAATTATTGCTAATGAGGACAACAAAGAGGGAATATATTACTACTTATGTCAGTGTGTAGAGGAAAAAAAATGATTTCCCCAATCATAGATGGAGAAAACATTGACTATCCCATTAGGTCTATGGTAGTCACTAGAACTTGGATTTGACGATATCCTATCAAAAATTCAGATCTATGGTTGTTTAAAGACTTTGAAACACATAGGAAGTTATTGCACTATTCAAAATTGATTCTTGTAATAAATATTGAATTGTTCAACTATCGTAGAAGGCCATTAAACAAGAATCTATGAAAAATTCGTTAGTCAGACCATGAAGCTATTATTGCTACCATTAAGATTAGATCAGATCCTAGTGGTTCATTGGATTGACATTCCAAAGTATGTTGACTTCTCTAATGTAGATGTATTTAATTTTATGAAATTTTATTGATTTTGTAGGTAGTACATATAAATTTTATTTCTAATTACTTACTAACAATTTTTTTTAGATTAGTGGTGCCAAATAAGTTTCCACCTTCACGTGGTTGGCACTGTTAGTAAAAAATTTCATATTCTTGAAGCTAAGAGAGGCTTAATAAAATTACTTTGTTAATGTAGAAAGGGCATTCTTGAGGCCAGTATGGGTAGTGGGTCTCTCGACCAAGCATGATTGGAGGCCAAGAACCTAATCCTTAATATTATCTACCACCCTAGACATGTTAGCAATGTTAGTTTCCAACCACAAAGCACCGAAGGTGGAGATCTTAAACTGCCACTTCAACTTTGACAACATTTGTTGTCAGTGTTTCTAGGCTCCTGAATAATAGTGAAAACATGCACCTAAGTGGATCTAGACATCATGGTCATGGGGCACATGTCATTTGTCTATCCAAACATGTTCAAAGTAATGTACTTGCATTTATAGATCACGAAGGTGGAAATATCGGTTGGAGAATAAACACTTGTCTCTTCATTGCAAAAAAGTAAAATTTCAAGAGCCATTATTGTAGCATGTGCCACATATTCATCTCCAAGGTTCCATTGATGTGCTTTGGGGTGTAATTAGAGGGATTTGACACACATGTGAGGGTTCTTTCATTTCGTTCAAATGAATTAGATTTTCATTTTATGCACGTCTGATGTTAGCCTAAAAATTACAATTTTCTCATATTGAGAAGGGAATTCTTGAGGCTGGAATGTGTAGTGGGTCTCCCAATCGAGCATGATCAGAGGCCAAAAAATTAGTCCTAGATGTTATCTTCCACCCTATACATGTTTTTAACATCAATTTATAGGCACAAATCACCGGAGGTGGAGAAATCGAATTATCACTTCAACTTTGACAACATTTATTGTTAATGTTTTCATGCTCCTACATAGTAGTGAAAACATGCATCTAGGTGGATCTATATGTCATGTTCATAGGATCACATGTCATTTATGTATCCATATGTGTTCAAAGTGATGGAATTTCTTGTATAGGTCCTAGAGATCTAAATGTTAGTTGGAGGACAAGAACTTGTCTCTTCACTGCAAAAAAGTTACATTTCAAAACCCATTACTACAATGTGTGCCATGAATTTGTATCCAACATTCCATCAATGTGATCTAGGGTGAAATTAGAGGGATTCAACATGCACATGAAGGTTGTTTCGGTTCATGCAACTGACTTACAAATATATTATGTGCATCTGAATTTAACCCTAAAAACTATAATTTTCTCGTATTGAAAAGGGCATTCTTGAGGCCAAAATGTGTAATGGGTCTCTCGATCAACCATAATCAGAGGCCAATAACTTGGTCTTGGACTTTTTCCACCATCTTAGATGTATTGGCAGTACCAATTTCTATCGATAAAGAACCGAAGGTGGAGATCTCAAACTGTCACTTCAACTTTGACCACATTTGTTATTGTTTCTAGGCTTTTGAATAGTAGTGTAAACATGTATCTGAGTGGATAGGACATCATGGATTTGAGATCATGTGTCATTTTCCTATCTATATGTGTTCTAAGTGATGAACTTGCACTAGGAGATCCCGAAGGCAAAAATGTAAATTGGAGGACAAAAACTTGTCTCTTCACTATAAAACATGACATTTCAGGTCCCATTACTGTAGTGTGTGCCATGGATTTGTCTCCAAGGTTCCATAAAAATTATCTAGGGTGAAATTATGTGGCTTAAACATGCACTTGAAGGTTCTTATGAAAGTGACTTATGGTTTTCATTTTACGCATGTCTAAAGTTAGCCTAAAAACTATAATTTTCTTGTATTAGGAAGGGCATTCTAGAGGCCAGAATGAGTAGTGGGTCTCTCAAAAGAGCATGATTGGAATATAATAAAATATTCCTAGATGTTACCCCCAACCCATATGTGTTTTCAGCACCAATTTCTAGTCGTAAAGCACTCGAGGTGGAGATCTTGAACTGTTGCTTCAACTTTGACAACATTTATTGTCAGTGTTTCCAAGCTCCTGAATAATAGTGAAAACATGCATTGAGGTGGATCTAGACTTCATTGTCATGGGATCACATGTCATTTATCTATCCAAATGTGTTCAAATTGATGGAATTTCATTTGGAGGTCCCAAAGGTGGAAATGTCAATTGGAGGATGAGAACTTGTCTCTTCATTGCAAAAAATATATATTTTAGGACCAATTACTATAGCATGTGCTAAAGATTCATCTCCAGGTTCTATAAACGTGATCCAAGATGTAATTATTCATGTGAGGGTTCTTTCATTTATTTCAAATGAATTATGGTTTTATTTTTATGTGTGTATGAAGTTAGCCTAAAAAATTGTAAAAATATCATATTGGGAAGGGCATTTTTAAGCCCAGAATGCATAGTGTGTCTCTTGACTGAGTATGATCAAAGACCAAGAACCTAATCTTGGATGTTGACCACCACCCTAGATGTGTTGACAATGCTATTTTATATCCACGAAGAATTGGAGGTGGAGATCTCAAACTACGGCTTCAACTTTGACAATATTTGTTGTTAGTGTTTCCAGGGTCTTGAATAGTAATGAAAACATGCATCCAAGTGGATTTGGATGTCATGGTCATAGAATCACATGTCATTTGTCTATTTAGACATGTTCTAAGTGATGGACTTGCATTTGAAGGTTCTATAGGAAAAAATGTCAATTAGAGGATAAGAACTTCTCTCTTCACTATAAAAAAGTTGCATTTCAGGACCCATTACTACAGTGTGTGCTACGTATCATCTCCAAGGTTCCATCAACATGATCAAAGGTGAAATCATAGGGATTCTACATGAATGTGAGGGTTCTTGAGGGTTGTAAGTTGTTTGCAAAAATTGAGTGAGGGTCTTTCAATTTTTGCAAACAACTTATGCTTTCCATTTTATACATGTTTGAAGGTAGCCTAAAAAACTATAATTTTATAATTTGGGAAAGGCATTCTTAAGGCCAAAATAGGTAGTGGGTCTCTCGATCAAGCATGCTTAGAGACCAAGAACCTCATCCTCGATGTTATCTTCCACCTCAGACATGTTGGTAGTGTTAGTTTCTATTCACGAAGCACTAGAGGTGGATATATCAAATTGTCATGGTTGTAGAAGCATATAACACCCTGCAGTTGTACGTGAAGATGTTTACTTTTTTCATTTTTCATGTCATAGGGAGGGTTTGGGATTTGATAGGAGATATGCCCTCTTTGAAAACATCCTCATCCTAACATTGTAATAATAACAACTCTTTTGTGTTATTTCCTCACTATGGGGATGCTTTTCCAAACAAATCCTATTGAGATTCTTTGATAGGGCAATTGTGTGTGTGTGTGTGTGTGTGTTGAACAGATATATGAGAAGAGAATAAAAGGCCAAGTTGAGTGTATTGGAGAGGGAGAGAACAAAGTTGAGGAAGCGAAACAAAAGAGCTATAACCACCAAAATATTCCAAGGCCTCATGAGACATGGGAATTGCAATCTTGCACTACTTCAAAGGGTCAAAGAATAGTCTCTAAGAGAAGGGAAGAAAATCTATGAAGAATGAGATATAACATCTTCACTTCATGATTACATGGGTGAATGCAAGGTGAGTCCAAGAAGAGGACAACCTTTCAATAAAGTCAGAAACATCAAATAAGAATGTAAAGCATCTCCAAAGAGAGAACATACCAAAGGAGGAGGTAGAACATAACCACTTCATCAAACTTGCACAAGTAAAATGTATAAGGGCATCCCAAGAAGATATGCAAGAGATGAGTATTCCATTGTTTGCTTAAAATGTATAAGAAAGGCCATATAACACCAAAATGTTGGAATATATATCCATGTTCATTTTGTTTAATGAATAACCATTGTTTGGTCACGTGTTAGAATAAAAAATCTATCCCTAAAAATCCAAAGTATTTCAAAAGGAAGAAAAATTATTTACACCACTCTCCAAGCCAAAGAAAAGATCAAGGTGTAAGAAGAAAGAAGGATGAAAGTTGTAAAAACCACTCTCTAAATTAGTATGAGAAGGGCAATAAAAAGGAAATGTTGTCCAAGGACATGTTCCAGAGTTATTCCAATCACTGCAACATGTGTGGGCATTGGAAATTTAGTTTTGAAATTATAAGAGTATTTAGAATACCTTGGTCACATTATTTCTACTGAGGGGATGCACAATCACCATTTAAGTATCAAGGTCATATGTGATTGGCATGCTCTTATGAAGCTTAAGAGACTTCATGGTTTATTAGGCTTGGTAGGATTCTACACAAGGTTTGAAAGGAACTTCTCCATAGTAGCCCATCTTATAATAGACCATACCAAGATGGATTCCTTGAAACAATACATCCAGGCACAAAATACTTTGAGGATATAAAGCAATTTCTTATCTCTACCCTAGTTTTAAATACTCATCAGTCAACAATTAAATATGCACTTACATTTATGAATTTGAGATCCTTTATAAGAAAAAAAAAAAAAATGAGAATGTGACTATGGAAGATGCACTGACATCGCTACAACATGCCTAGAGGAATCACTTGTCTTTCATACCATTGCCATCAGTCAACTTGTTTTGATACAAGATATTCTACATTATTACTAAACTCACCTTGCCACAACCAATCTCACACATGAAATTGAAGATAGAAAAGGGGTAAGGTTTGTTTTATTCATAAGGGCATTGAAGTGTTTAAAGGACACAATTAAGGAATGAATCTCACTTGTTCAAAATATACTTGAGAATAGACACAAATCTTCATCTACAAGTCTTGTTTCATTGTAGAAAACCTAAATATACATCATCTCTAATGTTTTTTGGAAAAACATGAATGCATTACAATGTAAAGGCAAGGGAGAAACATCAGTCCATGATGTAATATCCTTTCATCTTCACAAAACATAACTACATTGTTGAAGTTCATCATAACAATCCATTTCACCACATTTGTTGAGTCATTTTGTCAAACCTTTCACATAAATTGTATATCCTCCACTAAATGTGATGATTACATGATGTGAAAATCATGGGTATAACAAGATAACAACTACTACTATAACATGGACTTGATGTCTATGCTATTATTTTTATTTTTTTAATATGTCAATTATGTCAAAATGACATGTACATATGACCGGTGATTTTGGCATAGATGTGCATGTCAAAACAATAGAGAGCATGTGGAAATTCACCCCCAAGAGAGAAATCAATGCAATTGAAATTCTCGCCTAAATACATTGAAATTTTGACGTGCATGTGTATGAATTTTGTTTTAACATCAAATCTAATAGGGAATTTTCTATCCAAGAATTTTTACATCCATTTCCACATTTGACCATCCAAATATATTGATTTTGACATACATATTATAATGTGTGCCAAATTGAACGCAAAAAGTTGATCACCATAAAATGTGAACATATATATGTATCCATAAAAGTTATAAAGGCATACAAAATAAGAACATAATAAAATGTCGAGTGAATTCTATATAGACATACAATTCCAAAAAAACATACATTGCCACATAGGCATACAAAAAAACACATTATCTAAGAATATAATAGAATGTCAAGTGACAGTCATATAGGCACACAATGCCAAAAACGGGTACATTGCTATATAGGCATACAATAATGTATATCATCTAAGATATCCTACTCATCAAAAAGCCTCCCTCTCTTTGCCTTCCTTGAATAAGACTCTCCTTGAGATGCCATGCTCATAGATGGAGATCCTTCATATGCCTTAGATTCCTCCAAGGTTTGACTGTGAGTCCTTTTACGCTCATAGCTCGCTTGGAGATGAACTTGTTCATATACAAATATTATTAAAAACTTTATATTCTAAACATGCAACCAAGTTTAGAAATTAATTTTATACTAATACAAAAAATATTTAAACATACACTTACAACAATCTCGTGGTCATACTCAATTTGTCTTCGATGCTCAATAGGGTTAGTGACAAGTCGAGGTGCACGCACATGAATGTGAAAGGGGGAAAATATGAGAAGGTGCCCTAGTAATCATCTGAATGGAACTATAAGAGGTTATCGGACAACCCTGCATACATAATACATTCACATAAGTTATATATGCCCAAATATAGAGTAAAATTATTAAAGCAAATTTATATTTACAATTCAAAATTACAAGTTAACATAACTCAGTGAGTGGCTGCACATATGAAATTGCAGCAACAATGTCTGCATGTGTTTCTATGCGTAGAGATGGAAGAGGCTCCACTATGGTCATCAACTGAACAAACAAATATATGATTGTTAGTTGAACATAGATCTATATAAATAAATACATGTACATTAAGTATAATATTGATAGAAAATTACCTCTGTATATGTAAACATCAGTGAAGTAACATCAACATATGCAATAGTAGATGGCTTACAAATTAGCTCCTCCTGTAACATAAAAAATTACATATATGTTATTGAATTTCTATATAAATTAATTGTTACCTTTTAAATATAAATATAATTGAAATTTACCCTGTCAAATATAGAAGATACCTGCATATGTGTCGTTGACATGGACATACCAAATGTATGTACCAAAAACTCATCGCTCAATACTATAACATATAGGCCCTCAAAAGCACCATCATTGTCATCTGAAGGTCTAGTGCATATAGCATCACAACATCTACAAGGGTGAGGTCGAGAACGCATACTACGTGGAGTATCCCCATGTCCACTCTCGCTAACATCAGTGTCAAAAATCTTACTTTTATGTTGAACAAGTGTATCAGTAAGCGCATGAAGAACATGCATAATGTCAATCTCGATGACCTCCTTCATTGCAGAGGGAATCTCAGGGTAAAGAGGATTTTGGGTAGAGACTCTTGCAAGCCTATTAGGCACAAAGTCTTTTCCTCGGCCCTAAAACTCTGAGTAGTTAAAAATTTTGAGAATCTAGTTGAGAACAAACTTGCAATAATTTCCTCAAAAAATATAATGGAACCTTGTGGTTGTTACAAGGTGGGTAATCTGTGATCATCCACCATCGGTCCCAAAAATTATCTCTAATTAAATTGTACTAGCATCAGTGGATTGGAAACCATTTTATAGATAAAGGAGATGGTGCATTGGTTGGACCAATGAATAAACATAAGTTAGGTCTATTGATATTTGTTTGTCCTTGACCTCATGTGCTAACAATTTTTCAGCATAGTAAGCCATAAATTTATCCCTATCTGATATCCATTTGTCAATTTGAATTGTTATCAAGTCAACTTGGCCTAGTACTAACTCTAGGTATTAGCCAAAAAGGTACGGTGGGTGTTGGTCGAAGTGGGGTCCTTCATTCTCCTAATTGTCTATTCAATTTATATTTTGTTTCAACTATGTGCGCAGTGAAATCCTCTTGACTATCTAGGAGGTTTTGTGGAATTGTAAGAAGGCTATGAGGGCAGGAGGGTTAGGACATTGTTGTAGTGCACTTAAACAAGTTGTTCCAAAAAAAAATGTACAATAAAACAATGTAAATAAAAAAAATTACTAAAATCTAGTGTTACAGGTTTAGTTTTTGCTTTCTTACCTGCCCTCCACGGCAACATTGTCTATTTGTCAAAGTAATGGCAATGGTAGCATGAATTATCCTCCTCCAAGTACAACACGTACGTGGTCTAGAGTAAAGATGAGACGCCAAAGCAAAATGAAAATAAAATAAACTCGATTGCAGGCTTGGGCTTTTTATTTTTTTATTCTAGTCATTATAACACATACACATTATGTATAGTATACATAATATGTATGTGTTATGTATTACTATGCATAACACATACATATTATGTATACTATACATAATGTGTATGTGTTATAATGACTACAATAAAAAAATAAAAAGCCCAAGCCTGCAATCGAGTTTACTTTATTTTCATTTTGCTTTGGAGTCTCATCTTTACTCTAGACCACGTACGTGTTGTACTTGGAGGAGGATAATTCATGCTACCATTGCCATTACATAACACGTAGATGTTGTGTATAATTTGTACGCACAATGGTTTGGTAATTACTGAGCCTCAATTCAAATAGCATGTATGCATTATGTAATACCACGTATGTGTTATACTAAAATGTTCACAAAATTGTCCCCCAACTATGTGCACTTACCTAATTGTCTCATGCAACCAATTAAGTTATTGGTTGCACATGGCACTCAAATAGGACATGTATCAAGATAAATTTACATTAGGTTGTTGCATTTATATTTAGGGGCTTGATATGCCATATTTCAATGCCTTGTGCAAAAAATCAAGCGATTGGTTACATGGAGCACTCAAATAAGACATCTTGAGTCTAATTTTATAATAAGTAATCACATTTGAGTTCAAGGGGATCAATAGCCCTATTTGAGTGCCCCATGCAACCAATCAAACAATTTGTTGCACAAGGCACTCAAATAGGGCATATCAAGTCTAAATTTTCATTAGTTTGTTTCATATGTGTTTAGGGAGATTGATATGCCCTATTTTAGGGCCCCATGTAACGAATCGAGTAATTGGTTGTATGGGGAAATTAAAATAAGGCATATTGAATTTAAATTTAGATTGTCACATTTGTGTTTAGGGAGCTCGATATGCCCTATTTGAGTGATGTGCAAAAAAATGAGTGATTGGTTGCACGAGGCACTCAAATAGGGCATATTGTTTCCCAATTTACATTAGGTTGTTGCATTTGTGTTTAGGGGGTTGGATATGCCCTATTTGAGTGCCTCATGTAATGAATCAAGAAATTAGTTGCATGGGGAACTCAAATATGGTTTATCAAGTCTAAATTTACATTAAGTTGTTGCCTTTGTCTTTAAGGGGCTCAATATTCCCTATTTGAGTGCCTCATGCTATGAATGGAGTGATTAGTTGCACAAGGCATTCAAATAGGATATATCAAGTCTAAATTTGCATTAGGTTGTCACATTTGTGTTTAGAGGGATTGATATTCCCAATTTCAGTGCCCCGTGCAATGAATTGAATGATTGGTTGCACGAGGCACTCAAATAGAGAATATCAAGTTTGAATTTACAAAATTAGTTTGTTTATGCCCTATTTGAGCACCTCGTGAAACAAATTGAAATTTTGGTTTTCTAGGGCTCTCAAACAGAGCTTATCATGTTCAAATTTACATCAGGTTGTCACAGTTGTGTTTGTGCAGCTCGACTACCCTATTTGAGAGCCCCATGTATAAAATCGAGTGATTGGTTACATAAGACACTCAAGACTGTGTTCCAATTGAATCTTGGAAGACTTTTGTTGACATGTTAAAGGAGTACCACCCTCTACACCACTTTGAAGATGAATACATCAAGTTCCACCAATTGCACCAGTGCAAAAAGCAATACATGGAAGATTACACCAATGAGTTCCATGACTACATCGCATGCCTACATGATAATTTGACTGAACAACATAAGGTGTTGAAGTACATTAGCATAATTTCACCTTATATCCCTGCAAATCACATCAACGAACATCCAAAAGCTCATTATGGATCCCTGGAAGCACAACGCATTGAACTCTTTGGCCTATTTGCGAATTGATGATGCAACTCAACTCGATGCATTCAAACTCTCTCTCACAACATGCTCAACAATAGTTTTAGTAGCCAAGCCCCTTCAAATTACAAGTCAATTTTGATATTCCCATGTTTGAAGGCAAAATCAGCATTGCATCATTGGATGCGCCTATATTTGACAACTCAAGGCATATTTCTCAGTCAATCAATTCAATAATGTTGATAAGATTTCGTTTGTCGCATTGAAGATGTCAATTCTAGTGGTTCACTGGTGAGAGACTTTGAGCTTGCAAAATGAGAAGTATTATCCTCTCCACCACTCAAAGGATCAATATATCAAGTTCCACCAATTACGTCTATGCAGAGAGCAGTTAGTGAAAAACTACACCAATGAGTTCCATGACTACACCTCATGCATGTGTGAGAACATGACTGAACAACATAAGGCGCTAAAGTACATCAGTAGAGTTTCACCTTATATCCCTACGAAGATAGATTTTTTGATTTCCAACGCTCTAAGGCAAGCTTATCACAACTCCACCAAGATCGAGGGCAATGCAAAGTTGAGGCAATGTATCACCTCTTCATCCAATGTCATGTGCAAGATCCAATCTGCACATAACTCCTCATCTCATCATCACATGTAGAAACATAATACTTTTCACAAAGCAAAACAATCTAAGAAGGTTGCCAAAAAATTGAAGGCTCGTGCACCTTCTACCTCTGACAAAGGAAATAAGTCTCATGAAAAGTAGTGCCATCAACATCTCTCACACCCATGGCAACTCTGAATGTTGTTAACAAAAAACCTTGCTTGCATAGTCTACATTAGTCCTATGTATATGGATGACATTGATCCAGATGTCACTTGTCTAAGTACCAACACCACTTCTATAGACACCTATGAGGAGTGAAAAACCTCTTCCAAACCAAGTTTTGGGTGTAGGGTTAGCCTCTTCCTTTAGTCATCGACACTGGAAGTGAGAAGAACATCATCGTGCAAGGCACATCCCAATGCTTTATGCCTTTTCACTGTAGTGCATTCCAACCCATACTCCTTGGGGTGGCTTCAGCAAGGGAAGAGTATACAAGTCTAGTGACAATGTACCTTTCAATCCAATGGCAAGGCCATGGAGGACACTATCACTTGTGACATTGCACCTTTAGAGGTTTGTGACATCTTTCTATGAAGACTGTATTTGTATGATTGCGATTAGGGGCATAGTATTGCATACCTTGGAGTTGGTCCAAGAGATCATCAATGCACAATAGTGGGTACCAATTTTTCACTGTGATTTTAATGAGTGCGCGATAGTCTATACAAAGATGCTAGGACCCATCCTCCTTGCATTTTGTGCATATCCATGATAGAAACTTTGAAAGCAGTCAATGAAAAGACGTTGAGGAATTTTGTCAAACTGTTTGTGCACCAATTGTATTCAGCCCTATTGTGCTACAATGTTATATTAATAACATGTTATAAACAAAATGGTACATTTATAATTTTGTTACCAGGAAATGCATGTTTTGTTAAAAAACATCAGTTTCTTCATTAGACAATTGAATCAATCTGAAACAACTATTTGCCTATCAGATGAAATGTAAGGTTGTTATGAGATGCAGGGAATAAAATATTACCATTGTTGAATGGAGAATGGTATTTGATTTGACCGAGAATTGTTGATCCCAAGGGTATTTTCATGCTCAACAAAAGATGAGAAAAAACAAAAAAACATCAAGAGATCCTAAATGTGGATTGTTTAGCTACTGTAATGTAAGAGCAAGTAGTTTGAGTTCCCACATCCAGCTATTAGGAGTATGAGGGGGTTTGAAAATTCAGATATGAAGCACGCTAGCTGAAGAAGTAAGAGAATGTGAAAGCATATAGAGGAGTGTTGGGGAATTCTCACTCAGTAACACATACACGTTGAGGCACATAATGATGCAGTCCAGGCCAGGGGCCAAGCGATTGGCAACCATCCTAGCAGCCAAAACTAATGCTTCCCAACAATTTTTCTACCCTGCTGTGCTATTTCAACTCCTGTGGTGGTCACTTGCATGAAATTTGGAAAGCCCATCATTTAATGCAATTTTTAACTAAGAAGCATAGAAATTGTCGTATGCTTTAAATTGGCTTGAGATGAAAGAGGGATATGAGCACTTGAAATGAATCTCACAATGTATTCCGGAAGATATACAATGTCATAGAGAACCCAACTAAAACAAGGACTGATTTTTTAATTTAAATGGAGTTTTTAGAACTGAGTCTCAAAAACACACACAAGCGTTGAATCAACTTCTATTCTTCTAC
Source organism: Torreya grandis (assembly GCA_037957365.1). Lineage (NCBI taxonomy): Eukaryota > Viridiplantae > Streptophyta > Pinopsida > Cupressales > Taxaceae > Torreya > Torreya grandis. The sequence goes on from JARHVA010001134.1 coordinate 836,695, forward strand.
AACAACATGCTCGGAAAAAACACTTGATTCCAATCCTACAACAGTCTCTACAACCCCTTCTTCTGATCATGACAGCAACAAGTTGATTTTAAGAATTATTTGTCAGACGGTTGTTTTACACGGCTTGATTCCACACTATCGGCTGAGAGTCACAGCCCAACCTCTTTTGTCTATCATCAGGGACCAAAACCAACTCCAAATCTAGTTGATGATCTTCCTGGCAGTCCTTCAATTGCTCCAACCTTCACATACCTGGACATCCCCTATTTTTGCTCTTTTTCAGCCTATGTATGCAAATTTCTCTGCTGTTCTGCTGAAACCAAGTTCTTTTGCAGTTTGCAAGAGGTAAGGCCTGCTTTTCAGCTATCCCAATGGCATTTTTACACACAAAAATCATAAAAAAGTCTTTTGGCCTCCATGAATGACGTTTTTTTAGTGGTTTTCTTGTCCCAAAACTCAAATCTGGCACTGCCCATTCGAAAATTGATGATTCCTACTCCATCCTCAAACCCATACCACAGGAACTGCAGTTTCAGTTATTCCTGGGATGGCCTATCGACTCCCAACCTTCACCCATGCACAAAAACGTCCACAAGGTATGATGACAGTTTGGCTTCAAAAATGGGTTTTTTTGGTAAGTTTGTGAGTTGTAAGACGTTACAGACATCCCAACAACTGATGCCACTCTTTTGTTGAAACATCTCCCACGCTTCCCACTTGTATTTTGTCATGATTTATCCTTGATGCAAAAAAGCTTCCATTGTGACACATAAGACTTTGATTACTAGACTTGTGGATTGCTATACAAGCTTCATAACAAACTCACCTCAAAAAGAGGCTCGGATATTCATGAGGTGGTCTTGGTTGCTCCAACCTTGACTTGGCCAAATTAATCCATGACAAGGAAGACAAGGAAAGTAATGCCTTAAACACTGTTTCACCATGGTCAACCTCCCTAATGTGATTGTTATGAGGATACAATGACCATGATAGCTCAGCAAGGTAGCCCGTTAAACATTCCTTTCAATGTCAATACCAACTTCCAACTGGACGCTGAGTGGTGGGAAAAGGTCAAAACAAACTAAACCCTACTACTAAGTGTGATGACCTTCAAGATTCCGAGACAATGCCCAAAAAAGCCCATCGTTTATTGAACAAAACAAACTTGTTTTTTGGTTGATGTTAGCCACTTCAACCCAAAGATGCTCCTGCATCACATTCTTGCTGTGTATGTTATGTACATAACCATTTAAGCAATGAAATCATTGTTAAGGTGTGGAGCTAAAAGTTTCAATTGTTTGCAGACACAAGAAGAGGATGCTGAAGAACCAGAAGCACCGGCGTCGGCAGAATGACCGACGTCAGTCAGGTGCAGTGCAGAAGGAAACCGGCGACGGCAGGAGGTCGGCCGACGTCCGCAGAACCAGGCAAGCAGGGACCAATGTCGGTCGCCTGTGTATTTCCAGAACTGCTGTTGACGAATAGTCAGTTAAGTGAAACGAGTGTTTGCATGTCAAATGACTAATTATAGTCACGAGCTGCGTGTCTAATTATTGTAGTTAGAGTTCTATTTTTGTAAGCCTGGGATCCTATTTAAAGACCCATAAGGCATGTATTGTAATTATCAAGAAGGCAAGTAAAAAGCATTGAAACAAGCAAGGTCAAAGAGATCTACAGGTGTAAGGTCAAGGAGATCAGCTGAAGCATTCAAGGAGGGATAATAACTCAGGCTATAGAGTTGTGTTGAGCAAGAGAGAGAGGGAAGAAGGTCTTGAGGTGTGGCAAGCCTTTGAGGTGGAGGAAGAAGTGGCATCTTCCTTATTGTATTTTCTTCTAGTAATATTTAATACAAGAGTGTGTATTGTCTCTCAAATTCTTTGATGTCTCAAGTTTCTAGTTACTTTATCATTCTGGTATAATTCCGTGTTTAATTGCTTATAAGAAAGTAATCAATTGTGCTTCCGTTGGATAAGGGGTCACCTAACAGTTGGTATCAGAGCATATTGATTGTTGTAGGTTTTCCTGACAAGTGGTATCAGAGCTACGGTTTGCAAGAACCAGGGTATTGTTTTTGATTATAGGTCATTCACAGGATTTTCTGATTGAGTGAGAGTTCAGCAATGGCAGAAGAAAGTAAGCTACGAATGGAGAAGTTTAACGGCAAGAATTATCAACATTGGAAGATGCAGATTGAGGACTATCTCTATCAGAAGGATTTGTACTTACCATTGGGTGGGGTTGCATGCAAGCCCACAGATATGAAGGATGAAGAATAGAGTGTTCTTGATCGGAAGGCTCTCGGTTCCATAAGGTTGAGCCTTGCATCGTCTGTGATTTCCAGTTTATCACAGTGCAAGACAACGGAAGAGTTGATAAAGTCCTTGGCGAATTTATACGAAAAGCCCTCGACTTCTAATAAGATATATCTTATGAAGCAGCTATTTACTTTGCAAATGCAGGAAGGTGGATCGGTACATACTCATCTCAGTGATTTCCATGGTTTGGTAAACCAATTAGCTTCAGTCAATATTGTTTTTGATGATGAGGTAAAGGCTCTCTTGATTTTATGTTTTTTCCTTGAATGTTGGGACGGTTTGGTTATGGCAGTAAGTAATTCTGTATCTGCTTCTAAAATCTTAAAAATTGATGATGTTGTGAGTGTGATCTTGAATGAGAAAATATGCAGGAGAAGCACAGGTGAATCATCAGAGAATGCTCTAAGTGCAGAAAGCAGGAGAAGGCAAAGGGAGAAGATTGAGCAAGGGAAATCAAGGTCGGGAAGGAGATCCGAGTCCAAAGGTATTCCCTGCTGGTTTTGTGGAAAGAAAGGACATACAAAGAAGGAGTGTTGGTTGAGAGATAAAGAGAATCAACATGCAGGTATTGAAGAAGCAAAGGATGCAAATATTGTGATACAGGGGGCTCTCATACTTTCTTTGGATAGTCAGGTAGGATCATGGATTTTAGATTTTGGTTTATCTTTTCATGCATCCCCAAACAGAGATTTGTTCTATGAGTATGAACAGGGAAACTTTGGAGTGCTCTATTTAGGGGATGGTACGCCTTGTCAGATAGTTGGCAAAGGAAAAGTGCAACTGAGATTGCAGATTGACAACACATGGGTGTTGAAAGAGGTCATGCATGTTCCAATTCTGAAGCAGAGTCTGATTTTTGGAGGAAGGTTGGGTGATGAGGGATGCACAATAACCCTCACAGCGGATTCTTGGAAGGTTACCAAGGGAGCACTTGTTCTAGCGAGAGGTAAGAAAGTAGATGCTCTTTATCTGTCTACTTGTATTACTGATTCTACTTCCGGTGTAGATTCGAAGATGTGGCCTAATAGGCTAGGTCACATGAATAAGAAGGGAATGAAAGTTCTTGATTCAAAAGGTATGTGTTCAAATTCGGAAAGCATAGATAGAGTTCATTGCAGAAAAAGGAAATTTGATGCTTTTGACAGGAACAAAGAAGCCTTGGTGTTTATGAAGGAGATGAAGGACAGAGATCAGTCACAGGGGCTGAATAAATTTGAGCATGGCAGCATGGACAGAGGTTTGATCCAAGAAGAGCTCGTGGATGAAAATTTCATCACCTACAGGGACACACAGACGCCGATGTCGGTCACATGGGACCGACGTCGGTCAGTCAGATACCGACATCGGTCATGTGCAGACCAGCAGGGTCGGTAGGTCGGGCAGGAGAAGTCCGACGTCGATCATAAGGACCGACGTCGGCAGAGGTGACGCCGGCGTCGGCCAGGGAAACGACGTCGACAGTCAGGGTCAGTGCAGGGAACTGACATCGGTCGGGAGCAGACTGGGAGATGGCCGAGATCGGTCACTGAAACAGATGTTGGGTGGATCAATAAGTTTCAAACACCCATGTGGAGGTTAGAAAAGGTATGTGAACCTCATATTCGTTGTTCACCTTCTTTATATTGCTTACTGATAGTCATGAACTAGGAAGATGGACGAAGCAATGCAAGTAGAATCCATAAACAGTGGGAGCTTGGCATGGATGAGGAGTGTGAGTCCTTGGAGAAGAACCAAACATGTACTTGTTGGTAGAGTTGTCAGCTGGAAGGAAGCACTGGATAGAGGGATGGATTCCCATTTTAGAGAAGAGAGTGGATGGACACATGAGACAGAAGGCTATGGTATATGGTCTTGAGTAGGCTGCAGAGCAATAGAGGTTTGACCATTGTATTTTATCTTTACCAGGTTGGATAATATTAGCTACATTATCCTGTTACTGTATTGTGTTACTTGTTGCAGGGTTTCATATACAGGGAGTTTTCTGAGCTAAGGGTAGAGTTGGTTCAGAAGTATGTCATAAAGAATTTGGGAGCAACAAAAATTTTTTGGCATAAGAGATAGGTATTGCATCACAGTTCTTGTGGTGGTTGGTCTTCAAGAGTGACTTTGAAGAGAGATACAGAGCCTAAGGAACAAAATAGATGGTGTACAGGTACAGATACAAGTTGCAGCTGTTTATCTCCAAGTGAGAGATTGTTAAGGTGTGGAGCTAAAAGCTTCAATTGTTTGCAGACACAAGAAGAGGACGCTGAAGAACCAAAAGCACCGGCGTCGGCAGAATGACCGACGTCGGTCAAGGGCAGTGCAGAAGGAAACCGGTGACCGCAGGAGGTCGGCCGACGTCGGCAGAACCAGGCAAGCAGGGACCGATGTCGGTCCCCTGTGTATTTCCAGAACTGCTGTTGACGAACAGTCAGTTAAGTGAAGCGAGTGTTTGCATGTCAAATGACTAATTATAGTCACAAGCTGCGTGTCTAATTATTGTAGTTAGAGTTCTATTTTTGTAAGCATGAAATCCTATTTAAAGACCCATAAGGCATGTATTGTAATTATCAAGAAAGCAAGTAAAAAGCATTGAAGCAAGCAAGGTCAAAGAGATCTACAGGTGTAAGGTCAAGGAGATCAGCTGAAGCATTCAAGGAGGGATAATAACTCAGGCTATAGAGTTGTTGTGTTGAGCAAGAGAGAGAGGGAAAAAGGTCTTGAAGTGTGGCAAGCCTTTGAGGTGGAAGAAGAAGTGGCATCTTCCTTATTGTATTTTCTTCTAGTAATATTTAATACGAGAGTGTGTATTGTCTCAAGTTTCTAGTTATTTTATCATTCTGGTATAATTTCGTGTTTAATTGCTTATAAGAAAGTAATCAATTGTGTTTCCGTTGGATAAGGAGTCACCTAACAGTTGGTATCAAAACATATTGATTGTTGTAGGTTTTCCTGACAATCATTCATATGTTTGCTACTTGGTGATGCTTCCCAGTAAAACGTTTTACACCACATAAGTTTGATGGCTCTGATGTAGTTATGTTGTTTCTCGTGTGCTGTTCTGTTTTTCTATTTAAAAAAATCACATGCTAAAGTGGGTACTATGTTCTTGCAACTCTGTTTATGTGCACATTTACGTTAAGTCTATATAAATGTATGTTGAATAACAAAGTCATTCCCAGTTTTGAATTACTTATTAAGTCTGTTTAGATATTCCCTAAAATGCATGGTAAAACATTCCAAAATGAGCGGCATCATTTTTAATTATCTATTATTTCAAGATAGATCCTACATAAATTATTGATATTTGAAATGAGTCTGGTATGCTCGCTATTGAGAGTTAAGGATTAAAACATTGCATGGTAAAAGCAATATAAGTTGACAAAGCTAAGATTTGATAGGCTTCCTCGCATTCACCAATAAAATTGTTTAACTCTTTTATGACTAAAGGGAGGTTGAAAAAAACCTAGAATAAATGATTGAAATACTATCTATGAAAATGTAATATTACGAAGAAGTGTTAGATATAAAATATCCAACATTGATAATAATTGGGAGTCAAGGTAGGCTTATTAAAGTTTCTATGCACGAAAAACTTTTTCCAATCTCAAAGCACGGCTTGGAGTGCAAGTCCTCTGATGGATGTGTTAGCAGCCTCCACCTATTGAACATCACTTGGAGGGATTCATTTACTAACATCCCTTAGCAATGTATGTGTGCTTGGTGAAATCAATTGCTTGTGATTACTCACCAATGTACATGAGTTAAAAAAGGTTACATAAAAATGACTACTGATGATAAAAAGTCATGAAGTGGTGTCTTTATTAAAAATACATAACGAAAAATTCTACAAAAATGTAAAAATATCTAAATGTGATATTGTCAAAAAATCAAACATCCAAACTAAATTGTTTAATTTATTAAACATATTGCATGCTTTCAAATCAAAATATCCAAACTAAAATTATAATAATTTTTAGAACTATGAAAATATTAAAGACAAAAAAAAAACTTTAATACTTTGAGAATATCAATCCCAAGAACAGAAAAACTTTGGTACCATAGGAATATCAACCCCAAACAACGTCCCCTCTCTCCTATGGTAAAAAGACTCAAAAAGAGAATCATAATTGCTAAATTAAGAACCAACTCACAAAATCTACATAATTAATATTCCTTGGGTATAAAAATTATGTAAGATGCATAACTTGAAATAAACAAGTAAAGAAACTCGTTTTCTTTCAACAAGTTCACTATGTAATGACATTGGGCACATTTACATAGATGTTTTTACTGTTAAACTTAATACATAGAGCTTTAGATAAAGATAACCAAACAGGGCTCAAAGAACTTATTCTTACACTTCTTACACTTAACTCTCGTCAAGAAAATCTTCTATACAAGTGCGTATACTCTGATAGGTCTTGCAGACCATCATGTTGTCATGGACGTTAAAGTCATCGTCGTCATCATCAAAACTCTTTTTATTTTAAATTTTGTTGTACAGCATACAGGCTAGAGACCAGACAAGAAGCAAATGCATCAAGGTCATTTCATGGAGTCACTCATCTAAAATATTTGCAGCAATAGATGATTATTTTGTTGTGCTGAGTCATGAGACTCAATTGGACATCCTTTTGCCACCATATAAACAGGGCTTGAGAGTTCAAAAGAATGAAATTGTATTTAAGTCTACCCAAAAAAAACTATCAAACAAAGCATGTAGCTCCAAAAAATTAATTATCAACAATCTGAATCTCAACAAGCATGCGCACACACTCCTTGCTGAAACCATATGACTAATTTTTGTTGGAACCAGCAGAAGGGAAGAAAGAAAAAAATTAAATTGATGTCCCCGAATGACCAAAAGTAGGACAGTGGAACTCGAGAATACAACCAATTACAATAGAAAGTGCTAGGGTAAAATGACTAGGATCAATGACTAACTTAAAAAAAGAAATGCATTTGATACATTACAAGTATCTCCTATTGTTAAATTGTATATCAAATTTTCTTTGCAATAAATAGATTAATGCATACCTTGTGCCCAAAATCTGTAAGGCATTACAAGATACAAACGGAAAATTGAAACAAAACTTTGGCTCACTTTTTTTGCATCCATTAATAACTTCATCAAAGCATATCCAGGAAAACATCAACCTCCAATATATGGCTTCAAAGAAGACTTATGCCAATAATTCAGTTCTCCATCTTCAACAACCAACCCAGACCAAAGCAAACCAATTTTTTGTTTCCCAAAGTCAAAGATCAACAAACTCTTGAATATTAAGAGGGGCAATTTGTGCATTTACAACAATGATTTGTTTCGAGTGGTTTAGTAGTATTTTCCAGTATTTCAAAAACTCCCTTACTAGGATTGGATGGTGTTAGGAATTGGGCAAGAATGCCAAGGGCATGAGACCAAGAAAACTAGGCCTCTAGTTTCAGGGTTTGAGGATTTAAGAGTAATAACACCAGGCCTCAAATATCAAGTTTAAGGATTTGGGGCTTGAGACTAATGACGCTAGGTCTCAAACTTTGGGTTTAAGGAATTAAGGGCTTTTGAGACCATTGACACTAGGCTTGGGCTCCAACTTAACTTTCAAAGTTGGTTGGATTAAGGCCAGTGACACAAGGTGCTAAGCCGGTACCTCTCATCACCAATCAAAAGCAAAGAAAACCCAACCACCATGAACAAAAGAGAATAAAAATTAAAATTAAATATTAAGAAAATTAGCAGGGATTTTGGTTGACATTCAGGGCTTGTTTTATTGTACTAACGCAACTCCATTCTTTCTATATTTTCTTATTCTAATATTTTGGCATAAAATAAGGATTCATGCAACTTGCTTGACAAAATTAAAAAAAATAGGACTCTGGTCTATTTCAAGCACTTGTGGCAAATCTGGTAAAATATTGATGATCAGACCAATAATTACATACTCAAGAAGACCAAAATTTGGCAAAGGTATAAAAGACACATGCAACAAGATGATTTACCTGCCTCTCAATTTATGTCTTATGAAAAATTATAAAGCATTAAATAAAAATTAAATATCTTATACAATATATTGAGTAGCATTTTTGTGAAAACTTCAAAATGGATAGTGTTGTCTAATGTTCAACCAGGCAACAGAAATGTGTTGATTCACAAACCCGTCTTATTATTTTTATCATCTAGAATAAACAGTTGCCCTTAAAACAAGTTCAAGATGCCGTTATTTAATTAAGTGTGAAAAAAGAAGAACATCAAAGCAATCAAAATAAAATGCTTATGATTTATTAAACTGCAATGCATGAAAAACCTCAGCATGTATACTTCAACTTCATGAACGGCCTTTACCTATGTTTGCATTTTTTAGTATAAATGATTTGAACATAGAGTTGATATGAGAAGAAAAGGGCATAATCACTGGACAGATTTTTATAGGAAATGGAGATGAGAAGTTGATAAGAATGAAAAAGATGTTCTGCTTTAAATCTTGTATATTCTTTAGGTTTCTAAATTTATGACTTCAAAATACAATTAAACTCATTCTAAAGGTCTTGTATTATAGCTTCAAAAAAATATTAAAATCATTCCAAAAATCATGTATTCTCTTACAAGAAAATCTGGAGTTTATTTTGAACATAAATTATCAAATCTACAGCTATGTGAAAATGCAGCTGGTCAAAGTATACTGTTTATTATTTTATTTTATTATAAAATACCCAAAAACCCTAAAAGCTAGTGACGGACCATTGAATTTCAACCCTGGGGGGTCATCTCTAGGTTGTTTTATTCAATTAAAGAGCTCAACGACTCCAAAGGAATGAGAAACTACCCTAATTTTAGCTCTTAAACATATAGGATGCAACTTAATATTGCCCAAGAAAAGCATAGAGAACTAAATATCTAAAATACATAAATATGTTTAAATACAGCTATGTAAAAGTACAGCTGGTCAAAATCTATGGTTTATAATTATTTTTTATTGCAAAATACGACCTAGATCCCTAAAAACAGGCCACAAACCATCAACTTCCAAGTCTGCCTTACAATGCAATTAAAACACAGTTGCATTAAATTACAATCAACGTGCCCTGTAATTAAAATTACAAATTGCGGTGCACTTAACAGATCCAAACAAACCACCAAGTAGGCGAAGAGCATCCTGAAATTAAAATGACAATTTGTGGTGCACTTAACAAATCCAAACAAACCACCAAGTAATCTAAGAGCATCTAAAACATTGTACGTTAGATATTTATTAATTAAATAGTCCGATATGAAATAAGCTTCCAAAGTGATTGTGTATGTTAGCTGTCTATCAGCAAGAGATTTCTAAAATCTGTTTCAATTATGAAAATCTGAACAAACAAACTTGGAAAAATGTAAATTTTGTAGATTTGTGGCATAGAAAGAAGGGAAAGGTTAAAAGCAATTTATAGGTCTCAACGTGGCCATAAAGCCAAGCTTGGCCTCTCAGACCATCCTATGAGGAATTTCCACCCTTACAACCTCGATTTTAACTTGGCGAATAGTCTCAAGAGAAAACCAGGCCTGGTCAATCTGCTGACACCTCAGGTTAACATTAAAGTATTTACACTAAAATTGTACATACATAAATTCTAAAGCAAGTCAGCAGATGAAACATTGAGGACCAAGTTAAGATAGAACAGTGCCTCTGAACTGAATCAGATTTTCAGAAGAGATGAAAGTGCCTCACAGTTAAGTTTGAAGCTCGTTAGCAATGGAAATTTTAAAATATACTAAGCTGAAAAGTTTGTGTAAATGATCCTTTAGTGGCGTTTGAAATGCAAGACTTTTTGCTGTACATAGGGTAGGTTCCAATTAGGAATATCGTCAAAATTTCTGAACATGCACAACATGACCACATCCATGTATGTGGGCAGTAAAACTGCTTTTGATGGCATATAAAATCAAGAACAAGCCTATCTTCGTGCACATAATGAAGTTTCCAATTAGGGAATTTCCTCAAGAATTCAGAACTTGCAAAACTCAACCACATAGAAGTATGTGAATAGTAAAACTGCTCTTGGTGGTACATAAAACCTATAATAGTAAAAAGATCGAACTCCTTACTAATAAGGTCTCTCATCAATACACTAATCAACAATATTCAGATTTGCCAAGTAATCAAAGATTTCAGTATAGTGAACAGTAAAGATTGCACTGTCAAATGTCTGTCATATATCAAAACAAGCCCCCTATGGATGACATTCTTATACATTTGAAAAAATCTAGGAAGTTGGTAAAAGGAAAAAATTAATTCAAAGCATATTCCCTTTTAGATATCACTTACCAATATGAGAAAAAAATTGACCTCATTAATTATCACCAACAGATAGGAACAAATGGAAGTAGACTACTGCAATTCAGTTAATTCTTGGACACTCCATAATTGGAGAAATTCACAATTGCTCTTCAAAAGGAATCTTCCCAAAACAGATTTTGATATCTGTGTCCTTAAGAGGAAGCATGGAAGAATGGCCGTAGACCTCAGTCCCCCAATGGAAAGTACAAATCACGAATGTCAAACCAGAAAGATGCTGCTTGTTTTTCCAAAAAGCATCTCTCCAGTGTCAACTTCCAGAGGATAAGCTTTGCTCATACAGGAGTAACTAAGACATGGCTGCAAAGCTGATGAGAAGAACAGTTCCAGTACATTGACAGTGACCAAAACCATTGTGAATCTTACTCATCTACCATCAGGTCATTGCCCTTAAGCAATGGCTTAACATATCTAGTATACCTCTGTTTCCTTCACGTTCTTCCTGGGAATCAACTTCAAGTGAATCCTAGCATTAATCAGCCATTCTTCCCTCATTAGCAATCAAATGTGAAGCAATTATAAACCTCATAACTGGGACATCAACTTAATAAATCAAAATACCCAAAATTGAAACATTACTCTTATGTCCCATGCTGATTTAAACCTCTTTCTGCCACACTGTAATTCAAGCACAATACTCCACGTTCGTTTTGAATGCCGTTTCCATTTTGACCACCTGCAAGAGATACACCCAAAGTGGAATACTCATCCCCAAAGACATCAAAATCATCATACTGCATGTTTTGCTGACAAATTAAACTTCCATAAGTTTCACCTGAATAGTTTCCCCTCGGCAACTGCTGGGCAGTTCTCATTCCAGACAAGACAAGTCCATCCATATTCAAGTTCTCGACAGAACCAAATTCAGACTCATCATCATCACTGTCAATCTTTTCTGGTTTAACCCTATTCTGAAGAGTTCTCCGTCTTAAAACAAAGACATTGAAATAATAACAAACCAGCATTTCAATGCTTTTAGAAGGGAAACATGCTGACAGATGGTGCCAAAAATTCCTTTTTAGTGAGACAGGGTTAAGTCTAACCAGTGCTCTAAATTTCCTCTCCTCGTCAGGTGTCCATGACATGGAGGCATCCTCTCCCATGTCATCAAATCTCCAAGAATAGAAAGCAGACCCTAACCCTGACTTCAACTTATCTCTTTCTTCTCGTATGTGCAGCCTAACACACTCTATGGAACCACGGACAACACAAAAACAACTATCAGGTCTACCTTTGCCAATCTTGTCTTTGTTTACCACCCTTTTACCACCTTGTGGAGGCCAAACCTGTGTACCTAGCCATCTAGACGCATCCAAGTCCAAGTCCACTTCAACAGAAATACAACCCCCGCTTCCTGAACACTTCAGTGGGCCATTCCAAGGAGGAACAATAGCCTGGTTGTTTGGGCTGATAGGGATTCTCCTCCTTGATATACGCTCTAAATAAAGTAAACCGGAACCTGATGTGCCATTTAAAACACTGAAGGATGGTCTTGGAATATACTGTATGCATTGTGTATCCAAGCTCGTTGAAGCAGAAGAAACATATAGTGCCAAACGCCTGTCAGTTGCCCTCAATCTGTCTAGAAGCTGATGATTAGCTGCATTTGTCTCTTCATAGCGTGATGGATGAAACTTCTGTTTCTTCTGCATTTCAATGGAGAAAATGCTTCAGATTAACTGAGAGAAAGAGTAAACATTAGCAATGGGTACCAAATGAAAGAGATAAACTCAATTCCTACAAGAAGAAGAAAGATTTGGACCAACAAGGAAAAAATAATTGATTGCTTTCCATGAATGGAATGCTTTAAAAGTCTGTTAGGCTTGGCAAGAATTAGAAAAAGCATATTCAAGCCAATAAAGAGTTGAAAAGCAGTGAACAAATTGAGAAAAAATTGTGAAGGAGACAACTGCTTGTAAAGGAAAAGTTCTTTGATTTTTCAGGACAGGGGTCCCGGGGGGACGCATTTCCGGGACGGAAAAAATTTCCCAAATTTTGGGTATGGCAGGAGATGGCAGAGGAATGCCATATATATATATATATATATATATATATATGTATGTATGTATGTATATATGTATGTATGTATAGCTTTCAATTGTATAGTTAAACTGTTAAACATCATTAAGCATTCTAAAGAGCTGAGATTCAAACTCCATCTATATTCTATAACAATGAATATTCAGCATTGATAACTGAAATAAAAAATTGAGTTAAACACTGAAAGACAAATACAAAATAATAAATATGAATATCCGATTCTTATATTATCGAAGCTCAGAAAATAAATGTTTGAAAATGTCCCCCTTTTGTTGTTTTTTTAGTTTAACACCTACATATTATTATGTTTTTTCAAACACCTATTGATGTGGGGGACAGCATTACATCCAGGTACGTTCCCAGCAGATTGGGGGTGTCCCTCGATGTCTCAGAACATCCCCAATATTCCCCCCAAAACAGGAAACATCCCCAGAATGCCAAAAGAATCCAAAACGTCCCTTGGAAATGAGAAAAAGTTCAGGAACAAGGGCACGTAGAGGGGACATCCGCCCACATCCCGAAAACATCTGAGACAGACCCAAAAGGAAGGGGATGCATCCCCATGGAACACTAGAGAAAAGACATGCATAAAAGTCGAACACAAAACTACAATCTGCACAGCAACAAGAAATAAATTAATCAATCACAACTGTTATAATGATAAAATTGATGTCCAAGGCGTTCTTGCCTGATCGTAATGGAGGATGTATGTAAGAGTGTGACCCTGTATTCAAATCCCCCTCACTTGAATAAGGTGCCCTATCACCCAAGTGAACTGTCACAAGGTTATGTTGCAACCTACATGGGTACATTCAAGTGCAACAAGACATGCGAATACACTTTATCAATAATTATACAAACTGATATGCATGCTCACACATTGTTATGGCTATCCACATCTTGTTTTGACCCTTGGTTTTGAGTAGCAGTGTCTAGAAGTTATGACTCCTCCATTATGTTAAGAATGAATAGATTGAAGACACCCCATTATGTTAAAAATGATTAGATAAAGCCCCATTATGTTAAGCATGCATAGAGTAAGAGCTCCCAATTACATTGGATGTCTGCAGATTAAGCGCTCCCTAATATGTCATCTATGTGTAGATTATATCGGCCTTAGTTTTTTCAGCAACCAGAACCCAGTTAAGTATTCAGCTAGCTCCAGCAGACGTCTACTTCCAGGTTTATTGAATGATGACATTCTTAAGTGGTCTCCATGTGTTAAGAATAGGAACAACCTGTTGAGGTGTCTAAGTGCTCTAGAATAGAATGTCTCCTAAGATGTGAACATGGTGAAATTGAAAACTATGACATGCCACCAATTTTTGCCATCCATCGTCAATTACCATACAGACCACATGGGCACCAATCGAAACGTTAGAAGACCTGCGTCATTAAAAAATTTACATGTCTATATCTCCTGTGATCATGGGTCTATCCATCGTACAGCTTAAATGCATCCAAGGCTTCTATCTCACTTAATAATTTTATTAAAAAGGAATCATAATACTCACAAATCCTTGACAATGTTAAGAAAGTCATCTCAACCCACTAAACAATCCAAAATTGACAGCAAAGAATAAAAAATATAAAGGGTGAAGTTTAATGATTGAAAGAAACCCTTTCAAACTATAGATGCTTCTATAAATAGTAACCAAATAAGTTATTTTGTTACCTGACCATGTAACACTTCCCCAGAAAGGCAATCCACATTTTGAAGACACAACACTGCACGTGCCCTAATTGCTTGAATCCAACATTCTCGAACCCATTCCTCACTCTGGCTAGAGAAATTAGCACCTTGCCCTAAGATAGCACCGCAGGGATTTATCGCAACCCTCTTTATCCATTTCAGCAAGACAGAAAATGAATCATATTTTCTCTTGCCATTACAAGTCCCTTGCATGTCACTGCTAGTTTCATTACTGTCTGACATGATGACAGGAGTTTCTGGAAGTCCAGTGCAATAAACAGAATTAGCATTCTGAGTTTCAATATTATTTACCGGATTTGACAACAATAACATTTGACCATTCCTCTTCTTTTCTTGAAGATCTAAACTCACTCCACTTAATTTTGGATTGCTAACTCTCTGCAGCCATTTGTCAACTTGCTTCAAGTACTTTACATAAACTAACTTAAGAGTCGGCCCACATTCCGGACCAAATCCTAAATCTGCTGCCACCAATACCCACATTTTATTTGCAGAAACCCAATCATACCCACCTCTATTCTTAACATTGTTTAAAAGCTTATAAAGATCAACTGTCTTTCCATCTGAGATAATGGGCAGCACAGGCCTGCCTTGTACCTGTGGATATTCATTCCAGCAGGTAGTTAAGGCTTGATCAAACAACTCTCTTTGCTCATCCCTAGGAGGCAGATTCCCCCATGAGTCTGACTGATGAGTATATGGTGTGGGCATCACAGGAGTATCATGAAAACTGACCCTCAAGCCCTCATTTGTAGACGATTGCCATTCAGCCATTGAAAGAGGAGCAGATGCTACCGTTTGAATATCAGACACTTGCTCTAAGCTTGGGCGAAAACAAGGTGGCATGCCTTTAGCACCCAGTGCTGAACTTCTCAGAAAGTTTTACTTCTATATTCAAACAAGAAGCAGCCAATAAATAGCATTCAAAACTGAAGCATTTCAGGAATAACTCCTATAGTTCCCTGCAGCATTTAGGTGCGAGTCATCAAAGGCCATATACGTTCTTAAATGAAGTCCTAAATATTAATGCCTTCAGGGGCATATACTTACTCCATGAACCTGAAAAAGCTACTGAGCCAAAAGCTCAAACATTTTTTTGGATGTGATACTAAACTTTCTCAAAATCTTACGGCATTGACCATATCATTGAGAAATAGCCAAGAAATTCTAAGGAAAAAATCCAAATGCCAAAAACCGCCTTACCTGATTTCTTCACAGGAAAATTGATTCTCTGGCAGGATTCTGAATAAAACCCATTTGATTAAATTTAAGCACTATCTTCAAGCAATTAGCAGCTGAATAAAAGGCATTCAAAACATGGAGCGTTTCATGACCAACTCCTCTAGTTTCCTGCAAGTTCAGGCACAAATCATTCAATGCCCTATAGACTCATAGGTACCAATAAGTGTTCCCCATAAATGAACAAGGTATGTTAACAAATACATGTCATCATTCAAGCAAACCAGAAGAAAACTCAAAGGTAACAATCCAAATGCCCAAAAACACCATACCTGACTTCTAGTGGAAGTTTCAACTTCCCAATAAATTTAAGCCTTGTCTTCAAACAACCTGCAGCTGAACAACAAGCATGGAAAACATAGAGCCTTTCATGATCAGTTCCTGCAATGATTGAATAAATCATCAAGCACCCTATAAATTTCCAAGCTCAGATTACTGAGTTCCCTATATGTTATAAGGTATACACTAACAAAAGGTGCCCTATATATTTGCAAGCTAGAATCACTTAATGGCCTATAAGTAAAATCATTGGATTTTGTGGGATTTTTACTCGCATGTTAAAATCATAGTATTGGTATTTTAACTTGCATGTTAAAATCATAGTATTAACAGCAGAGTCCCAAGCTGATTGCTGACCCGGGAGTTTTCTCGAATTTTTTATTTTCACCCTAGAAACAATATTATTATCTTAGCACATCAATACATTCAATTTTTTTTCCTATTGATCATTTGCTGTGTACGTATTGAAAAGTTGGGCTCTATATTTATATTTTATAGCTTGATATTTAAGTTGAATTATTTTGATATGTTAGCTCAATTTAAATAGCAACATTTTTATTAATTGTCTATACATTATTGATAATATTTTTCTGTAAATCCGTAAGAATTTATTTTATTTTAAATCTTATTTTACTGAGTTTTTGTCATTTTTTTTTACTAGGTACCCAAGCTTAAAATTGTTTGCCGAGTCTCATCCGAATCTGAGGCTCAATGCCATGGTTAAAATCATCTCAAGACGACCCCCATGAGTAGTCATTGCCTTAATGACATTGCAACCTGCTTACTGATTTTTTTACTAGTACCTGAGCCTTAAATGTGTTTGCCGAGTCTCATCCAAGTCCGAGTCTAAATACTATGGTTAAAATCATCTCAAGATGAACCCCACAAATATTCATTGCCTTAATGACATTTTTCCTCATATATTTTTGATAATAATCACAAAGAAAAGGGAACCCACTTAGCACACATGCACTAAAAATCACCTGGTTATGTTATCAAACAGCCTTAAATGCCTCTCCTAAACATTGGTGGTTACTAAACAGGGGCACAACATAATCACTCCATGAACCCAAAAGGTCACTGAACTAGTGTTTAAACCAAATGTCGAACATCACACTAAACAAAAGAAAATTCAGATACCCAAAATCCCTGATTCTCCACAAACAATTTTCCTTGTCTTCAAACAAGAAACCAAATAAAAAGCATCCAAAACATACAGTCTTTCAGGAATAACTCTTCTAGCTCTCTACAAAGTGTTGGATACAGGTAATGGAGTTCCCAATAACTTTCCAAGTTCAAACCAATGAATGCATGCACTAAAAATAAACTGATTACGTTATAAAACAGCCTTAAATGCCTCAGCTAAATTCCAATAACTAGTAACACCATGACAGAATTTCAGGCATCATACTAAACTAACTGACCAAAAGGAAATTCAATATCCAAAATCACCATATCTGATTTCTCCGCAGACAATTTGCCTTCTCTTCAAAAAACCAGCAGCTAAATAAAAAGCATATAAAACATATAGTCTACATGAACAACTCCTCTAGTTCTCTGCAATGTTTTATTTACAATTCATCGACTGCCCCATAAATTTCCAAGTTCAAATCATCAAATGCCTTCTAAATTCTAACATACTACACTAAAAAACAACTGGGTATATTATAAAACAGCCATAAAGACATTTTCCTAATATCAATGGGAAATACACTGACTCCATCGACCCAAAAAGCTACAGTTCCTAGTACTGAAACATAATTTCACAAACTATACTAACGCACCCCAAAATTTCCAGGGCCTTTACAGTAAAATATAAACTAACCCAAATCAATTACAATATAAAACATCCACTCAATAAAACAAAAAAAATCAAATACCCAAAATCTCCATACCTGATTTCTCCTCAAACAATTCGATTATGTTACAGAATTCTTCGCACCCAGCTTCCTTTGCTCGATTTTTCGCCCTTCTCCAAAAAAAAAAAATTGGAATTTTTTCAAGCTTCGAATTTAAAAATAAAAAATCAGATCTGCTGAACAAGGCCTAAAAAAGTCGAAATATGAAATTTAACGAATACAACAGTACAAGGATTGGATTTCAATCCGACCAAAAAAAAAAATAATAATAGTAATAATAAGATTCATACTGTGGAAGAAATGGAATTGGAAGCGGGAAATGCAAAAAATTCGGTTCGATCGGGCCCGTTTGGAGGAGAAACCGCTATTTTCCGAGGGTGTCAGCAGATTTCGGGCCTTCTTAAGCCCCTTATCAATTATTTTAAAAAAATACTTGTTCCTCCTCGAAAATGAAAAAAAGAGAGAAAATAAAACAGGGACGAGTAAGGAAGAAAATCGGAAGGGTCTGTTAAAAGTGTTTTGGAATGATTTTAGAAGATTATGTAATACATGGGAATGGAAAATGGTCTTGATGGCAAGGGAAGGGTAATCGAATGGTTTTCATTCCACATCAACGATGTGGTGTGTGTTGTGCAAAAGGAGGCCCTGAATCCACTTTTTATAATAAAATGGTGTGTTTCTTCACAAGAGTGAAATAGGGTTGTGTGTGGGTTGTGGTTTTTCCTAATTGGGATTTGGGTGAGAAAAGATATGTAGAAAATGGCATCAACGTTTAGGTAGAGTTAGGGTTTGAAGAGGTATGTAGAATGGCATCAGTGTTTAGGTGGAGTTAGGGTTTGAAGAGGTATGTAGAATGGCATCAACGTTTGGGTGGGGTTAGGGTTTGAAGAGGTATATAAAATGACATTAATGTTTGGGTGGGGTTAGGGTTTGAAGAGATATGTATAATGGTTTTAACATTTAGGTAGAGATAGGGTTAGAAGTGTTGTGTAAAATGATATCAACATTTGGATAGAGTTAGGGTTTGAAGAGGTGTGTAAAATTACATCAATGTTCGGATAGAATTAGCGTTTGAAGAGGTGTAAAATGGCATCAATGTTTGGATGGAGTTAGGGTTTGAAGTGATATGTAGAATGGCAGCAAAACAAGGATTTGAAATTGTGTGGGGAATATCATGAATGTGTGTAGAATGATCTAGATTAGGGTTTGAAAAGATAGGTAAGAAATATTATGGGTATGTGTAGAATGATCCAGATTAAGATTTGAAAAGGTAGGTAGGTTGGTCTTAAGATTTGGAGAGAAGTATATAGAATGACATCATTAGGGTTAAGATAAGATTAGGGTTTGAAAAGATATATAAGATGGCTTCAAGATTTAGAAAGATATGTGAAAAATGGCATTAGGTTTGTTAAATGATATGTGGGGGATGGTATTAATAGTATTAGTTTTGTCAACTAATGTATAAAAATAGTATTAAATTTAGTGGAAGAAAAAATTGATTATATTAAGATCATCTTAAATCCCGATCAAAATTATATGTAAATGATATTAATATTTAAAGTTATAAAGATAATATTAAATTTTAAAGTCCCATTCATAATTTTATATTAATTTAATATCATAAATGTATCGAAAATTGAGTGCATTGAAAAAATAATAATATATAAAAAAACTAAAATTTAATTATCATGGCATCAAGTGAAAAAAAATAATGAAAAAAGAAAAAAGCAAAAGCCATAAAAATTCGGGGGATGGCATCATGGGTGAGGAGATTTTGGGTGTATGGTATTAAGGTGCAGGGTCATAGTCTATGAATGCTAAAAGTGATTGAATTGTCTAAACTTGTATATATTAAACAAGCATGAGGTTAAAGCTTAGGTCAAATAAGGGTTGTTTCACTGCAAAAGAAAGCCAATTTAATGAAATGAAGGAAATCACCTAGGGATTGTCCCATGCAATCAGAGTTGCAAATATAAAAGCATGATAATTGTAGACTCCACATGGCATCATAATTCCCTGTGCCAAAGCATCCCAATGCTATTAATCATTAGGGAATGATTTATTTAATATAGATGATACGTCTCCATACTAGCCTCTCTCAGACCCTGGTTGTGTATACCAGAATAGAAGGGGTTTCACCTATATACTTATATGGCATTATTTTTATATATTAATTTATGATAGTATGGATATGATGTTGATAAATATCAATTTTGAATTATGTATTTTAAAGTTATCATATATATTATTGATTAATGATTTTGTTATTTTTTTAAATTTTTTGTTGATTTGTAATAGATGGTTTTAATTACTTTGTATTATTATGATGGTAAAAAAAAATTAGACCAAAAAAATTAACTAAAACTTAAAAAGATACAAAATAGTAAATCGGTCTTAATCTGTTTTTCTAAAACTAAAACAATAAATAACGAAAAGAGGGTTTAGAAGAGTATTTTCATTTTTGGGTGATTTGAAAATAGTTGTCAAGATATGACAATGCAAAATAGGTTAATAAAATAAAATGAAGCCAAACTAGGAAATTCAGAGCAAATAGAAAACATTCCCAAAACCATCACGTTCTATTTATGGGCATCAAAATTGTGGAGTGTACGATTCTAGGAAGTGTCAAACAAGCGTAAACTTTTTTATGTGATTGTGGTTGTCAGATTTAAGGCTTTAAAAACCTCGCTTAGATTTCAAAAACTTTGCACTAATCACTATGAAATTGTATTTTTTCTCCAAATCCTAGTTGGGCAGTTGAACCTAAAAATGATAAGGAAACGTATGTATTTTGGACCCTTGTATTAAGGGTTAACAAGGTTTTAAGCACCCTCTACTTATTAGACCCCTCAACAATGTACAATATCAAAAATAACACATCAATAAATGCATTAAGGCTTCAACTTGGAAAATCATTGTGATGCAATGTGTAGCTACCATAAACTACAGTGCTAGAATGAATGTTTAGTTTCTTTAGAACGCTTGTAAATGCATAATATATTTTTTTGACAATTTATGCTATAAGTTATTTCAAATTTTCTCTAGATGCCTAAATGCACTAAGATACATGTGTATTTATAGATTTATTGAATTCAAATTAAGACCCTATTGTCATATAAACCAACATCAAATGGTCAAAAAAATATACAAGATAAGACCACAAACCCCTAAGGGGCCCCAACAGACCAAAACACCCAAAGCCCCCAAAAATGTGCACAATACATTTGTGGGTGACTGTTATAAATGAGAGGAGAGAGAGGGAGGAGAGAGAGGGAGGAGAGAGAAGAAGGAGAGGGACACGATGAAAGTGAAAAAATATGTTGACAACACCTAATTTGGGCTAATAACTGACAAATACATATGTACCTTAAAATAATACAATTTAATGACTAATAAATACATGGGGGGCATTTTTAGGTGTGTACGATATGACTCATTTTGATGTGTTTGTGTGTACATATCAAAGTAAACAAACATGGTATGGATAAATATTTGTTTCCCCTTAAGCCCTTGAAGCAAACTCCAATGTACACATGAATCATGCAAGAATATTTTTATATGGATCCCCCAATATGCCAACAATAATAATATGTTGAAATATGAAAACAAAATATGAAATCGATACCCTTGGTTTGATTGAAGATGTGAGGATGCCCATGTGAGATCACATGCCTATGGATATGTGTTAAATCCTACAGACATTTCTTAGTACATTTTGTAGTGACCAAAAATTAAGTTAAAACAATAATCTTAGTATTACAAAAAAATAATGCTAAACAATATCTTGAATATATCCCATTGTAGGAATAGGTATTGAGTCCTAGGTGTGTTTAAGAGTAAGTGAAATTTGAATTGCCCCTCTTTAAGAGCAAAATTTATGTTGTATTTTCCTAGAGTATAGATCAAATGAGTGGAATATATACCCTCTTTTGAGATGTAGGATGAATTGGGAAAGCACATGTCCCAAAAGAAATAAATTGTACACATCATAAACCTGGAAAGCACATGTCTCAAAAGAAATTAATTATACACATCATATGTAAGATAATATATAAAACTATATTGATGTCTAACTATTTTAACCTTTCAGGACTTAATAATGCATAAATCCTATGTTTGTTAAAGAGCTTAGTAGACTAAATCAAAAAAATAATATATAGTAAGTACAATCATTGATTTGTTATATAATTGACTAGCTTTGACTTTTCTAAAAATAGTAATAAATAGTGCAAGTAATAACTTAGCTAGAAAATAACTGAGACAGATGCTTTGGGTGCTAGAAACTAAGGTGGAAACTAGTCTGAGTGTTGTAAAATGGGTCCCGATGTCAGAACCCCTCTTGAATAGTAGTGCCATAATTGGACAGTAGTGCCATTATTGCAAATGTGGTGGTAGTGACCTGATATTGGTAGTAGTGTCCTTTGTGCAAGACTGTCTCAAGCTTCTAGGTGTACTTGTGTTTAGATCTTTGTGGTTTGATCATGCATGCATGAGTCCTAAAACCCTATATTTTGCTTGTTATGATTGATTTTGTGAGCAAACCCTAATCGTTCATGTAGCTAGGGCATTTGGTTTATACAAGATGAAAAGTGTGTTCATTATTAGGGTGGATTGGACATCTTCAACACCACGTTATGATGAGAGTTTCCTACATACTAATACTATGTATGGGGAAAAGAGAGGGAAAGGACATTAGCACAATTTTTGGGACACTGGCATCATGTGGTGCTAGTGTATTTATTATGACACTCATGTTCAAGTGGCAAAACACTAGGTACGAAGGGTCAAGATCAGGAAATGAGAGCCTGTGACTATTTTAGGACTGACTAGGGATGTCTATGGCCTGCACAAAGGCTAGATAAGTGTGATAATAGGCTCTAAAATAGGTCTAGGGCTAAGCTAGGGATAGGTAATCTCAAGTAGCACTTAAATATCACTTTTAGGTGATTAAATTTACACTCCCCCCTTCTTTATTCTAGAAATGCAATAAAGTGAAATGACTGGGATAAAGGAAAAATAAGCATACCTAGATTTACCTAGGAGGTGAAGCCTATGAAGCTGGGACTAAATATTTGAAGCTGGGTTTGAGTATGTGAAGCATGCTCCCATGCATGTTCTACAAGTGAAACATGCATAACTCAATCCTTACTTAAAATATATCAAAATCAAAGAATAAAGTGATTAAAGAAGTAAAATTGAGTTAAGAGATGGGAAAGAGGAAATGAATGAATACACCTCACTGGATTTGAAAACTAATGCATAAACCTGGTGACAACCTAATTGTGTGTGTAGTGATCAATCAGTGAATAATTTAGATTGAGTTGATGGTTTGCTCAATCCTCATGTGTGGGTGGCTCAATAACTCAATCTGATTTTGACTCCATCATTGCCTACCCCTGCTTAGTGGATCATGACCCATGAATAGCTTGGATTCGAATGATGGTGTGTTTAACCCTCTCATGGAGGTGGCTCAAGAACTCAAATAGGCTATCACTCCATCATTACCCACCCATGTGTAGTAGATGCATCTAAAACTGAAATCACACTAATTAACTATAAATGTCTAGCTGGGTATGTTGGCTCTGTGGCCACTCGGGTACATTAGGCAACGCTAATCCACTTGAGAATGCCAACCACTACAAATGGAGTAAGGCATAAAAATGGTGTGTAACCTAAAATATGATGTCAAGTCTATACAACGTAGAGAATGACATGGAATTTATCATTCCATCTAATCAACTGATGTGTAAGTGAGCATACGAAAATAATATGTTGCATACATGCCCCTAAATCTGATATCAGATCATATAAATTTTGTACTAAGTTGTAATAATCTATATCTGGGTATTTGAACTAAATATGGGAATGATCATGACACACATTATGCCCTAAATCTGATCAAACTGGTATGAATCAAAGCAAAACTGATAAATCTATAACCGAATCTATGCAAACCTATATTATACCTCTATACTTTTTTTGCCAATCTGAGTTTTTCTGAATTTGAGGTTACTTGACAGTAGTGTCATATCTTGGACAATATTGTCATGTGGTGTTAGTGTCCCAATTTGGGTGCTAGTGTCCTTTTGGTCTAATTTTTGTAAAACTGTATTGCTTTTTATGTCACTATTTTCCCATTGTGTTTACCTGAGTCTAATTTTTTGTAATCTAACTTGTGTGATAAAAATGTACTAGGAATGCACTATGACAGTCTGATCTCTATGACAAACCCTTTTGAATGCTCCCTCTTTTAAGGGGGGTTATTGAACCTATGCAAGAATTGTCCTCAAAATAAAAATCTCTACAAAATGTGTGTTATCTGAAGCATATATGATAATTATGTAATAATCCAATATAATGTGCATACATAACATCAAAATATAAGATAATCTAAGCATAAGTTTGTAATGCAAGATGTATGTCATGTTTGGCATTCACAAGGGTGTCAAGATATATATAACAATGTATGTAACAACAAATCTAAGTAAAAATTAGGTATCTACCTAGGGGGATGGGGCGTGATGTCCATCATGGCACCCAAGTAGGAAGGGTTGATGCATGAGGTTCCTCATGGCATCTAAAACTAGTGTGTGTAGCAAATAAGAGACAAGTGTTATGGACATGACACATATAAGAAAGCATACATACAAAACACATGAGGCACACAAAGTAGGCCAAGGGGTCACAGTACAAGGGACATGGGCACATGTCACTAGATCTGAGAAAATAAGACATACAAGGACATGTTCAAATGTCCACATACGCAAGCAATAAGCAAGTTAGCTTAGAGCCACCTAGAAGAACATGTTCAAATGTCCACATACACAATCATAAAGTACACACATAAGGACATGGGCACATGTCCAAAGCATACATACTATGAAAATAAGTGGCATAGAGCCAAAGACCAATGGCATATTCAAATACCCTCAAGGAGAAGAAGCATATAGATACAATCAAGTCTAAACTAGGTAAGCTAGAAATGAAAGTATCCATGAATATGTAATATAAATTTGTGTAAGAAGGAAGATGTACATATGTTGATTCTAAAAGAGTAATAGCCAAAAAAAATCTAAGTGTAGCATGATCAATATTTAGATATAACAATGCTAAAGTTGTGATGTAGAGTATGGAAAGATAAAACCTGGTAATCAAAATTATGTAGAGGTTGCCCCCAAGTGGGCAAATGTGTCAAATGAAGACCCATGTATCTGCGTAGATGCCCCCATTGGGTAGATAATAACAAATCTAGATCGATGTAGTGGACCTGAATCATGTATCAATTTGCAAGCACTTGATAAGAACAAGTGAAGCATGTATGTACAATAAAACTAACTATACTAAGATAGCTAGCATATGCAGTGTTTGGCAAATATAAGAAATGTAAACATAACAATGCATACAATCTATAATTTTGTGTTTTTTGAGTAATGTTTGAATGTTTTTGTATTTTATGGATATAAGTTGTGTACAATCAATATGAAAATGAACTATGTACAAGGAGCAAGAGAGAAAAATAGTATGTCTAAGTAAATACTAGAAATAAATGAGATAGTGTACAATCAAAGGGCAATATCGCTATAGACCCAAGAGCACATCTACGGGATGTGGATAATCAAATGGTGGATCAGGTGGGAGGTTATCCAGTGTTGGATACTGGATTTGTCCAAACTCAAATAAGTCATCATCATCTTGATTGTCATACCATTCAATATGTATTAGTATAGCCTTATCCTTGGCATTAGTTTGGATTATGTGTATTTGAATAGTGTGTTACTCTATTATGTAAGATGCCTCTCGTGTGGTCCTAGGGTAAACCACATTAGACCATAGAGTATCTATATGAAACTTGTGGTTCTTATCTATGCCATCATGTAAAATGTGAACCACATGTCCCTCATGACTGAATGACAATCATCTATTTGATCAATCAATTGTGGCATCCATCACCTATAACCATGTATTGCCAAGTGTAACCTGTAAATGAGTGCCCTTACTCATGATAAAGAATAATGTGTTGGCCACCTTGGGGTCACATGCAATTAGTAGTGTGATATGCCCAATGGAATCATGATAATGTATGATAATTTGTAACTCATTTCTTAATAGCCTATGTGTTGTAAAAATGTTAAAGTGCAATTATTAGGATCAAAATCCTCATTTATAGCCACATGGGTGATGTATCTATTAGCAATAAAAATTTGGATAGCCAATGGATCATTTCATAAGTATTTATGTTGATGATGACTCTATCGTGGTACTTGTGTCTGTGGAGGTGGAGGTTGTATGATCTAAATAATCCCCCAACGAGCCTTGAATTTATTCAACTTATACTATAATGTTGACCATATATTGATATTATGTCATGTAAATCTATGAAAATGACAATAGCATTAAATTTTTGACAGTGATTAATACCATCAATCCTCTATCAAGTAATATCTATGAAATTTGGTGTAGTCTATCCTATAAACTCCCTGCTTGAATATGTATAACTAGGTCTATATCTATATATGTAACCATATGTACTAAATGAATTGAGGGATCTGCCATTGACTATAACAAAGTAAGAGAGCTTGTAGTTAGAGGATTATGAAATAGTAGTGTTGCCTATGTAAGAAGAGGTATATGTGCCTTATAATCATCTATGTACTTTCCTAGGCCTACTAGTGTGAAACTTAATCCACATAAATAGTCATCAATGTCAATAGGTGTTGGATCATCCTCTATGGTGGCATGAAAATTTGTATCAAATTTATGAATGTATACTTCTTTTGAGCTAACAAGTACTGGTAATTATGATGTGAGAATCTCATCATCTACCCTAGGTGGGGATATCTATACTGTGGGGGGGTTCCTCCATCATGGGTGAAGGTAATTGTGATGTACGAATATCTATAAGGGTTTAGGAATAGTCTTGTTAGACTTCCCAACCTCATATGTATGCATCTACTCAATTGGAATCTTGTGAGGTGAGGACTCAATGAGAATATGAGGTGTCCCATCTGAAGATGTACTCGGGGTAGTAGGCTTGGTGAGTTTGTAATATATGAAGGGTTGATTGCTTGATAGACAAGTGTATAAGTATATGTCATGTAAAAACTTGATGCATTTGTGAAAAGTAGAGGTTATTGACTCCATAACATGTATCCAATGTCTCCCAAGTAATAAGTTGTAGTGAAAATGATTAGGCATCACCTTAAAGTGTGTAGGTAGGGTTTTTAACCATACCATAATATCCAATGTAATAAACCCAATGTTTGTGTGGGAGTGTCATCAAAACCTCTTATATTCTTATATGTCTTCTGAATGGATGTTATATAAACCCCCATAGTCTATATAAATGTGAGGTTACATACATTAAGTCCTGGTGGTATTGATTTGTACTTAAATGAAAAGTGGAAAATTTTGAGAAATAACTGATTGTGATGGCAAATCCTCATTGGAAAAAGATATAACATCCTCAATGTCCTTGATAGTGTTCATGAAATATCTACTATTTACTGAGGGTGAGTAGTAGAGGTAGGATGGGAGTGAAGATAATCAACTAGTCTAGGTGGAGGCAAAACAAAAAGGGTCCTCTGAGCCCTTTTTCATCAAGTAGTAACTTGAGGTAACTCAAAGTGAGCCATGTAGCAATGATCCTCATAAGAATGAGACTCACAAGAGGGAGGACCAATGTGTAAAATAAGCTTAGCTCTGACATGATCCATGAGAGGAGTGACATACATGTGTACTTTTCTACTAATGGATGGTAATAAGCATGCCAAACAAACCACACGACTTTGTACCATAAATTATAAAATTGAATCCAACATGATAATCATGATGATATGCTATAAATTAAAAACTAAGGAGATGTTGGAAATAAGAAGGGAAACCCTAATGGTGTACTAGGGTTTTGAAATTATGTGCTCAAAGTCAGGTTCACCAAATGTTTTAACCTTTTAGGACTTAACAATGTGTAAATCCTACATTTATTAAAGATATGAGTAGAATAAATCATGGAAATAATATGCAGTAAGTACAACCATTGATTTGTTATAAAATTGACTGGCTTTGACTTTTTGAAAAATAGTAATAAATAGTGCAATTAAGAACTTAGTTAGAAATTAACTGAGATGGATGATTTGGGTACTAAAAACTAAGGTGGAAGTTGGTCTGAGTGTCATAAACCAGATCCTAATGTCAAAAGCCCTCCTGGATGGTAGCACCATAACTGGATAGTAGCACCATAATTGGATAATAGCACCATTATTGAAAATGTGGCAGTAGTATCCTAATATTAGCGATAGTGTCCTCTATGTAAGACTATCCCAAGTTTCTTAGTGCACATATGTATGGATCTCTAAGGTTTGTTCTCGTGTGCACAAGTCTTAAAACCCTATATTTTGCTTGTTATGATTGATTTTGTGAGCAAACCCTAATCCTTCATGTAGCTAGGGCATCTAGTTGATACAAGATAAAAAGTGTGTTCATTAGTAGGGTAAGTTGGACATCCTCAACACCCCACTATGATGAGAGTTTCCTATACACCAATAATCTAAGAAGGGATCAAGTCTGATGTAGTTCTCCCCACCTAAGTGTTGGTGCAAGTGCAACTGAAGGTAGTATGATAATGGCCTTGAGTGCCTTGAAAGTTCTTGAGACTAGAAATCTAGGTAATCTGAGCTTAAAAATATTGTAGATGGTAGTATATAAAAGTAGGGCAGAATAGGGATTTATAACCTTAATTGTTCACAACTTGTTTAAGGTTTGAATGTGTATTTTGCATTTGATTTCCATCTAGTGGTTAAAGGGCTAAAAACCATGTATTTATATTGTTATGATGCTTGTGCGGGTGCTAAAATAGGTCTAGGCTGACCTCAAAAGGTTATAGTTTTGAAAATATATTCATTTAGGGAAAAGAGAGGGAAAGAACATTAGTGCCATTTTTGGGACACTAGTGCCATTTGGCACTAGTGTCTAAGTAGCAAAACACTAAGCACAAAGGGCCAAGATTAAGAAATGAGGGTCTGGGACTGATTTAAGACTGACTAGGGATGTTTATGGCCCACATGAAGGTTGGATAAGTGTGATAATAGGCTATATGATATGTCTAGGGCTAATTAGTCTCAAGTATCACTCTTAGCACTCAAATGCCACTTTTAGGTGATTACACTAACATGAAAAATTGCCATTTTGGAAGCATGTATATTATAAATAGTCTCCTTATGTGGGCCTATGGTGTAATTAATATAAGTTCATGAGTAATGTACCTTACATAATAAAAAATGTAAGCAACATAGCAAAAAGGGTAGTATGCCCCATATGAGTGCAAGATATAATTAGAGTAATATAAAAATAAGAGATGCCTTGTGTCCACATAATATATAAGTGTAGATATCCAAATTTAGTCTAAGCCTTATTTGTATAATGATTTCATGTGACTTTACATATATAGACTCTTAATAGTGAATATGGCACTTATTGGTGCATTTGTCTTGGTATTTTATCTCCTTTTCTACTTTACTTGACTACACAGTTTTTTGTTTTACTCTGCACAGTTTTTTGTTTTACTCTTTTCATCTATCTTGACTTGTCATATTGATCCCTAGTCATGTTCTCTCATCACTAAGTTTTCTATGGCTTCAAGATAATTTTGGTAATCATAGATGGATCTAATTACTGATATTGTATGTAGTTACCAAAAATGTCCCAATGCACCTTTCATGTCTACTTTGGGTCATGCCACCCTCTGGGACCCTTTTTTTGCACATTTGCATCTTATTCAATTGAGTTATATGCATCAATATTTCTTAAATTCAAAATTACTAACCCTATATATAAATCCTTTATAGGCATTTAAGGACAAACTCTTAATTATTAATAAAGGCACACTTAGAGCACACAACAATCTTACTTACTATTATTCAAACCCTAAAGATTCTAAAGGATATATCTATTTGCATGATTGTACCAAAGGAGGATTGAGGTGAAATTGTACTTATACTTGTATTCAAATGAGTTGGCATAAACACATAAAAGTGGTAGAATTACATGTAGTTTGAATCATCTTTTAAGTATCAACAATATAAGCAATCTTTAACTAGTCACTAGGGATTGGCCAAGGTCTACTACCCCCTTTTTCTAGGTCACATTAGTCTAAATAGTGCAAGCTAGGGTTGATTCAAGGAGAAGGAAAATAAAATTATTCACACAAGTATGAGGGTATCTGAATTCACATTAGTTATTTGTAGACACAGTCACAAAAATCTAACTTGACACATACTAACGTAGATCTCCTAGACCAATCTTGTATGTAATATATGAATTTGACTACCATAGGCATCCAAAGAATATTATATATATTTATATATTGACAATGGTCTATTTTACTGATACGAGTCAATAAAGAACACTTGTAGAGCCTACTTGATGACTGTGATAGAGCATAAAACAAAATAAATTTATAAAAAAGCTAAGTATCATATTCCTTTTGTTATTTCTATAAACAATAAAGTGTGATAAATCATAGATACATTCATATATTATTAATTTAGACATAGATTATACAATATTAATTAGACTTAATGCTTTGGCTTATTTATATTAGTAAATCCAAAATCAATTAAAAAATACTAGTGAACCTGTTCATTATTGATTTAACAATTTTGAGAATATTAGTGTATTACTCCTAATTTAGTTAAAGGGTCTAAGTAGTAAAATCAGTAAATAAATATGCAATAATTAATCTATTGATTTGTGTAAACTAGATTACAATTTTGACCTTTCTAAAAATAGTAATAAGAGACATAAAAGAAGACTTAGCTAGAAACTGACTGATACAGCTGAGACATGATCTGATATTCACTGTGTAGGACTGGGATACTATTGCAAATTGAGATCTGATATTCATTTTATAATTGGATAGGAGTATCAGAATTAGATAGAAGTGGCACCAGCATTATAGTCCACCTCTGTCACTATTGTCCTAAGGATCTAAGCTTTTTAGGTTTTATTCGCTATGTCTGTGTGACCCTATCTACGAAGTTTTGATAGTTGGAAGTCTATAGATCTCCTTGTAGAGAATATTTTCACTTTAACCCTATGTTTCATTATACTTTGACCAATTTTGAGAAAGAGGGGGGGTTAGCATGTATAATATTCACTGGACGTGGATGCACATCCCTTGTGTGGGCACACTACCCACATACCAATACTCTGAAGAGGGATCAAGCCACATGTAATTCTCCCACTTGATGTGCTTTATGCAATTGTGTGTATGAAGATGCATAATGCTAAACTAAAAGTGATTGAAGTGGATAGGGACTAGTGTAAGGATTTGAATAAGTTTGTAAGAGTATTGGTTGGTTGTATGTAGAGAATAGGGATGATTACTTGAGTAGTCTTGCTTATATTCTTGTTTGCTTAGTGATAATTGCCAACCCTTTCCAAATGATCTTTGAATGGAATTTTATAGGGATATATTGGTCATGGGTTGAATGTACTCATGTTAGGCCAACAAGGAAAAGAATGGGGAACCAAAATAATTTAATAGTTGGGGTCAAAAATGGACTTGGACAAGAGTGTTGAATATGGATAAGAGTGGCACCGATGCTATTTTCCAAGTGTCACATTATTATCTTGAGTTGACGGGACCTGGGGGATGGATTAGTCATGGAAAAAGGGGTCTAGCTCAGCCAAGATCAAGTCTGGAAGACTACAAATGATTGGGAATCAGTGAAAAGATGCCTATGAGGGTCATGAGTGAAAGTAAGAGGGACCTAAGGGTTGGGTGTCATTAGCCACACTCAAGTTACCGATTTTTTCATTTTATATGACTACATTTACCCCCCGCCCCCTTCTTTACTCTAGTAATGCAACAAAGTGAAATACTAGGATAAAGAAAAAATAGAAAGCATACTTAACTTACTTGCAAGGGTGAAGCTCATGAAGCTATGTGATACAAGGATGGGTAAGAGAGAGAGGAAGAAAATGGAATGAATACACCTCACTGGGTAGATGGACCAATACAAAACTTATTGTGATGTTAAGTGATGTTGAGTAATGTTGGATGATGTTATACCAAGAGTAATATCACGAACGGAGATGAGTGCTCAATTCCTTGAGAGTGGTTCAAGAATGCAAAGATTGGCCCTTTGGCTCTATCATCACCCACTAAGTAAATCTAGGTGATCATACATGTTTTGATTGATGTTTAGACTGTGTCCAATCCCTTTGAATAGGTGGCTCAAGAATACAAAGGTTAACTAGTCCTTTAGCTCCATCATTGCCCCATGAAGTAAAGCTATGAACTGATACTAGTATGAAATGTGTGTCATATGAGATGGCTCCTGAAGCCCAAGAATATACTATGATCTGATAATGTTGGCATGGATAAATGAATGTATGCTAGAAACTAGGCCATGCTTGGCCACTTCAAAAGATGGAGATTAGGCTTGTATGAAACCCACTCTGAACTGGTGCACTAGGCTAGTATGAAAGCCACTCTAAAATTTGGAGGTTAGGCTTATATGAAAAACACTCTAAAATGATACCAACTACCTACAGATAGAATAAGACACGCAACTACTGAGAATGCTTAGGCAATATTGAACTCATAAAGGAAAATAAAATAAATGTGTCATGCACATTGCCCCCAATCACTAGTGTCTGGAACATGGAATCTAATCTAGAAGTTATACCAACTATCGTATGTAAAACTGGAAGTAAGAGTCATCATGCCATGCATAATGCCCCCTATATCTGGATTCTCTGACCAAAAGTGTACTAAAAACTACTAATTTTGAAGTAGTCTGACTGTGCAAAATTATATTTGAACTTACTTTTTTGTCTACTTCTATAAAGTTTGGTTTTTTGTTGTTTGGACAAGAGCATTGAAAGTGGACACTAGTGGAACTAGAACTATAGTCCAAGTTAGGCACTATTGTCTTAGGCCAATTCTAGTGACTATTCTAACATTTTCATTATTTGTTTGGTCTGTTTTAACTGGTTTGATGTCTAGTTGTTATTTTGGGTGTTCTAAATGTTGCTTTTTTTCCCATTAGGAGCTTTGATCTCTATGACAAAACCCCTATTTGTTGCCCCCTCTTCTGAGGGTAGGAATGAAGACCCTACAATGACTACCCTCAAAATAAAGAGCCCTAAAAGTGTGTTATGTTTTAAAGATACATGATATAGCAATGATAATCGACAAGATATCTCAAGATATAACATGATTTGTATTGAGAGTTTGTTAGATCAATAGGGGTATGCCTAGATGGATATAATGATGTAATAACATGTCCAATATACTGAACAAGAAATGAAATTCTGGTTAGTTGTTATTTAGAGGGATGGAGCATGATGTCCATCATGGCATCTAAGAAAGCAATATAATGCATGATGTAGATCATGGCATTGCAAATAATGAGATGCAAAAAAATAACAAGCACATAAGGCAAGAAGCAAGAATCATACAGGGGTGGTTGAGGGGCCAAAAAAATAACGGACATGGGCACATGTCGCTCATGCTGGAAGGCAAGCATATAAGGCATGTTCAAATGCCACATACACATACAATTGAAACAAGTAAAGATGGCATGGAAGCCACAATCATATAAAAGAGTACATACAAAAGACATTGGTAAATTTCTTAAGGCACACACAATACATAGAAGCAAAGGACATTGGCAAATGTCCTAAGGCACATTTAAGAGACAATTAGGAACTAAGAAATGTAATCATATCTAGCTACGCAAAGCAAGAAAAGAAAGCATGTAATAATTGGAAATATATTCACATCTAACTAATCAAATCAAGAGGGAAAGTATGCAAGACATGTTAGTACAAGACTAGGTATATGCTAAGAAATACACAAGTGCTATATAATAGTGAGATGTCAATATAGTAATTTGTGTAAGTTAGTAAATAATGTACATCAACATGATAACTAGAGTGTGTGGTGTAGGAATGACATAACCTGGATGGTGTAGTCATGTAGAAGATGCCTCTAATGGGTATGTATATCGATGTGTGTCTCAATGTAGAAGTAAGATGCCCCCTCAATAGATAGAGTGAAGCAATCAAAGAGCTAGATGTCACTGCACACACTCAAAGAAGATCAAGTAAAGCATGGTAATGTAGATAAATTGACAAACAATATCATAGAACAATAAATGTAAGTCTAGCATAGTAGTAGAAATGTAAATCATGGATCATGCATATAATGAAAATATTTTTAGTGTTTTTGAGATATTGTATGTTTTTATGTTTTTGATATGTTGTAAACTATATACAATCAATCACATAAAGACTTTGTACAAGAATTAAAAAGTAATATGTACAAGTAAGCTAGGAAGGGATGATATTAATTGACGAGTCTCATAAGAGAATCCCTATCATGGTGTCCTGTATTAAGGAGCGAAATCATGCATGATCATGAAGCATGATGGAAATTCTGAGACTATGGATCTAAAAGCTGTATATTTTGTAAATGCTTTGAAATATCTAAAGTAAAAATCAAGTGTGGGGTCCCCCTATAACTCTAAGAAGTGGATATAATTATGGGGCTTTTAGGGACCCATCTGGTAGTAGGAGAAGCCCTTTGAACATGTGATATGTGAGTAGATGCATGAGATCTCAATGATACTGCCCTAGGTGTGAAAACTGTAGTTGGAAGCTATCTAGAATCTTGACGATTTAGAGGTGTATGAACTTTATGTGTTGGCAATGGATGCCTCATCTATGTTTGAATAGGAACATGAGAAATAACTATAACTGGTGGAGAAACTAGAACTGGAGGCTGAACTGAAACTAGTGACTACAAAGTAGAAGATGACTCTGAAGTGGGGAGTGGTAACTCATATGGAACTCCACCAACTATAACAACCTGATTAGCATGAATGAATTTCACACATATATGAACTATAGAAGGTACTGCTTGAAGTTTTTGGATCCATGGTCAACCAAGTAGCTTATCAAAAACTCATGTACTGGGAACTATAGTGAATGGTGTGGCCATGTGTGTTGGACCAACTTATAGGGGAAGTATAATCTCACCCAATGAATTATATATATGCCCACTGAATCTATTGATAGCTATGTCCATCAGGGTAATATCCTACTCTGAATATCTCAAATGTTGTAATAATGTCACAGTAAACATGTTCATACTGGATCCATTATCTATGAGAACACTATGAATAGGATGATTATGGATGTAAGCTCTAATAAAGAGTGCATGATAATTTGAATCAACCTCAATGATCTCCTACTCTAAGAAGGATATGGAAGGTCTAGTTGAAACTCTATAATTATATACACCAATCATGTTTCTCAAAGGATGTGTCTCAACTGAAGGTGCCCTATATGTATCTGGTGGTGGATGTGCTTGATATGCATGGTGAACCCCTAATGTGTCCCCTGTCTCTTGTTTAGAATGCTATAGAAAAGGATCTAAGAATATTTTCAAAGCTTTATCCTATGTTTGCTTTGCTTGAGGAGGCTCAACTGAAGTGTCAAGATTAATATGATTGCCATCTATCAAATCCTATATCTTGTAGCTCAAACTGATGCATCTATTTGTTATATGGCCTGGTGCCCTGTAAAAATCATAAAATGCATGCTAATCAATCCTCATGGAAGATGCTTTATTGGGTCAACTTCTTGAATAAGAGAGAGAGATACGATGTTACATTCCAATAAATACTATAAAACTCTAGCTAGAGAAACTGGTAGATTGGTAAAGGTTTACCGAGGAGGTGTTAAAACTACTCACTGAGGGGGCTCAAAAGTTGCATTAACTGTCAATTGATTCTGACTCTTGTTATCATTGACCTTGAATTTGTATAGGACTTTGTCGTTACTCTTATTTGTTGTGTCTGAGATACTTGTGTAATTGAGTTTGCCCATTGAAATTAGTTTGACTTCTCATTCCTTTAGTGTGTGACACAATTCAGTGAAGGAAGAGAATCTTTTGAACATGATTTATTCATGCAAAATTGGTAGAAGACTCTGTTTGAAGAGATATTGTAACTCTTGATCAGCCATGGGGCTAGTAATCTTAGCCAAAATAGTCTTATATCAAAGAACATAATCTATGAGATGATCATTTGACCTTTGTTTCTGTTATGTGACTTGGGCATATGAAACCTTATCACTAATGTTAATGTTAAAATGAGCTAGGAACATGTCGGCTAAAGGATTGAATGCATTGACTAACTAATTTGGTAGACTATAGACCATTGTAAAGCATAATCTTTTAGGCTTCATGGAAATAACTTGGTAAGTAGCCAGTCATTTGGTACATAGTCCAAGCATGCTATATGAAAAGCTCTCAAATATGTCTCTAGATCACCCTTGCCATCATATAGAGTAAGCTTGGGTTGAACAAAAATTTTTGGTAAGGGTGTAGAAGCAATGTGACATGTCAATGGTGTATGTAGTAAAGCAAAAGAATCCAAAGCCTGTGTAGGTCTAGAGGCAACTTGCTCAAGATGTATCACCTTGGATTGAATATATTTTATCTCTTGTACAAGGGCTACCACATTAGGAGACAAAGATGTACTATCTATAGTTGGTGGCATAGAGGTAGGTTGGGATGCTATAGGGGTTGTTGAGACATAGTTGCCCCCATATTGTCATTTATAACCTGTTGCTCTATGGTTTGGGAAGATTGACCATTGTTCACTCTTTGTTGTTCTTCTTGTAGTATTTTAAGCATGTCATCTTGCATGTCAAGGTGTTTAGTTAAGATTTCTTAAATTTCTCTTTTATTAGTTTCATCAAAACTAGTGTATTGGGCCATTGTTGAGGTAGGAAAACAATTTGAAATTTGATTGAATTTTTTGCAATAAGTTGTAATAGGCAAAGTGCTAGAGAAGGAAAGTATTGAATATAGAAAAATGTAAAGTCTTAAATATAATGAACTGAAAATTGCATAAAAAGGATACAAAGCTCACAAATATGTAAGGTGATACCACAAGAAGCAAATAGGAACTAGTACATGCAACTAGGGTTTTAAAAGATCATTATTTAAACAATAGACTATGAAATTTTAAAATTGAAAGTGAATTTATGAGTTATATATGCAAGTAAAAAATCAAAAATTTATTGAAAAATTTGTGATTTAAAGAGACCTAGTAGATGCCACTAGGGTTTTGAAAAATAAATGTTTTTGAAAATTACTATTGAATTTTGAAATTTGAATGGATTTTTTTATTTAAATATGCTATTAAAAATCAAAAAATTATTGTAAAATTACTGGGAAATACTGGGACCTAGTATTGGCAACTAGGGTTTAAAATAAAATTATTTTAAAATTACTATGAAATTTTAAAATTAAATGCTAATTTCTACTTTTATTATGCAGGTAAAAAATTTGAAAAATATAAGAAAAATCAATGAGAAATTTACCCTAGGGTTTCTTGGGTTTTTATGCACAAACAAAGTACGTCAGGTTCACCAAATGATTTAATAATTTTGAGAATATTAGTGTATTATTCCTAATTTAGTTAAAGGGTCTGAGTAGTAAAATTAGTAAATAAATATGCAATAATTAAGCTACTAATTTGTGTAAACAATATTGCAATTTTGACCTTTCTAAAATTAGTAATAAGAGATAGAAAAGAAGACATAGCTAGAAACTAATTGATAGGATTGAGACAGGGTCTGATATTCACTATGTAGGACTGAGACATTATCACAAACTAAGATCTGGTCTTCATTTTGTAATTGGATAGGAGAGTCAAAATTGGACAGGTGTGGCACTAGTGCTATAGTCCACCTTTGTCGTTATTGTCATAAGGATCTGAGCTTTTTAGGTTTTGTTCACTATGTTTGTGTGACCTTGTCTACGAAGTTTTGATAGTTGGAAGTTTATAGAGCTCCCTATAGAGTAGATTTTATTTTCAAACCCTATGTTCCACTGTGCTTTGACTAATTTTAAAAAAGAGGTGGGGTTAGTGTGTGCAAGATTCACTAGACGTGGATCCACACTGTTTATGTGGGCATGCTACTAATATACCAATACTTCGAAGAGGGATCAAGCCATATGTAGTTCTCCCACTTGATGTGCTTTGTGAAATTATGTGTATGATGATGCATAATGCCAAACTAGATGGGCTTGAGGTGGCTAGGGACTAGTGTAAGGATTTGAATAAGCTTGTAGGTGTATTGGTTGCTTGTATGCAGAAAATAGGGAAGATTTCTTGAGTAGTCTTGCTTGTATTATTGCTTGCTTAATGATAATTAACAACCCTTTCCAAATGATCTTTGAATGGGATTTTATAAGGATCTATTGGTCATGGGTTGAATGTAATCATGTTAGGTCGATAACGAAAAAAATGGGGAACTAGAAGAAATTGACTGTTGGGCCCAAAAATAGACTTGGACAAGAGCACCAAAAGTGGACAAGAGTGGCACTGGTGCTATAGTCCAAGTGTGGTGTTATTGTCTTGAGCTAATGGGACCTAGGGGGATAGATTAGTCATGGAAAAAAGGGTTTGACTCAGCCAGGATCAGGTTTGAAAGGCTATGAATGACTAAAAATCACTGAAAAGATGCATGTGAGGGTCATGAGAGCAAGCAAGAGGGACCTAAGGGTTGGGTGTCATTAGCCACGGTCAAGTTACCATTTTTTACATTTTATATGACTAAAATTATCTATAACATAAAAAACCATGGGTTCCCTTATGTTATATTCCTTATAGGGTTTCAAATTTTTATATTTAGATTTTATTTTCATATCTATTTTTTGATTTCCCCTTCATAAGTGGCCTTTTCCCTAGGGTTTCCATCTTTCAACCCTAATATTTATATGTTTGCTCTCATCTTAGGAGTAGGATTTTTGCTTGTATTCTGTGTCATCTTATGATTTAGTAATTTATCTATAAGTATGCATCTTAAAAACCATAATAGTTCTAAACCCATGTATCCCTTATCATCTACCCATCCCATGCCTTATCACTATCCTAATGAATGGAAAAATAAAGTTGTAAATGATCATACTTGTATGGCTAACCCATGCCATGCCTTATAGCTATGCTAATTACTCTATGAATTTGCATCCTAAAAACCTTAATAGTTATAAACCCATGGATCCCTTATCATCTCTTCATTCCATGCCTTATAGCTATGTTAATGAATGGACAAATCAAGTTGTAAAAGATCATGTTCACATGCCTATTAAAAATGCCTATGTAGATGAAGAATAAGTTTATGTGAGTGAAAGAAATGACTATGATAGTTATGACCATGATGATGTTGAAGATTAGAATGCTAGTGTTATATCTTTATACAATTTTAATGAATAAGAATAAAAATACAATGGGCTTAAAATACAAGAAGTCAATTCTCCTTCTCCTTCTTTACATTCTTCCACTAGTCATACACTAGAAAAATAAAAAATTAACTCTGAATTAACTAATACACTTCTTGATCCTACTAAGATTACACTTAAAAATAAGTATGCATTAAGGCTATGGATAAATATTTACATGTTGAGTCAAATGATGATGTGCCTTACAATGATATTTCTATAAATGTTATTTCTAGTGATATACAATATGATGCTCCTTGGTAAAATAATGTGATGTTTTTCCTTTTTATCAAATAGAATGTGATATAAATAAAATTCAATGTGATGTTATTCCTTATTATAAAAAAAAATGTGTTGAAAATTCTCAGTTATGCAATAATGTGTCTATGGAATATAATAATGATTATAAACTAAGCAATGATGAAATTGTTTGTGATGAATGATCTAATAGAGAGGGTAAGCTGAAAATTTTATGTGATTCTCCCCAGCCTATTATAAATATTTTCCATATGCAAGCAATTAAAAATAAAATTCGACCATTAAATGAGCCTCTTAAGGATCATAAAATACCTTCACAAGAATTCATAGCCTTAATGCATCTTGTAGGTGCCTTACAACAAAAAATGCATCATCTCTCTCTAGAAAGTAAATCATACTAATATTAGATTGATTTTAATGCTATAAATTAGATCTCATTGTGTGTAATATTATTAATTCATCCTTACCTCATGACTTCATCATGCTTACATTTTCATTATTTGATGGAATTAATGATCCATTCTTACACCTTGAGAGCTTTATAGCCTCTATAGGAAAATACGATTCTAATGAAGGATTTTTTCTTAAGACATTTCCTAAAAAATTAATGGTAAAGTTCTATATTTGTTTCACCATCTCCCTAGTGGTTCTTTACACTTGTATATAGAGTTAGAAAATAGTTTCTTAATGCAATATATTCAACATAATGGACCTCGAGTCACATATGAGTGCCTTCCTTCTCTTCACAAATGGAAGTCAAACCCAGTTTATGATTACATATTATGATTCAAAGCTTGTTTGCATCAATTTATATATCAACCTATTTTTTTTGGAAAAGCAATACATTTTTTGTAGAGGCCTCGTATTTCCTCTTAAAGACAGATTACTATATCATACTTGCAAATCTTTCCAATCTCTTTGCTTTGAGACTACCTCGATTAAAAAGGTATTAATACATGATAAAACTCATGATCATGATACTATAAGTACAAATTAACTTATCAAAAGGAACTTCCATATAAGGAAATTCATACAAGCATAACAACTCATAAAAAGGAAGGGCTAACTAAGGCCATCAATAAGAGGGAATATCTAAGAAATTTTTTGTATAACGCAACAACTTGCATGACTTACCCTCCTTGAAAATTTAATTATCCTATCCAATTTGATAGTTTCAAGGATATACCAAATTATATTTTATGAACACATCACCTTGAACATGTGGGGGCAAGATCATTTTGTAACTTTCTATTATCACTGGGTATAGAGATAATAATTATTATGCATTTCAAAAAAAGATTGAATAGATTCTGGATGGGAGTTTTATTACATTTGGAAAATCTAAAAACATTCCCATAAGGTCAACTTCTCCATCTTATTATATTACACATTTTAGGAAGTTCAATGTATCCCAAAACATTCTTAAAAAGGAACAAATAGTCAATCAAACTTCTATAAAATGTATAACTAAGAGAATATCCCCTTCTAACTCACAATCTACACAAATCAATATTTCCTAGGTCATTATTATAAAGGAGCTAATGGTAATTCATGCTCATATAGAGGGTAAACATAGAACTGGCATAGTTGTGGATGATACGACATGATGCAATACATGAACATTACATTTCTCAAATAATTAAGACACAATAAGCAAGACTTATAACATACAACTACATATGAGAATGCAATTGGGCATCTTACTCTACTAGTTATTTTTACACCTAAGAAAGTGGATAAATTATTCTATGTTAAGCATAATATTACATGAGAAAGACTTATAGCATACAACTACATATTAGAATGCAATTGGGCATCTTAATCTACCAGTTACTCTTGGGCCTAAGAAAGTGGATACACTATTGTATGTCAAGCATAATATTACATAAGGTAATACAATTTTAGGACAAACTTGGATGCAAAAAATGAAATCAAAACTATATAAAGATAATATGAGTATATCATTTGATTTTCAAGGTGGCTTATGTATACACACAATATTTTTAAACTTTATTTGTTACTGATGATTTCTATCTTGCTAGAAGCTGTTGAATCTCAATCTCTCAAAGTGAATACCTTAAAGGGTGCATTGGGAAATGGGTTGGTAGATATTTGGTGCTTTATGGGATTGTTTTCCCCTATACTACTACCTAAAATCACTACAAGTACTCGTATCCAATTCCCTAAGCAATAAAAACATGTTTATACACTCCTCTAAGCAATTCACTGTTTAAAATAGCCCCTACCTAATCCAAAACCCCTTTTTCCTAATTTTTTTACTACATCAACCTAGTCAACCTTGTTTATATTATAGTTCATGGTATGAAACTTTATCGACCGAAGCTGACATAGTTCGAGGCATAATGACTCTATTTCCCACCAAACAAGGTCGACCCAATTGACCTTGTCAGCTAAATTTTTAAGAGGGTTTAGGGTCAATACTTGGATATAAATGCCCCTTAAACTTCATTTATAAAGATAATATCATTCTATTGTGCATCATTATAGCTCACAAATTTTCTTATACTATCAATAAGAGGTTTCATTACTTAGGTTTTTATTTTGGAGAAGTAACACTTGTCTTGTAGAAGTCTTGGATGCATAGAAGTATTGTAGCCTAGAGTTGATTTATCATTGTGATCCTTATAATCCACAACAACCTCTTGCAAAGCACCATTATCCAAGGAAAATATTGAGGCATCATGGGTTTGCTTTAACAAAGGTAACTATACTCCTAGCCCTTCATATTTCGATAAGTAGATGTTGTAAAATTTATGGGTTGAATTGTATCTCTCGTTGATTATATTATTTATATGTTATATAATTATCTTTGATTGTTTATTATATTTCCCATTTATGCCACAAGTTTTGGTGAGAAATAACTTAGTTTGCATACTCATTTACTAAATTAGCTTGCATGTTTATTTAGTAGATTAGCTTGCTTACTTGTATTAAAATCATAGGACCTTACTAGGGTTATCACATAATGGCATTTGATTAGAGGTCTTGAAAACCTCTCCTTTACCATTGTGTGATAATATATCCCTTATTTAAGATTTAGGTAATTTATTATTAGTCATGACCCTGATATAATAAAGTATTGATAAGTGGACCGTTAACTAATTATCTTCTCTGAACTTGGATATTACTAAGTAGTATAAGTTGTAGATCTGCCTTATTTCACTTGCATACATTTTGGTAAATCTGACATGAATCTAACCCTGGCATATTTTTAATTTATATTTATAGTCAACTAGATTGACCTTGTCGACCCAATTTAACATTTTATGTGTAAGTTTTCAAACTTTGTCGAGTATGTCGACCTAGTTTGGCTCTTTATGTGTAGGCTTTTATACTTCATTGACCTTGTCAACCTATTTCTTTCTTTTGCATGTAGAATTATCAGTCTTAAATAACTGGATCGAACTGATCAACCCTATTTCTTTTTTTCCTTTTGCATTTAACTGAATCAACCTACTTGATTTTTTTCCTTTCTACATTTTTCTTTTTTATAATTATATTGATCAGATCAACTTAGTTTTATTTTATGTTATTTTTATAGTTTTATTTATACTTGGTCAACTAACTTGACTTTATTTAATAATAATATCTTCTACCTTTATAGGTTTAAACATTCACCTGAATGACTCAGTTCAAAACTATAAATTGACATCTTCAAGAAAACTACTAAATCAACCTAGTCGACTCTATCTTATCTAACAAGTTCACCCTAACTAGCTCAGTACTTTCATTTTGTCAAATTTTCAACAAATTTATTTTCTTACCTTTTAGTAAAAATTTAAGTTTTAGTATTGTTGGGTGAATATTTTGTCGTCAACTAACTGATGACAAAATGAGTATATCAACCACAGTAAAAGGAGATTTACACCACAAAAAGTGTGGGTTTACCACATCTAAACGAGATAAATCTCTCCTCTCATCAAGGGGAGGTTCCCTATGAATATTTATATGCTATATGTATATATAAGTAAGTAGAAAATAATATTCAGGGTAGTATGACAACATTCATCTCTCTTTTTTCGGAGATGATGTCAAAGGAACAAGAGAGAGAAATCCTAGTCATTGGCTAAGAACATTCCTCTTCTTTCAGGAATGGTATCCAGCACAGAGCAGAAAATTCTCTGAAGTAGGTAACAAAGTCTACAAGGAAACCTACATAAGCACAAAGTCTTTCGTTGTCTCCTTCACTGATTTGGAACACACGTAACAATAGAGTGAAACAAAGCACAAAGTCTTCACCTAAAACTACAATGGATAAAAGGATCACCAAGATAAAAGTAGCTCAAAGTCTTTCTTTTATCTTTTAGAAACGTCTTCAGATAATATCAACACACACACTTTGCTTATTAAATTGAACAGATAAGAGATTATCAGGAAAGAGGACATAAAAACTATTTCCTAAATAATACAAATTACTTCAACACAAAGTCTGAAATAAACATGTTTCTCATTCATTCAATAAAATATGATTTACAAGTTGAGCACAAATTCTCAAGAAGTGTTTCAATTTCAGTAGAGTTTTTGCTCTCAATTATCTAGAGTGCTATTTACAAAAGAGGTTCCCTTTATATATAGGGAGAAACCTTCAAAATTAAAAAAGAATAAAATATTAAAATATCTAGTCAAAGATGAGTCATCTTTGACTTTGAGATATTTTTCTAGATTTTTTACATGCAATTACATATTACAAAATTGCATGCACTTTTTCATGACAAAAGTGCATGAGAAGAGAGGAAGAAGAAAGGGAGAAATGGTTCAACTCTTGCCACCAGATTTCTTCAGATGAGCATCATACATGGCGATAGATGCCTGAATTCCTATACTGTCTGGTGCAATGGTGTTCTTAAAGATCACTCTGGCCCTGATTGCAGCGTCCTTCAATGTTGTGATTACTTTGGCATGACTAGTTAATTTGGTTCTTAGGTTATCCAGAGTTAATTGAGTATCCAAGATGTTATCCATAGAAGTCATTGAGAATGTTTTCTCTTCAAAATCCCTTTAGACCATGCCTTTGAATTCTTGAATCATCTCTTCTACTGAGAGAAATCAATTATCTCTAGAGGTGAGGTCACTTGGTAATTCTTCTAGTCTATTCAACAGGCTTGTGTCACTTTTCTTGCTAGCATCTTTGGAAGACTAGAGATCTTCATTCAACTCCTT
This sequence comes from Torreya grandis, assembly GCA_037957365.1. Taxonomy (NCBI): domain Eukaryota; kingdom Viridiplantae; phylum Streptophyta; class Pinopsida; order Cupressales; family Taxaceae; genus Torreya; species Torreya grandis. The sequence goes on from JARHVA010001134.1 coordinate 881,199, forward strand.
GAGTACCTGAGTCCTGTATATCAGTGATTCCTTGATCTCAACATAAGAATCTTTGCTGGCAATGATGTTGATGGATATCAAGGTGCGTTTCTTCATATCCTTCATCTTTGTCCACTTGCCAAGGTATTTATCTGTACTATCAATATCCTAAGAAATAAGAGAGACGAGGTCCTCTAAATTTGTCCTCACCTTCATCTTGTCTATCTTTTCAGCAACCTCTGTAAGCAAGGAAATTCCTTGAGTGTGCATTTTTTCAATATAATCCTCTATCACTTTCCCTTTCATATAGGTTTTCTCTACTTTTTGAATAACAGGGTTGTCTATGAAAAAGGCTTTTGGGGTTGCTGCTTCAGGGGCAAGTGTGAATTTCTTGACTACTGCAGTCAATTACTCTGCCTTTGCCTTATAGTAATATTTCATCTCCTTTTCTCTGTCAAATTTCTAGACCATGATGTCCATTGCAGACTGTAGATCGCTCTTCGCACCTTCGTGAGTAACTTTCCCTAGCTCAACAAGAGAAATAAAATAGTTGCTCATGTCAAAACCCTCAAGGGTTGCGTCCTACGGAGGTTTAGCTATCTCCAAAAATTTGTGCCCCTTTTCCTCAACCAATTTTGAAAGGATCCTTGGTCTCTTAGGGGCCTTAGCTTTCACTGGCACTATCTTGCCAAAATCAAAGTCATCTACAGAGATGGCTAGCTTCTTCCTTTTGGGCATGAAAGCTAACAACCAAGGGGGAAGAGAGGAAGTACTTACTTTGGCAACGGTTCCTGCAGCTGGTGTCACCCAGTAATGTCTGCACTGCTAGTGGGAATAGCGGGTGTAGTGGAAGTAACCAGTGAAACCGTATCGGCCACTGATTGGTCAATGCCAGAGCTTTCTCCTATGTTGAAAGAAGGAGAAGAGAGACTAGGGATGGAACCTGAGGATCGAAGGACATCTCCAGAAGTGCCTTGAGGATCGCCAAACATGAATCTAGAAGGAGAGGTGGCTCTAGAGGAAGGAACACTGATGGGAAAAAGAGGTGAAGGAGATGCCATAGGAGATTGAGGTGGTGAAGGAGAAATGCCTGTAAGTGGCTGTGCCCCTTCTTGAGAAGATAGAGGCTCAATTCTTTACTACTCTGAAGGCCTATCATCTATCTCCATCTACTGAGCTGCCTGTTCTTGGGTGCTTTATTCTCCAACCCCCTTAGTTGCTGATTTCGGCTCCTCAACAACCTTTGATTTCTTGGACACAAAGATGATTCTAGGCTTGTGAGGCCTAGACAGAGAAGGAACATCACCTTTATTCTTAGTTTTGTTCTCTGCCTTCTTCCTTACTTTTATTGGAATTCAACCTCTAATCCTGTAATGAAATCCTTCAATGTGATCCCTTTGGCTGCTAACCAATCATTGGTGTTAGCCAATATTGGTTTGAATCTCTTCCTCAAAGAAGTCAATTCTTTTTGGAATCATAGAATTGGAGGAAGAGGAGAGTTAGCGACCTTCTCAACCAGGTATCTGCTGTTAATAATGTTCTTATCATCAACCAAATTAGAGAGAATATCCACAAGCCCTAGATATTTGATCTACTCCAGAATCAGCCTGTTGTAATCCATCCTCTTGATTTCTTCAGTTGTTCTCAAGTCTACCTAGATGTCTTCAATCATAGGATCATGAAATTGAGTCTTTCTTCTGATCATATCTTTGACACCATTGTAGTCAAAATTGTCCCTTCTCTTAAACTGTTTCATGGTAACTAGTTGCATTTTTGTCTCCATGACCTTTGCTTTGGCTGCAGTCAAAATCGAATATCTACCAATTTCAATTGGGAATCTAAAACTTGGCTTTTTTAGTTTCATTTGCCTAGTGTGTATGATAACCATTTGTCTACACAACTCCATTAGGACTAACTTGTTAGAAGGAAATCTAGGGAGCATATAGGGATAGCCTTGGAAAAAGCCAACCTATAGATAGAAAAAAGAGGGAAATTGTAGAAACATGTAGCCAAAGTCATTGACGACCATCTAGGCTTCATTAGATACTCTTTTCTATTCGAGTAGAGGGTCAAAAAGGCACAAAAATAACATGAAGAAGGTGTCATTTACCCTGCTAAAATGACAGATTAATCCTTGTAGTGTTAACTGAGGGTAATATGAATAGACTGGGGTGGTTTTCCTGTCTCCTTCAGTTGTCAAACTTAGAAAGGTTCGCATGGAGGCTACAATGTACACCAAATATGAATTCATATAGAACTTTGAACTAGTAGGCACCTTGGTCAACTGCTCATGAAGAGCGTTGCTGATCTGCTCACCTTAGAAGATGACTTGCTTCTCTTGTAGGATTATCTTGATGAAGGGATACATCCATTCATGGAATTGTGAAAAAGATGGTAGGCATCACACTGTTGAGAAGAGTAATCAAGTCACCAACTTCTTCTATGAAATAACTCCTCAAGAAATTCTGCAGCCATCTAGATAAATTGGTCTTGGGAGTCTTGAGCCACCTGTTATTCATCACCTTCTTCACCCTCTCGAGATCCTTGTTGTACTCTCTTTATGCCTCAACAAACTCAATTCTCAGTACCTCAGTAGTAGGAGGGCACATGAAGACTTTATTAGTAAATTTGGGGTCCAGTCAAATTATCATGTTGCCACTAGTATCTGACACTGACCTAGTCTCTTTGTTGTAGAATTGGGCACATTGGAGGATAAACTCTGTGTGATGTGTCGCTGTTGGGAAAGAGGCAACTAGATGAATGTTGCTTTCAATTATCCTTTTCATCTCCGAGCTCAGGTTTGTCGCCTTGGTTTTGGTTACGAACTCGGTCATATCCACGTGGCTAATCTCTGTCTCTAATGTCATCGACATTAGAAGTGACTGAGGTGATCGAGAAAATGCCTTGGTATTGGTACTTCATGGCTTTTGACTTCTTCAGAGAAGCTTCAGTCATTGGAACTAGTCTTTGTCGAGAGCACTTTGATGAAGAAGAATGCTCAGGGGGTACTACAATGATAATCATGATCATGTAATTAGGGAACAATGGGCAAATTAGGGAGTTTGCACGTCGGATGATCATGACTAAGGAAGGGCACTTGACAGGGCCGGGTCAGAAAGGGGGTCAAAAAATGAGAGAAAAATGGGGAGGAGCCAAAAAAATGAAAACGATGAAAATTTCTCCAGAGTTAAAAAAATTAGAGGAAAAAAATGCAAGGGCGTCAAAATTCGTCGCCCTAGCATGTAGAATGGTTTGCATGCACGGGCGGCGAATTTTGCCGCCCTTGCATGCAAGGGGAAGAAAAAGGGTACGGCGGCAAATTTTGCCACCCATGCATGTTTCTTAGGAAAGTGTAAGGGCAGCAAAAATTGCTGCCCTTACACTTTAGACCTACGTCAATGGCAAATTTTGCCGTCGATGCAGCTAAGTGGTGCGAACCTGTATCGACGGTGAATTTTGCTGCTGATGTAGGAGGTGGGGAAGGGCAAGGTTAGGGTGGAAATTTTGCCACCCTAAATAGATAAAACACTAGGAAATTCATAGGAGAGAAGGGAGGGCAATGAAAATCGCTGCCTTAGCATGGGGATAAAGATGGAAGGCCAATGGGTTAGGAAGAGAGCTCGGTGGGAGGAGAAAAAGAAGGGGGCCGATCGGCCTTAAGGGAAGAAATAAACAAGAAAAATACAAACCCCAACAAAAATAACAACAGACAAAGAAAAGAACAAAAGCAAGGGAAGAACATAAAAATGAAGAGCAAAAATAAGACCTACCTGGAAAATAATGTGCACCACGAGCTCAAATCTGTCGAAATGCATCTTTTTCGCTTGCTGGATCGTCCAGAGGTAGAAGGCAGGAGGAAGAGAGGAAGGAATGAATCAAAACGGGGTGAAAATTGGATTAAATGGGGTGAAAATTGACCCCAACCACTCGACATGTGTGGCAATAATTACTGCGTGCAAAATTTGAGGCAATGTAGGGGCGACAAAATTTGCCATCCTTACACTGAAAGTTAAAGGGTCATGCAGGGGTGGCAAAATTTGCCGCTCCTACATGAGAGGGAGAAAATGCAAGGGTGGCAAAATTTGCCGCTCCTACATGAGAATGAAAAAGATTCATTGGCAGAAAAATTTTCCACCCGTACACAAAAATTGAAGAAAAACACTAACTCTAAAAAAGCCAAATCTTGGTCCCCTGGTCGCATCGAGATTGTAACAACTTTCACATTTTGGGGAAAACATAATGAAAAGGCGTTACGAACTTCGAACAGTGTCAGTTGAGCAAGTATGAGAACGAGAAAAACCCGTCTCAAAAATGGACTTAGAGAGACAAAGGGTGAAATGGACAAGTTTCCCAGGGGGTTGTTCCAAAAAATGAGCTAAGCTGATTTTAGAAACAACAAGTATTATTTTTACTATTTTTTAGTTCTATAAAATTATACCTATACAATCAACTAGGTCAACTGGCTCAACCTAGTTTTATGTCTATTTTTTGCTAAGAAACCTAAGTCAACCTACTCGATTGTGTTTATTCTAGCCTATCTTTTATAATAGATTGAGTCAATTATATCGACTATGTTTTATTCTATTTTTTCAGCTTAGTTGACTGGTTCGACCTTATTCTATTTATTTTACTTCCTAGTTCAAACAAAGGGAATTAACTTGCATCGATAGTAATTAAATTCACTATAATTTTTAGTTGGCTACCTATTTATTTACTTTTCAAAAACTATAACTTAGCTTCTAAAATATCATTTTTCACCTTCATTTTTCACTTTGTTTAGATTTCTCTAGAAATTATGTATTGATAGTTTTAAAGCTACTTAGTTATTATTGTGAAGGGATACACAATACTTTGTTTGTGATCTTTGTCTATCATTTACAGATATCATGGTGTTAGAGGTTTGCCCCAATACTCATAATCCATAGTACAGAGCTAAACACAATATTTAGTTTCCATGTACTTCATAGTATTTTAGGAACAGTTAGGATTTCCCTCTTTATTTGAACCTTAAGAAACCAACCATCTATTTGATCGTGTGGTGCATCGATTAGTGGTTAGCATCGAGAAGCTAATTTTAGCTTACCCTTGAAATATGGTTTAATGGGATATGTGAATGGTACTTCCTTCATAGTTAGTGTTCTAAAACATTGGACTGACCCTATTCAATGAACAAGCAAGTATCTTTGGAAGCCTACACTTTCAATCAAAACCTTTAATACAACTTTTCAATATTATTTTCAAATAATTAATTAGCTTCTAAATTAGATTATTGATGTTTATTATTTGTTATTATATGTTGTATTGCATACTTTTATTAGCTAACATTGATAAAAGCTTTGTAATGTGTGTTGTAATTAGATCGACCAACTTGACCTAACTCCCTATGTGTTTAGCTTTATTTTAAATATTTAAAACTTAATTGTCTAGATTCATACCATTTCAATTTTTTTCAAAATTTAGAACTTCATCGACCAACTTAACTTAGTCTATCACAAATTATTCTATTTTCCTAAATTTTCTACTTAGTCGACCTACATGACTTAATCCAGTAGCAAAAAATCATGTTTGATTGATTTTCCTACTCAGTCGACCTGTTCATCTTAGTCCAAGCATTAATTGTGTCAAGAATCTAGAACAACAAATAGCTCTGATTCCACTGTCAGGATTAGGAGCACAATTGATTACCTTTGTATAAGCAACTAAACACATAATTTAACTAGAAGTAAAAAGTAACTAGAAATTAGAAACAACACAGAATATGAGAGGCAATACCCAATTGTATTAATACTCTTCCAGAAGGAATTACAATAAAGAAGATGCCACACTCTTCTTCCCACACCTCTAGGGATCCCACACCTCTAGGGCATACAATAATCTCCCTCAAGAGTTCTCTCTCTCAATTATGGTCACAACAAACAACTCAAACACAGAGTTGTTGTTCACCTCCACTAGTCAGTAACAATACTACCAGTACCACCAATCAGTAACAATACTACCAATCCAACAAGTACTCCATGTACTCCAAGTCTGAGTAACCACGTACTCCAATTAGATCTCACCTGATCTTGCTACCTATTATGTTGTTGATCTCCTTGATCTTGCTGCCACTTGTAGATCAACCTGGTTTTGAACACCTATAAACCTAGATCTCGCACACACACACACCTATAGATCAACCGACCTTACTTACCATGTAGATCTAACCTGATCTTGCTATATCACAGATCAACCTGGCCTTGCACACCTGACGACCTAGATCTTACACACCAGCACCCCTGTGGATCTTCTACCAGATCTTGCTCTCTCGCAGATCTACCTGATCATACACACTTGGCACTATGGCACTATGAGGAGCTAACCTTGCTCTCTTCCCTCTGAAGGAGCTAACCTTGCTCTCTCTATCTAGCACACATTACAATATAGCCCCATGAGTCTATTATATAGATCCCATGCAAACAATAATTAGACTTCTAATTACAATAATTAGAAACGCAGCTCCAAGACTAAAATTAGTCTTTACATGTAAACAACTAGTTCGTTAAACAAACTATTCGTGAAACTAACAGTTCTAGAACCGCACAGGCGATCGATGTCGATCACTGTCTGTCTGGAGAAGACCGATGTCGGTCGATATATAACCGATGTCAGTGGCTTTCTGTCCACCTCTGATCGACGTCGGTTGGCCTGACCGATGCCAGTTATTGTGACACTCAACACATCCTCCATGTTTGCATAATAGTGAAGCTTTTAGCTCCACAACCTAACAATCTCCCACTTGGAGATAAACAGTTGCACCTATACCTGTACCTGTATATCATCTAATTTGTTTCCTAGCTTGTATCCCTCTTCAAGCTCAATCTTGAAGACCAACCACCACACAACCTATGATGCTATTCCTGTCATCCAAGTAACCTGCCACAACCGAATCTACATACCCATGTAGAGAAGTGTCTGACCCTGCATAACATGTATACCTTCTGTTGGTCCCTCTCAGATATCTGAGAATCCACTGAACTGCTCTCCAGTGCTTCTTTCCCAGATTGGCTCCAAACTTGCTGACAACACCCACTACTGGGACAATATCAGGTCTAGTACACATGTACTTAACCTCATCATGTGAATTGGGACATTGTTCTGTGAACTGTCCATCCATAGGTGTGCTAATCGGTTCTGCATCCTGCATATCAAACCTCGCCACTACCTTATTCACACAATTATCCAGAGACAAAATTAACCTGTGACCTTCCATGTCTCTAGAAAAACTTATGCCAAAGAATTTTGCTCCTCCTAAATCCTTCCTGGCATACCACTGAACTAACTTTACCTCTAGCTCAGCAAAACCCTGCATGTGTGAACCCATACATACAGTAACAAGATAATGTCACTATCCAACCTGGTAAAGTAAACATAATGATTACATTGACACTAACTAAAGCCATGCTTTGTCATACACCTGTCAAACCTGTACCACTGTCTTAGAGCTTCCTCAAGACCATATGACCTGGCCTTTTGTCTCACATGTCCATTCTCTCTCTTCTTTAACCAAGGAATCCATTCATCTTTCAGTGCTTTCTTTTCGACTGACAACTCTACCAAATCTCCCATTTGGTTCTCTTCCAAAGAATTCATGCCATGCTCCCACTGTTTCCTAGATTCTACCTGCTCTGTAATGAGCAAGTAGTATAAAGAAGGAGAATAATGAATTTGAGGCTTACTTACCCTTTCAATCCTCCACATGGGTGTTTGAGACTCCTTGACAACTTGTTGTCTGCCCAAAATCTATTTTTTGGCTGACCCTGGTCTGCACCTAACTGATGTCAAATCCACCTGATCACCGATGCCGATTCCTTGACCGACGTCGGTGTCCTCTTGGTCATCGATGTCAGTTCCCTAACCGATGCTGGTAACCACCTACCTGACACCACCGACTCTAGTCTACACATGATCGACGTCGGTACTTGCCTATTCAATGTTGGTTCCACCTGACTGACGCTGGTAACTATGTTTTCCTATGAGTGATGACTTTTTACCTGCGAGCTCACTTTGGATCAAAATCCTGTCCAAACTGCCCTGCTCAGAGTTATTCAGTCCCCTCAGCTGATCTCTGTCCATCATCTCCTCCATGAACACCAAGGCTTTCCAGTTCTTAAGTTTGTCAAAGACATCTGACTTCCTCTTAAGAACATGCATCTCCTTCTTACTCATGTGACCAAGCCTACAAAGCCACGTCTTCGCAATAGAAAGAAAATTAGTAATACAAGTAGGTAGATAAAGAGTACCTACTTTCTTACCACATGTTAATTCAAGTGCATCCACTGTGAGAGTTATTGTGCATCTCTCATCACCCAAATTTCTTGAAGAAATTAGCCTCATCTTCAAGACTGGGACCTGCATGACCTTCTTTAACACCTATGTGTTGGCCGTCTGTAATTTCAGCCGCACTTCCCCTTTGCCAATACTTTGACAAGGCTCACCAACCCCTAAATAAATCTTTCCAAAGTCTCCAAGGACATTAACATGGAAAAATACTCTATTTGGGGTTGCATGGAAAGAGGCAACAGAATCTATAAACTAAGATTCTACTTTATCCAAGGAACATACAAGAGCATCCTTTGCAACAATCCCTGCAACATCCGCTTCTTCATTTCCTTCATGCTGATCTTCAACCAACCAACAATCTTTCTTTACCTGCTCTTTCTTTCCATAATTATGTAATTGATCATTCTTGCTTTTGAATTCCTCCATTCTTAGATTAATTTCTTCTGCCATTGCTATACTCCCACTCAATCAAAAACCCTTGAGAGTGACCTTTAATCAAACACAAACCTGCTCCGAACCAGGCTCTGTGAACCTGCAACCCTAGCTCTGATACCACTTGTCAGGAATCTAGAATAACAAACAGCTCTGATTCCATTGTCATGATTAGGAGCACAATTGATTACCTTTGTCTAAGCAACTAAACACAGAATTTAACCAGAAGTAACAAGTAACTGTAAATCAAAAACAACACAAAATATGAGAGGCAATACCCAATTGTATTAATACTCTTCCATAAGGAATTACAATAAAGAAGATGCCACACTCTTCTTCCCACACCTCTAGGGCATACAATAATCTCCCTCAAGAGTTCTCTCTGTCAATTATAGTCACAACAAACAACTCAAACACAGAGTTGTTGTTCACCTCCACCAGTCAGTAACAATATTGCCAATACCACCAATCAGTAACAATACTGCCATTTCAACAAGTACTCCACGTACTCCAAGTCTGAGTACACCACGTACTCCAAGTAGATCTCGCCTGATCTTGCTACCTATTGTGTTGCTGATCTCCCTGATCTTGCTGCCACCTGCAGATCAACTTGGTTTTGCACACCTGTAAACCTAGATCTCTCACACACACACACACTTGTAGATCAACCGACTTTACTTACCATGTAGATCTAACCTGATCTTGCTATACCATAGATCAACCTAGCCTTGCACACCTGCCGACCTAGATCTTACACACCAGCACCCCTATGGATCTTCTAACAGATCTTGCTCTCCCACAGATCTACCTGATCATACACACTTGGCACTGTGGCACTATGAGGAGCTAACCTTGCTCTCTTCCCTCTGAAGGAGCTAACCTTGCTCTCTCTATCTAGCACACATTACAATACAGCCCCATGAGTCTATTATAGAGATCCCATGCAAACAATAATTAGACTTCTAATTACAATAATTAGAAATGCAGCTCTAAGACTAAAATTAGTCTTTACATGTAAACAACTAGTTCGTTAAACAAACTATTCATGAAACTAACAGTTCTAGAATTGCACAGGCGACCGATGTCAGTCGCTATCTGTCTGGAGATGACTGACGTTGATCGATACATAACTGATGTCAGTGGCTTCTTGTCCACCTCTGACCAATGTTGGTTGGCCTGACCAACGCTGATTACTGTGACACTCAGCACCTCCTCCATGTTTGCATAATAGTGAAGCTTTTAGCTCCATAACCTAACAAATTGTTCTGTTTGCTTGATTTTCTTACTTTGTCGATCTGGTCGACCTAATCTATTATAGACTATTCTACTTTATTGCTTATCCTCTCTCATACTTCCCTTTAATAGTATGACATCATATTCAATACCTAATAAGGTCAAACATAATATGTCAGATGATAATTTCTTGCACTTATTCACTAATGCTCTTTGTTCCAAATTGCAATATCGTGTAAGGACTCTCTCTCCAAAATCCTTGAAAGAAGCCCTATAATAAACTAAATGTCAATATTTCCTTATATGAAAATTTGAGCCTTCAAATTCTCTAATGGGGACCTGAATGCTTATGAAATCTAAAAATTGACATGCAACTAATGATGGTGTTATAAATACTTATGATTCCATACATGCCATTCAAACTATTGCTCCAAACAATCTAATGGAGCATAATCCTTCAACATCAATTCCCAATATTTTTCATCTGAGTTCCACATTTTCTCAAGTGCATAATGTAGATGTCCATAAATCACTCTCCTTAGCAAAGATTTAAAAGCGTATTCCACAACCTTCCCCATGAGATTTCAATCCCACAAGCCTTATCAAACATTGGTATGATCCCCAAAAAAATTGTTGGTTTTATGCAAGCTAGGGCCATTCTCACGAAACTTGTTGCCAACTAAGAAACTTTTCTATAGATTATATTCTTAAATCTAACTTTGACCATTAATCACTCGTGCGTATACATCAACAAGCTTATGAAATAACAACTAAGGCTCATAAAAGTAAAAGTAAAAATGAAGCCTTAAATCAATCCAATACTCACTAGCTATTTATAAGGATCCCTTTTGTAAACATCAAGCTACTAATAACCAAACTCCTACTACCAACAACATCTAAAGTTCAGTAAATCCTAATATAAATGATGAGAATGTTGTCAATATGAATAACATGAGGAGATTAGTTTATTATATTGATCATTATCTAGCCTCCATAATAATTTCCCAAAATTCCACATGGTTCATGATTCTTACCTATCCCATCTCACAAAATTAAGGCATGAAGTGGCAGTTTTAACAAACCTACAAGTGCTAACTCCAAAAATAGACAATACCTCACACACTATTGATATAAGTTATACCACACCTTCAACTCAAACACCTAAATTGGAAATTTTAAGGCCTTACACCAATGGTATTTCTTCTTCTCAAACATAAGAAACAACCAATGATACAACCGTGTCATCCAAGATAACATAATAACTTACAACTAGTCAACCCACATTAACCAAATCTATAACAATCATACCTTATCAACATCATTTTCAATTTACTTCTACCCCACCCTCAAAGGATTTACTATAACACTATGCACCTTTATCCCATAACACTCTAATGGGTTATGATAATTAGGACCCTATAGCCAAACTTTCACATCTCCCATGTCAAATCCCTTTCCTATAACTCATGAGAACATATCCAACTCATCATAATAGTCTAATGCAACTCTTATTCAAAATGAACATCCCTCATCCCCCACATGTGGGGCAAGAAGCTACTTTGTTAGGATCTAAAAATAACATTCTTCAATAATGCGAAGAAATGTCTATCCATGTTGATGAAATGGTAGACACCTCTCTTTCACTCAAATTCCCTATCTATTCCATAATTCCTGAAGAAATATTACTTTTTACAGATGACCATCCATTATTCATTAGCATCCAAATAAGATATATCTAAGTAAAACATGTATTAATTGATGAAGGTTCAGACACTTGTGTGGCTTCACTATATTTTATTAAAACACTTAGTTATTATGAAAGTAATCTTAAACCCATTCAAAATACATGTCAATGATATGAAAGAGGATAAATTCCTCCTTTAGGTTGTGTTTGGCTTCCTATCATAGTTCCCTCTATCACAGTGCATATCAAAGTCATGATATTTAATTCCCCACTTCCTTATAACATCTTACTTGATCGACCTTGGACACATCGCATGAGATTAGTATCCTTGTCAACATGTCAATGTGTTAAATTTACTTATAATGGTGTTATATACAAGATTCATGGAGATACCAATACTTGGAACTTCAAACCATTTCAAGAAAGAGGTATTTTTTAAATATCTACCCTAGAACCTTTACCTAGCATTCCATTTTTTGGCTCAATGTTTTAATTATCTTATTAATTATACTAGAGGATACAATAGTCATCCTGAATTAACAGGAAACATATCAACTAATCTTGTAGACTTGGATGATGATGAACCAAATGAGATCATCTTAAAAATAATTTATTTTGATATCTCTCCTAACATGATTGCTTAATTACCTGCCTCTTTAAAACATTGATCTTATCAAAAAACATTAGATGAAATTCTAGTTACCCTAACAAAAACTAAAAAATTCATTCACCATACCTCTTTGATAATAGATTCATCGATGTATGTATTATTTATCTTCACACTTCTGATTATGATGATGTATATTCTTTAGATGATCCCTTTTTAGTTGGTTTTGTTTAATCTAAAAATGTAGAGATACTTAGATATTGTTCTTATTTAAAACATTCTCTTAATTTTTTTTTGTAGTTTTTTCTCCTTCTATAGTTCATGATATTATTACTTATTATTACATTCACAAGTGCAAGATATAATGCACACACACTAATCCTCTAGTTACTACTGAGCCTCTTTGGAATATGATTAAGGAACATGCTATGACAGGACCTTATAGATTTGATAGATACCAGGACCCTTCCATCTTACTTCCTCTAGAGATGTTAGCTTCACTATGTCAACCCACTATTAGTTCATCTCGTGATGTGGCCCAAGATAGACATGATCCTATTCTGAGTCCTAATCCTATTGGTGATGACATATTACCTTTTGCCTAAGCTTGATCCTCTACTAGTTTAATGGGCAGATAAGCCTTATCATGAGATTCATAGAGTTGTTGGTCATTGGGCTAAGGATTATCATGCACATTAACAACAACAAACCTTAGGTTATACTTCTACTGAAAATAACCAACCTTAACCATCTAATACTAAATGTACTTGTTGATTTCATGGTCCATATAATCATTCTTCTACTCACTATCAATAACTTTGGTAGTGCATTGATACATTACGTCTAGAGAAGGCACAATCTACAAATAAGAGCCTACCACCTCCTAAGATACTTCTAGAATACATCCCTAAATCTAGATAATTTTATTGTCTTTGGCATCAATGTAATACACACCATACTTATAAATGTCAAGTGTTTCAACAACATTTTCATGATTTTTCATGCCCCATGCCTTCACTTGCTCAACCTCATTCTCCAAGACATTCATGAACAAAGGTCCCACCTTATCCGTATCCTACATTTATTCATAAATCTATTGATATTTTGACATTAGTTCCTCACATTGAATAACCCATATAGGAGGTGACTCATGAGCAATATTCTTCTTGTAATTTACCTGTCTTCTCTATAAAGACGATATGTCAGGAAGTCTTTTCATGAATTTCTATGGAGATTGTTGAGACTTTGATTAATGTAATAATTTAGCTACATAAGGATGTATTTGATGTTATAGATGATATTTACAATGAGATTTATCAGTATTTGTGGACACATCATGGTGTTTCATCACATTATTTATCACATTACTACATGATTTAAATTTGATTTATGAACATATATGGATCTTATGTATTACTTATCATTTAATTTTATATTTTATATACTAAATTAGTATCTTATGGATTAAATTATGTTTCATGGATTAATTACATATCTTATGAATTAATCTATTTTTTATGTTTTAACTACATGTATTATGGATAAATTTTATTTCATGACTTAATCTCATATTTTATGGTTTAATTTTACTTTTATCTCCAGTTTCTTATTTTATTTATGATGGACGTCTTTCTAATGATTGTTATGACATTTTCTTTAAAAATAAGATAATTATTATGATAACATGGTTTTAAACCCTAAATTCCTCTAATATGCTATCTTTACCATATGATTAGTTAACAAGCATATTATTCATTGTATCACCACATACACATATCTCTTAGATCTTCATTTTTTCACTTATTCTTCCTTTCATACTAAACACACATATGGCTAGTCTTCAGATCATATACTGGTTTATAGGCGAGCCTAATTGTTTAGTAACATGTCAAAATCTCTAGGTACTTTGTGTTTTATAACCAAAGCCTAAAGCTAATTTGTGATTGTCACTTTTATCACTCATGTTTGGTTATTCCAAATCCATATGGAGGAGGAATTGAAAAAGACATAAAAAAATTAAAAGCCAAGTCATTTTAAAACAAAAGGCAATGATAAAAGGCATAAATAAACACTCAAAAGTCAAAATCACACCAAAATATTTGATTCATATCTTAGCACTTCTCTTAATCTTGATCTAAGATAAAACTCCATGGTTGGCCTCATGATAGAGCCAAGGTCCATTGCTGTATAGTAGGCTAGTATTGGGGTACAATAGACTAGTATATTGGGATAGGAGATTTTAAAATTCTCTCTAATGCTACCTACTTTCTTACACAAGTACCCAATCTTCACAGTAGACCAAGGACACTATAAGGGGTCCTAAGGAATGGGGAACATGTTATGGGGAGGTAGGTCCATTTTAATTTTTATTTATATATAACCTTCATGAGTCAATCTTATTACTACACTTATTTACCCACAAAGTTTTGTGCTTATTGTGAACAAATATCTATTTACTCTGGTATCCAATAAATTCTTATATTTTACCTATATATTTAGTATGCCTCATGCCTACTAAGGTTCATTCTAAACACTTATGTCATGATTTTTTCATTCCCTATTTCATTACAACATTCTCAATATTCTTCCTTGATGAATATGTTTTGTAAACTGATCATAGCCCTTGACTTTCCTTTTATGAGTTACAATATAAGACCTTGGATAGGACCAGGTCTTCCTCACAAACATTTCCTTATTACTCAAAACTATTTCCCATTATTTGAATTTACCTCATTGGTTTCCACTTTATGAGTTGCAATATAAGACTTTGGATAGGACCAGGCTTTCCTTGTAAAGCATCCTAAAAAACTTCATACCATGATTACTCATAAAAATAACTATAAATCTTAACATTTACATTTCTTTCTTGACCATTTTATTTTGGATGCTTTTTCAAAATTTATTTAGTGCATCTTACATTCTGATTTACAAATCATTTACATACTTCCCACTTGATTTAGTATGTTTTATGTTTACATTTTATCATTTGTCTATGTTTTACATGCCTTTTCAAACTTTGATTTAGTATATTTTACATTTCACATTATTTATTTTATCATTTACTTACATTTGACATGCTTCTTAACTTGGTTTAATGTGTTATATATTTCAACATTTGTGTTTGTCTTACAGACTTTTTCAAACTTGATTTAGTATGTTTTACAAAATTTCTTTATTTTATGTTTTACATGCTTTCCAACATGCTTTAGTGTGGTTTTACATAGAATTAGTATATTTTACATTTTGACATTTTTTATATCACTCTTTTTAACCATGCATTTGTTCACAATAGCTAGAAAAGAATCCAACATACATCATATATTCTCTCCTACCATATAACATAAATTAAACACATGTGCTATTGTTTAACCTTGAATTGGATAAGAGGGATTATCCTATCATTTTATAGTGTAAGGGTTAAGAATATAGAAGTGACAATGAACGAGAGAGATAATTAGATCTACAATAGGCCAATTGGGTATTAACTCATATGTAAGCATACATTAAATTTATTATGTTGAGTATAGGTTAAATATAAATAATACAACTAAGCTATGCATGGAAATGGGAAAAAAGTAATATAATTAGCTGATTTTGATGCTAACATAGTGTTGGATATATCAAAAGTAGGAAATAGGCTAGAAGATGGTTTTGGAAGAGTTGTCAAATTCTAGATTTGATGCTTCTAGTGCTCTGGACATTAACATTAGATTGGGACAATTACATCGATGCTATTGTCTAGGTTCGATGTAAGTGTCCTATATGAAATACTTGCTGAAAAGAGATGAAAACACCTAAATGCCTTTGGGTTTGACTTCAACTTCACGTTGTTGCTTTTAGATTTGGGTCATAAACTGTCTATCCTCATGAATTTATAAAACCCTACTTCTTCATCATTATGGTGACCATGGGGAAAAATAGGTTAGTTGGCCCACAATGTTGAGATAACCCTAAATACCCCCTATCATAGGGCACTACCTACATAGCCAATAATCTAGAAGAGGGCCTCAGACTCATGTAATTCTCCCCTATATGTTGGCTTGTGTGTGAATCATGCAATATGTGGAAATAAAGTACAATAGTTACGTAACTTGTATCTTGGTAAATTGGCTCTTGGGTTGCTCCTTTAGTACTTGAAACATGTAGATGTGTTGTACCTATGATTAGTATGGAAATAGGGAAGCTTTTTTTGATAGTGTGTTTTGATAAGTTTTATTGGTCTATTTGGTCTTTTGTTAGGTCTGTGTTAGGTGAGGAATGAATGAGGGTTACTATAATATTATATCAATCTCTTTGGAGTAATAACTCACATTAAATCACTTAGGTAAACCATTAGGATATGTTTCATTTGCATATTAGATGACATTAGGGCACTTGACACTTGTGTTAGGTCATGACACTAACATCTATGCTAGTGTTTATCTCGAACGTAGTATCCAGGGAGAAAAAAAGTAGGTATAGGTTCAAAACTTACAAAGATGGAAGATAAGTACATTTTAAGCGTTATAGGCAAGATAGAAGACTTGGGTCATCCACATAAAATTGGTTGAACTAAGAGATATAGGACAAGGGGCACAAGATAGAGTAGATATGAGACTTGCAAAAGTAAGAAAGGTCTAAAACTGAGAGGAATAATCAAAGTCTAAGTTTGCCTAGTATATAAGATTAAGGTGCTATATAATCCATAAATACCATCTACATTCCCCCCTCTTTAATCTAATAATGAAATTGTTAGTTTAAATGAAAGGAATGTGTACCTATGTGTGTATAACACACCTTATTTTTATGTGTGCCCAACTTGAGTGCTTTACCAATGACTGACTTGTAACCAAGACCATGTTATAATATATAATTAATGCATATAATTTGGGTTAAAGGTACTTGAAATAGATTGAAATTGAAAGAGTAAGGTTTAGGAGTACACCTGTGTGTCAATGTAAATGCCTCGCCTATTGACAAGTTGATTTGAAAAATATGTATCATTATAAGGCTAAGAAATTGAGATTAGGACAAATATAGATAAATATTTAAAACACATATATCCAAGGATATAGAGAGAAAGAGAGGGAGAGACTAGAAGGCACATGCCCCCAATTTTGGAGCAAAAGTGAGTTAT
Organism: Torreya grandis; assembly: GCA_037957365.1. Lineage (NCBI taxonomy): Eukaryota > Viridiplantae > Streptophyta > Pinopsida > Cupressales > Taxaceae > Torreya > Torreya grandis. Next base: position 898,569 of record JARHVA010001134.1, read on the forward strand.
CACCTGGTGTTTGAGATTAGCTCAACCGTGAAACTCAATGATACTAATAACCTGGTGAGGTTGGATGATACAATCAATTCCAAACTAAAAATTTGACAAGATTGAGTGATTTGATCACCTCAAACATACCAAAAAGTTGACCAAATACTACAGTAGATTGGCTCAATAAAATTATGTAAAAGTTTATGATGTGGTAGCAATCCATAAAAGAATTTTGGAATCTAAAACTAATTTAGATTTTGTAATATTAGGCACACATTGCATAGCATATGCACCTTATATTTATCTCAAGCTAAAATTGTGTATAACAATGGTATTGATGTATACAATTTTGTCACACCTATGAATCTGAATCATACAATTATGTGCTTTAGCTAATTCAAAAAATTGTTTAAGTGTGGAGAACATGCTTCCAAATCATACCCTCAGTATATATTAATAAATATGAAAACTGATATAAATATCAATGTGCAGAACATGTTTGCAAAACATGCCCCCACTATAATCTGGAAATGCTAAATACTAAATAGGTGTGGATAACATGCTTCCAAAGCATACCCCCACTACATCTAAATATTATGAATGCATGGAATCCATGCCCATATGACACCCCACTGAATTTAAAATTTTATATAAGTACATATACTAAATGAGTGTGGAGAACATGCTTCTATAGCATGCCCCCATTAAAATTGGAAACTATGTCAAGTGTGGAAAACATACCTCTATGACATGCCCCCACTAATATTCCCCCCTTTGAGGTGAGGGAAATATATGAACTGGTAGTTACCTCACCTTAAAAGGATAAGATAACTTTAAAATTTGTGAATGTAACCATGTAGCATTTATAAGGAACACGTCTAGGTAGATATAACATTAAAGTGCATAGAATCAATGTGATCACATGAAGGCCAAAAATGCATGATAAGGATCATGGCAATGTCTAGATAGTAATAGTACAAGTAAACAAGTACACACATAAGAGCACTCAAAATCAATTCAAAAGGAAATGGTCTAAGGAGACCACAAACAAGGGGTATGTTCAACAATCAAAGGTACATGACTTAGTCAAATGTCCAAAAAAGTAAGTATGACATTCAAATGTCCATACAACAGACAATGACATATGAAAATGTTAATGAAAGCATACATAGGCACATGGGCCAGAAGTAAAGGAGCATATTCAAATGCTCAAACAAAGAATATAACATCAAGGTAAGACACTCAAGGAAGTGCATAAGGTAAAACATAAGCAACCAACATAAACATGTCATAGTAGCCCATGGATCAAGTGTGTTAGGAAAAAATATCATGTGTAAAGCATATCAAGTACTTATACAAGATATAATCATGGAGAAAGGCATGTGTAAGTACATATGTAAGCTCAAACATGATAATGTAGAGTGATCATTGAATCATATAACTTGTGTGAATTAAGATCAAAGAAGTTGATGCCCCCAATGTCTACATGACATGAGTAGAAAGAAGGCCCAACATCTGAAATATGAATATATCGTGTATCTATGTATGCATTTATCACACTCAAGTAATTGCACATGTATGTAGGAGTAACTGAGTATGTCATCCATTGAGATAGAACTAATGCATATATACCAAGGAGCTCATAGAACATGTAGGTACCGAAAGTGTTTTTGGATTTTTTAATGTTTTTGATTTTTTTGGTATTTTAGAATATTTGAAAAGGAAATATCATCTTATGATGTCATCTAATGGATGGTCCTAAATATCTCCCCATTGTGAATTCAGTGTAATACTCTTGGGATGCTACTAAGGAAAACATATAGGTTCAATATCTATCACAGTAATATCGATGATGCTCTATGTATATAGAATATAACTTAATGGTCTATCACAGTAGGAGTAATAAGAGTAGGGATTCATGGAACCCATTGTTGAATACTTTGTTATTTATTTTCAATATCAGTAATAGGGACATGTGTAGGTACTATAGATATCTAAACATGATGCGTAGTAGATGAGGATTTCATGAAATCCACTATATGTTTATGATGTAATGGTTTCTTCAGTACTTGTTGCCTAGTAAAGGGGATTTCATGTTGCTTACCTTTTTATAGTGAATGAGCCTTAATAGGCTTGGTAATTAACTATTTGGATATAAGCTTCTCTTATTCAACAGGATGATCATAATGAATTCCATAAATTATAATTACCCAATTGGCATGAATGTATTTAACACACCCATGCACTATGAAAGGTAATGCTCAAAGTGTAAGGATCCAAGGTCTTCCCAATAACATATAAAATATTCTCATGGAAGGTATGACTAAAAAGGTGGTAATCATATGTGTGGGACTAACTTGTAAAGGCATGTCAATCTCACCAAGAACCTTCTAGGAGGTCCCATTGAATGCTCTAACTGATCTAATATAAGGATGTAAATCATTATGAGTATAGCCCAAGTGTGTAAGTAATGTCATGGTACAAACATTATTGATTACACCATCATCAATCATTACACTACATATAGGGTTTTTATTAAGCCATGCTCGAATGAATAAAGAATGAATATCATAGTCACCATCCTTAATATCACTATCATTGAAAGTAATAGAGGGTATCTAAACCATAAGATGGTATATATCATTTTTAAGTACCGATAATCCCATCTAGTGGGTGCTCATAATGCAGTGGGGGAGGATGTGTATTATATGTTGTTTGCAATCCTATTTCCTTCTTAGAATTATCTTGCAAAGGATTTTTAAATATTTTATATTTATGGTGATCACTAAGTTATGAGCCTAATTACTTTGGAGGATCCTCAAATGTAAGATTTTGGTCATTGATAATATCTTGGATCTTATAATTTAAGGTAAAGCATATGTGTATAAATGTCTTGGTCCTTAATGATAATCACAATAAGCATTTTCATCATATCCATTGGGTAGAGGTCAACTCATATCAACCTCAATAGGAGGAGGGAGATATATCAGTTAACACTCTAGCAACCATAGGAGTAATGAAGCTGGGGACTCAAGTAAACACGTAAATTGTCTCCTTGGTGCATTAGATAAGAGAAGTCAATTAGATTGTTGTGAAACTATGTTAATGATGATGATTGTTTCCTTTTTAAGCTCTTGAGGTTTTACCTTATAACTTTGTTTGATTGTAAACTTGGTACTAGATGTAGATGTAGCTAGTGTGTTTGCTACATACTTGAGCTTATTCAATGACATAATATTCATTTCACAATCTTGTACAACATGGCATAAGTTATCAAAATATTAGAAATTCTTAAAAATAATGGACTCATGTAACAGAGCAATCAAACTTTATTTGAATATATCTTGTGATTCCTTATCTACCATAAGATCAGTAGTTTTGGCTAGCATTGTATTATATCTCAAGCCATATTCATTGATAGGTTCATTGATTCCTTGTTTAATTTTGGTAATTTGAGCATAGGAAAACTTTTTGGAAATATTAATGGAAAAGTGTACTTAAAATTGGTCTATAAGAGGTTTGAATGTTTTTACAGATTGTAGAGGCAAATCATAGAACCACCTTAAAGCATAGTATTTAAGGTTACTTGGAAATAATTTGGTAAAAAAATTATTATTGGAGGCATAGTCAAGACATGATGCATAAAAGGTTTGAAGATGTTTTTCAGGATCACCCTTACCAACATAAAATGTGAATGTAGGTGCAAAAAATTGAGTTGGCAAAGCGTGCAAAGCGATCTCAAGTGCAAAGGGTTATGCAACATATCCTATGAATCTATAGTATGAGGGTATTTTAAATCTTTTTATTCAATGTTTGTAACCTTGTCATCCAAGGTCTTTATGACTTGAAGGAGTGTTTGAACTATAGACCCAACAGGGTTTAGATTAGCAGTTTGAGTAGTCACCAAAGGGGATGAAAACATGTTTTGAGTAGTAATAGGCATTGAGACCAGTATTTATGTTGAAACAATGGGTAATTCCATGATAAATGTGGCAATAATAGTTTTAGTAAACAAAGGTTCAAATAAATAACACGTGTCCCCACTAGATGTAGGTAGATTTATGAGTGTGGGCTAAATTAGAGTACCTTATAGGGATTCAGCGTTACTAGGTGAGGCAACCTTAGTTTTATCTTGTTTACTTATTTCATCTCTTGTAACATACAAAAATGCATCCACTAAGCCCTTGTTATTGTTGAGATGAGTAATCAAAGATCAGTTATCTTCCATTTGGAAGTGAGTTTTTGTACTAATATTTTCCATTGCTTCATAAATGAGTTTTTTTTAAAGTTTACATCAAAGTACTGCAATTAAGAAAAATAAAAAAACCTAATTTTACTTAGGGTTTTATGTTCAAAGATCAGGTTCACCAAATGTTTAACCCTAAATTGGATAAGAGGGATTATCCTATCCTTCTATGGTTTAAGGGTTAAGAATATATAAATGATAATGCACAAGGGAGATAATCAAATTGACAACAGGTCAATTGGGTGCTAAACTTAGATATAAGCATACATTGAATGTATTATATTGAGTATAGGTTAAATATAGAAAGTATAACTAAGATATGTATGGAAATGATAAAGAAGTAATATACTTAGTTGATTATGATGATAACATAATGTTGTATCTAGAACAAGTAGGAAACATGTTGGAAGATGATTCTAAAATAGTCATTAGATTCTAGATCTGATGTTATTAGCACTCTAGATGCTAACATCAGCTTGAGATGGTTGTGTCGATAATATTGTCTAGGTTTGATGAAAGTGTCTTGTATGGAATTCTTGTTGAAAAGAGATGCAACCACTTGGATGCTTATGGGTTTGAATTTTCTTTCACTCTGGTGTGTTCAGATCTGGGTCATAGACTATAGCTCCTCTTGAATTTGTAAAACCCTAGTTTTTCAGCATCATGGTGACCTTGGGAAAAAATGGGTTAGTGGGCACATGGTGTCGAGATAACCTCAAAGACACCACTATCATCAGGAACTTCCTACATAGACAATACTCCATAAGAAGGCCTTCGACTCATATAGTTCTCCTCTACATGCTGGCTTGTATGTGAATCATGTAATATGTGAAAAGTAAGTACAACAATGACCTAGCTTGTAACTTAGAAAATTAGGATCTTGGGATACTCCTTTAGTACTTCAAACCTTTATATGTGATATACCTATGACTGATATGTAAATATGGAATATTTGTTCAATTTAATGCTTAATAAAGTGCTTTTGATAAATTACCTTGGTCTCTTTGGTATTTTTCTAGGTATGTGTTTGGTGAGTAATGAATAAATGTTGATATTGTATTGATATCAATCCCTTTGGAGCAATATATCACATTAAATCACTTAGGCCAACCATTAATATATGTTTCATTTGAAAATTATATGACTTTATGGCACTGGACACTTACATCAGGTAAAGACAGTAATGTTGATGCTAGTGTTTTCCCTAGACATTAGTGTCCAGGGAGTAAAAAGTAGGTACAAGTTTAAAACTTGTAGATATGGAAAATAAGTACATTTTAAGCATTTTAAGTAAGATAAAAGACTAGTAAAACTAAGAGATATAGGCCAAGGGGCACAAGATAGAGCAAATGTGATACTTACAAAACTGAGAAAGGTTTAGAACTAAGAGGAACAACCAAGGTGTAAGTTTTTAACTGTACCAGACAAAAGTGCTATATAATCCATAAATATCATATACAAATATAAAGAGAATAAATACATCCATATACCCAAAATATCCATAAGTCATAATAAAACAAAAAAGAGATTTAAATATCAAAGAATCAAATGTTTTATATAATATAACCATAATGCAAAGAGCATAATATAATAACTAGCACTATGGATATGGTCCACCCTATCCATCTAGTGGATGGGCCATACTACCCATTAAAATTTTTGACTATCCCCTCTTAATAGTACATTGTAATGACTCTATTCAGGAATAAAGACCCTCTAATTGTCCTGGTAGATTGGCTATCTAGGCATACACACATCCTAACTCTCTAGTTATTTCCATATGGGAAGCTCACTCCTCAATATTTATATATCGGGATTGAATCTCTCCTTCACCCACTCTAAGTGGTAGTTGTGTATCATCTTCTAGTCTCTACAGCTCTCGAGCTACCTCATCGACTAATTAGAACCAACTAGCATATATTAGGGCAGGTTGTAGAACATCATAAACCATGGTGGTAGTATCATGATGTAGGAATACATCATCCAAAACATCATGATGAGCTCCTCGCACTACCACACCCTATCTAAACTCCTCCTTAATAGTATCTATAAAACAAAAACTAGATATACATTAGATCATGTATATATATATATATATATATATATATATATATATATATATATATATATATATATATATATATATATATATGCAAAACATCTATCAAAATAAATACATATCTAACACTATCAAACTTAAATATAAACTATTTAACATTACATAAAACACCTACCAATAATGGTCTCACCATTAGTGTATAAACTAAGTACCTCCACTAGAATATGCCTCTAAGCTATTCTAAAACTAGGCTAGAGAATATGGGCATGTCATGGTCTTCTCTAAATATGTCTCTCTATAAATGAAATCCAAGTAGGTTGTGTAATAGGCTCTCTCTAATCAGATGCTCCTACCTATGGCTCTACCTCCTCCCATACCTCCATCTACCTCTACACCCATTGATGTATCTATCATCATTGCACTAGTGGTAGTAACTATAAAACCTATTGTGGCATAACAATCACCACCTTAATATCCTCAGCTGTAACTCCTACCTCCTCCTCATTGACTCTAGCCTCTCTCAACTATCATCATCATCATCTCATCCATGTTCTAATTCAATGAGGTTGAATTATAGGTACATATATAAGAACCCTTACACCTTCACTATCCCTCCACTCTCTCGTATGTTGTACCCAATATGCAAGCTCTACCTATGGTGCCATGGGAGGTGGAAACCTTAGCTGACCAAGTAGATGAGAAATATGATGTGGCTCTACCTACCATGTGTAATGTCTAGTAATTCACACACATACCAATCCAAGATAAATAATAGGATAAGTAGGCCAACTACCTACAATACTTGAATATAAATACCATACAATCTCACCATGAGTCACAGTCTATAGTGTTAGGGTATGTGGCACATCATGTAACACATGATATTTACTCCATCTAAGAACCCAAGGTAAACTATCATCCATAGCATGGGGAGACCTAATTAGCCAATACATAAGGAATTTATCATATATCTAGCTACTAAGTAAAATAATAGGGACCATGGTCATCTGCCCATGAGAAATGATATTATATAAATCGTGCACTAGCTGTACCCAAATCACTGATCCTATGTCATCTAGAGTACCCTACTTTAAAATAGACTAACATAAGGAGACCATGTACAATAACACCTTCCCATTTAACTTATGACAAATCAACAAGCTATCACAAGAACACTAATCACCTTCCAAATATCCAAAATGGTTGATACATAGACATCAAATAGACATACATGTAAACCATCATAATACCTCTCTGAGCCAATCATCCACAAGGCTAAGGATCGCCTCTCTGGAACTATCTTTGGGGTATCATAAATCATAGGGGTACCGACAATCAAAAGTCTAAGAAATACAAGGACATCCTTGAGGGTGATACCCACCTCTATGGTATCCCCATCCACTACCCACCTGAAAGTGTTGGTCAATCACTCCCATGCTCCTAAGAACATGGTGACTAAGTCAACACTCAAAGGGATCTTACACATCTGCATAAACAAGCTAAAACCTAATGACGTCAAATGTCCATGATCATTAGCTATGAATCTCTCAAATAAATTAGGTAACCACATAACATCAAATACATGCCAGAGCCTCTATCGCCTTGTAAAATATCAAACAACAAATCACATATTAGTCCTTGATATCATATCATCAGTAAAGTATAATACAAAAAATAACAATTAAAGCATTTACACCAAAATTAACTATACCAACCTACTTTGATATTTTATTAACATTTTATATTACATCATCCATATATTTAAGTATGTCGACCAAAAACAAAATTTTCTACTATGTCGATCAGGTAGTTAACTACGCCAGCCTGACCAACCCCATTCAATTTGAATGGGGATTATAAAACTATTTATCATTAATGCCTTAGCTATTAATGAACCTTTTTACTCCATACCCATTAACCATGCTATCTCCCACTCTATCGTAAAAAATTCTAAGGCAAATTTTGATACACGAATTTTCCATATCAACTACTTTTTAAAATCTACTACATTTTTCAATTAAAATAGAAAAAATTCAAAATTAAGTACATTAATTACCTAGATCATGTTAGTTGTTACTGCTATGTGTCTACCACATCATGCTTTTTATCTCCATGCCATAGTCTCTCACGTTGCTCTCTTAAGTCTCAAAAAGCTCTAGTTTTTTAAATATAGTAAATTTACAAATGAATAGTTAAAAATTCTATTTATATTTCAAATTTACAACTTATTTAATTGTCAATTATTTACTTATAAATTTTTTATTTTTCTCATAACTATGTTTCTATAATCTCTAATTCAAAACCATAAAAAGTTCTAGAATCCTAATTTTGTAGACAAATTTTCTATACCTAAATCATATTTTTGCAAAAATATTGAATTTTATCTTATTTTTTAGGTTCGTCTAATGTTCTCTACATTGGAAACCTCTTCCTTCTCTACATGTAATTTATATTCTACACCAAAAAGTTAAGTGAAGGTATGTATCTTTCAATTCTTTACTTTCATTTATTTTTATGCTCTATAATTTATTAGCTCAACATTGTGTGTTGTTATGTTGTTTTCTTGAAGCACCATCCCATGTTACAACATCATGACATGTGATGAGATTTGAGTGAGGCATATCTATACACACAATATTTATAAACTTTATCAGTTATTGATGTTTTCTCTCTTTCAATAACCCACCAAATCTCAAATTCTCTAAGTGCATTCCTTAAAGGGTGCACCAGGAAAAGGGTTGCATACCTTTACTACTTTTTAAGATTGTTGGCCCCTATACCACTACATAAAATTACTACAATCTACTCTTATCTAATTTTCTAAGCAATAAAAACTTGTTTATATACTCCCCTAAGCAATTCACCACCTAAAATATCCCCTACCTAAGTAAAACCCCCTCTTACCTACTTTTTGTACTATGTCAATCCAGTTAATTTTGTTGAGAATTCAGTACACATTATGGAACTCTGTTGGCCCATGCAGACATAGTTCAAGGCCTAATAACTCTATTTCCTGTCAAAAAATGTTGATTTGGCCAACCTTATCGGCTAAATTCCTAGGAGCATTTAGGATCAATCCTTGGCTATAAATGCCCCCTCAAATTCATTTATAAAGAGAGGATAATTCAATTACACATCATTACAACTTGAAATCTACTTATACTATCAATAGGAGGTTTCATTGCTTAGGTTTTTACCTTAAAGAAGTAACACTTGTCTTGTGGAAGTCTTGGATGCATAGAAGTCTTGTAGCCTAGAGTTGATATCTCCTTGTGACCCTTACAATCCAAAATAACCTCTTGAAAAGAACCATTGGCCAAGAAAGAGATTGAGTCATGATATGTTCACTTTAACAAAGGTAACTATACTCCTAGCCCTTCATATTTCAATACGTAAATGTTGTAAAAATAATGGACTAAATTGTATCTCTCCTTGCTTAAATTATTTGTATGTTATAGAATTATCATTGGTTGTTTATTATATTCCCCATTTGTGCTACAAGCTTTGGCGAGCACTAGGCTTGCATATTATTTAATATATTAGCTTGTATGTTTATTTAGTAGATTAGCCTGCTTATTTGTATTACAATCATAAAACCTAGCTAGGGTTATCACACCATGGAATTTGACTAGAGGCCTTGGAAACCTCTCCTTTTCCATTGTGTGATAAAATATCCCTTAGTTTAGGTCTAGTGGATCTATTATTGGTCATGACCCCGATATAACAAAGTATTTCTAAGTGGACTGTTAGTTGATTACCTTCTCAAAACTTGGATATTACTAAGTAGGATAAAGTGTAGATTTGTGTTATTTTGCTTACATACAACTTACTCACATATTAGAGAGAGAGAGAAAAAATAGAAATAAGACTCATACTAAGAGTACAATTACATATCATAGTACACAAACATGGATACCAAATAAAAATAAAAAAATCTACACAAAAAATAATTTAACAAGTTAAGAATAATACACTAGAAAAATTAGAAAGCACTCAATTTCAACCTATGGTAATTAGTCAATAATATAATGAAAATGTAAGTGTGAACATTCTGAAGAGATTAATATTGTAGATACAACATCATGATTCAATTATGTATAAGGATCAATACAATGCATAATTGTTATGCCATCCAGTTAGACAAATAATCCCATCTTAATCGGTGTGTCCTATTACAAGGGAATCATTGGTTAATTTACTCATAAACATGTAGTGTGCCTCAATGTAATATCATTAATATGTCACATCAATGCATATCATCATTTAAAGTATTAAAATTTTAAATGTTAATCAACACATCAATAATGCGATAACATGAATCAAAATTAAATATTTCAAGTTCACAACATAAAAATACATGAAACATATATTACACATTTCAAATCCATGATCTAAGAACATCTAATCAAATATTATATATATCAAAATAAGCGTTTAAGCTTGAAAATGAAAGTATCTCAATATATAACAAATTAATCATTCAATAATAGGTCCATGATCACCCTAACCCTTTATATTAATACCCTCATCTAAGCCTTTAGTCATATGATCCCTTGACGAGGATGCCTTGTTATCCTTGTGTCTTGATCATGACCTCGATTGACTCTATTTATCATGATACTCTTATATGTTCAATGTGTCCTGGAGGATTGTGTGTTCTCATTATAAGCATACTTACTATGTGAAGATACTTTACCCTAAACTTGGACCAGAAAGTGTTAGGGCATCTGTTGCTTCACTAGTTAGCCCTCAACCCATCATGCTCACCCATAGGTACACAATATTAACCATAATATAACATTAAAAATATGGGCATGCATGATCGTTATATCATCAAATTGATATAGGAGCCCTCATAACACCATATTATTAAGAATATGTCTTATAAGTATTCAAAGTGAAGTCTCAATAATGGTGTTTCAACAATCAACAACTGTAAAAACACGTCAATTCTAAAATGTTATCTATCTATAAACAAAATATGATAAGATGTTAAAATCATTTTAAATTCATCATATATTTCTATAACACTATCCATGGGGGAATTCACTTATGTAGTTATTTGTGTATCCCCATTGTCTCCACCCATATACACATCCTCATGCACCTCTATGCCAATCTCAACTGCCTATACAACAATGGGAAATCATATGTCCCATTGAATCTATCTTCACCACTATATGTAATATAAAGTACCACCTACTTCATCTATGTCAAGAAATAACAATATGTGGATCCACCTTTCCAATCAGAATTAGTGATAACTTTGTCACACTAGGTCAGGCCTTCTCACTACAACATATACCAACTCTATGCATTTATATCCAAGTCCATGGGGGAGGGGGAACTCTCTATCTAACACCAACCTACCTAGTGATGCACTCATACTGAAAACATTCACAATCTCTAGACCACTAGTCATGAAACCAAAAACTAATCCTGATCTGATGTAATTGTACACTATTCTCTAGCCACCCAACAAAACTTCATTGTGGCATCCAAATAACAACACTAGGTGTCAAATATTTCACTAACATGTGATATTCCATGATACTCCTGGTAATATGTGATCTATTGACCCATATTTGTGCAAATTCTATGGGTGAGTCTAATCAACATGTGGCATACTTAGGGGTTGAGACACATAAATGTGCTCATATGCCCATACATGAAACAATGTTGTCAATCCCAGGTGTCCATTGTAATCTTGTTATGCTTTGTACTATAATTTATTAGCTCAACATTGTGTGTTGTTATGTTCTTTTATTGAAGCACCATCCCATGTTACAATTACGTGACATGTGAGGAGATTTGAGTGAGGCATATCTATACACATAATATTTATAAACTTTATCAGTTATTGATACTTTCTCTCTTTCAAGAACCCATCAAATCTCAAACTCTCTAAGTGCATGCCTTAAAGGGTGTATCGGGAAAAAGGGTTGGCAAACCTTTATTGCTTTTTAGGATTTTTGGCCCCTATACTACTACATAAAATTACTACAATCTACTCTTATATAATTATCTAAACAATAAAAACTTGTTTATACACTCCCCTAAGAAATTCACCACCTAAAATATCCCTTACTTAAGCAAAACCCCCTTTTACCTACTTTTTGTACTATGTCAACCCAGTCGATTTTGTTAAGAATTCAGTGCACATTATGGAACTCTATCGGCCCAAGCAGACATAGTTCAAGGCCTAAAAACTCTATTTCCTGCCAAACAAGGTTGACTTGGCTAACCTTATTAGCTAAATTCCTAAGAGCATTTAGGATCAATCCTTATATATAAATACCTCTTCAACTTCATTTATAAAGAAAGGATAATTCAATTATGCATGATTACAACTCACAAATCTACTTATAATATCAATAGGAGGCTTCATTGATTAGGTTTTTACCTTAAAGAAGTAACACTTATCTTGTGGAAGTCTTGGATGCATAGAAGTCTTGTAGCCTAGACCTGATATATCCTTCTGACCCTTACAAGACAAAATAACCTCTTGCAAAGAACCATTGACCAAGAAAGAGATTGAGGCATGATATGTTCACTTTAATAAAGGTAACTATACTCCTAGCCCTTCATATTTCGATAAGTATATGTTATAAAAATAATGGACTAAATTGTATCTCTCCTTGCTTAAATTATTTGTATGTTATAGAATTATCTTTGCTTGTTTATTATATTCCCCATTTGTGCCACAAGCTTTGGTGAGCACTAGATTAGCTTGCATGTTTATTTAGTAGATTAGCTTGTTTACTTGTATTGCAATCATAAAACCTGGCTAGGGTTATCACATAATGGAATTTGACTCGAGGCCTTGGAAACCTCTCCTTTTCCATTGTGTGATAAAATATCCCTTAGTTTAGGTTTAGTGGATCCATTATTTGTCATGACCCCAATATAACAAAGTATTTCTAAGTGGAATGTTAGTTGATTACCTTCTCCAAACATGGTTATTATTGAGTAGGATAAGTTGTAGATTTGTCTTATTTTGATTACATATAACTTACTCACATATTAGAGAGAGAGAAAAGAATAGAAATAATACTCCTACTAAGAGTACAATTACATATCATAGTACATAAACATAGATACCAAATAAAAATAAAAAATTTACACAACAAATAATATAGCAAGTCAAGAATAATACACTAGAAAAAGTAGAAAGCACTCAATTTTAACATATGGTAATTGGTCAATAATATAATGCAAATGTAAGTGTGAACATTCTGAAGAGATTAATATTGTAGTTACAACATCATGATTCAATTATGTTTAAGGATCAATACAATACACAATTGTTATACCATCCGATTGGACAAACAATCCCATCATATTCAGTGTGTCTTATTACATACACATGTAGTGTGCCTCAATGTAATATCATTAATATGTCACATCAATGCATATCATCATTTAAAATATTAAAATTTTAAATGTTAATCAACACATCAACAATGCAATAACATGAATCAGAATTAAATATTTCAAGTTCACAACATAAAAATACATGAAACATAAATTACACATTTCAAATCCATTATCTAAGAACATCTAATCAAATATTATATATATCAAAATAAGTGTTTAAGCATGAAAATGAAAGTATCTCAATACATAATAAATTAATTATTCAATAATAGGTCCATGATCACCCTAACCCTTTATATTAATACCCTCATCTAAGCCTTTAGTCATATGAGCCCTGGACGAGGATGCCTTGCTATCCTTGTGTCTTGATCATGACCTCAATTGACTCTATTTATCATGATACTCATATATGGTCAATGTGTCCCAGAGGATTATGTGTTCTCATTATAATCATACTTACTTTGTGAAGACACTTTACCCTAAATTTGGACCAAAAAGTGTTAGGGCATCTGTTGCTTCACTAGTTAGCCCTCAACTCATCATGCTCACCCATAGGTACACAATATTAACCATAATATAATGTTAAAAATCTAGGCATGCATGATCATTATATCATCAAATTGATATAGGAGCCCTCATAACACCATATTATTAAGAATATGTCTTATAAACATTCAAAGCGAAGTCTCAATAATGGTGTTTCAACAATCAACAACTATAAAAACACGTCAATTCTAAAATGTTATCTATATATAAACAAAATATGATAAGATGCTAAAATTATTTTAAATTCATCATTTTTTTTTCTATAACACTATCCATGGGGGAATTAGCCTATGGAGTTGCTTGTCTATCCCCATTATCTCCACCCATATACACATCATCATGCACCTCTATGCCAACCTCAGCTGCCTATACAACAATGGGAAATCATATGTCCCATTGAATCTATCTCCACCACTATGTGTAATTTAAAGTACCACCTACTTCATCTATGTCAAGAAATAACAATATGTGGATCCACCTCTCCAGTCAGAATTAGTGGTAATTTTGTCACACTAGGTCAGACCTTCTCACTACAACATATACCAAATCTATGCATTCATATCTAAGTCTACGGAGGAGGGGACACTCTCTATCTAACACCAAATTACCTAGTGATGCACTCATACTGAAAACATTCACAATCTCTAGACCACTAGTCATGAAACGAAAAACTAACCATGATCTGATGTAGTTGTAAACTATCCTTTGGCCACCCTACAAAACTTCATGGTGGCCTCCAAATAACAACACTAGGTGTCAAATAACTCACTAATATGAGATATTCCATGGTACTCCTAGTAATATGTGATCTACTAACACATAATTGTGCAAACATCTATGGGTGAGTCCAATCAACATGTGGCATACTCAGGGGTTGAGACACACAAATGTGCTCATATGCCCATACATGCAACAATGTTATCTATCTCAGGCCTCCATTATAATCTTATTATGCTCTATACTATAATTTATTAGCTCAACATTATGTGTTGTTATGTTCTTTTCTCGAAGCACCATCCCATGTTACAACTATGTGACATGTGATGAGATTCAAGTGGGGCATATCTATACACACAATATTCATAAACTTTATCAGTTACTTATGCTTTCTCTCTTTCAAGAACCCATCAAATCTCAAACTTTTTAAGTGCATGCCTTAAAAGGTGCACCAGGAAAAGGGTTGGCAGACCTTTATTGCTTTTTAGGATTGTTGGCCACTGTACCATTACATGAAATTACTACAATCTACTCTTTATTTAATTATCTAAACAATAAAAACTTGTTTATATACTCCCCTAAGCAATTCACCACCTAAAATAGGCCCTACCTAAGCAAAACCCCCTTTTACCTACTTTTTGTACTATGTCAATCCAATCGATTTTGTTGAGATTTCAATGCATGTTATGGAACTTTGTCAGCCCAAGCAAACATAGATCAAGGCCTAATAACTCTACTTCCTACCAAACAAGGTTGACCTAGTTGACCTTATCAGCTAAATTCCTAGGAGCATTTAGGATCAATCCTTGGCTATAAATATCCCCTCAACTTCATTTATCAAGAGAGGATAATTCAATTACACATCATTACAACTCACAAATCTACTTATACTATCAATATGAGGTTTCATTTCTTAGGTTTTTACCTCAAAGAAGTAACACTTGTCTTGTGGAAGTCTTGGATGCCTATAAGTCTTGTAGCCTAGAGCTAATTTATCCTTGTGACCCTTACAAGCCAAAATAACCTCTTGCAAAGAACCATTGTCCAAGGAAGAGATTAAGGCATGATATGTTCACTTTAACAAAGGTTACTATACTCCTAACCCTTCATATTTTGATAAGTAGATGTTGTAAAAATAATGGACTAAATTTTATCTCTCCTTGCTTAAATTATTTGTATGTTATAGAATTATCTTTGCTTGTTTATTATATTCCCCATTTTTGCCACAATCTTTGGTGAGCACTAGATTAGCTTGCATATTATTTATTATATTAGCTTGCATGTTTATTTAGTAGATTAGCTTGCTTAATTCTATTACAATCATAAAACCTAGCTAGGGTTATCACACCATGGAATTTGACTAGAGGCCTTGGAAACCTCTTCTTTTCCATTGTGTGATAAAATATTTCTTAGTTTAGGTTTAGTGGATCCATTATTGGTCATGACCCCAATATAAAAAAGTATTTCTAAGCAGACTATTAGCTGATTACCTTCTCCAAACTTGGATATTAATGAGTAGAATAAGTTGTAGATTTATCCTATTTTACTTACATACAACTTAATCACATATTAGAGAGAGAGAGAGAGAGAGAGAGAGAGAGAGAGAGAGAGAGAGAGAGAGAGAGAGAGAGAGAGAGAGCAGAAATAATACTCATATTAAGAGTACAATTACATTTCATAGTACACAAACATGGATACCAAATAAAAATAAAAAATTTACAGAACAAATAATTTAGCAAGTCAATTATAATACACTAGAAAAAGTTAAAAGCACTCAATTTCAACCTATGGTAATTGGTTAATAATATAATGCAAATGTAAGTGTGAACATTCTAAAGAGATTAATATTATAGATATAACGTCATGATTAGATTATGTATAAGGAGCAATACAATGCATAATTGTTATACCATCTGATTGGACAAATAATCCCATCCTAATAGGCGTGTCCTATTATTGTTGGGGATCAACCAACAAACTTGATTACTATTATGTAAGCAACTAAACATGAAAATAAACTAGAATAATAAGTAACTAGAATCAAAAATAGCAAAGAATAAGAGATACAAGAAACCACCCTGAAAACTTGTATTAAACTCTTCCAGAAGAAAATACAATGAAGAAAAATCACACTTTCTTCTCACACCTCTCAGATGTACAGATCTCTTTCCCTCAAGAGTTCTCTCAATCAATTCCAACAACCTGGATTGATACACATATACAGTATGTCTTGTACTATTATTTTTTACACACACACAAGCTATGAAGATCTATCCCTATTATATAAGATTAGGGATCATGAGCAATGCATTCACAACCATTAGATACACCTCCTAATCAAAGGCTTAAAATAGTCCTGCCAAAAATAGAAACGCAGACTTACAACTAACAGCTAAACTTATCATGCAAACAATCTGTTCCATCCACAAAAATAGACTTTCTGGACGCACAAATAACCAGCATTAGTTCCTGTTTGCTTGCACATGACCGATGTCGATCGATACATGATCGACATCAACAGCTACTGGTCGACTCCTTGCCATCCTCAACGACTGTGTAAATCCAGCAACTTTAGCATCCACTCATCTAGTGAAGCTTTTAGCTCCACACCTTAACAATCTCCCACTTGGAGATAAACAGCTGCACCAGTACCTGTACAACAACATATTCTAGCTTCTCCATCTTCAAACTCAATCTTGAAGACCAACAAAATTTGAATGAAGATTCAACTTCTCCTTTGTTATCGGCTTTGTTAACATATCAACAGGGTTCTTATCTGTATGGATCTTTTCCAGCTTCAACTCACCATCCTCTAATACCTGTCTAATGAAGTGGTACCTAAGCTGTATATGTTTGGTTCTTGAATGAAAGGCTAAATTCTTAGCCAAATGAATTGCACTTTGACTATCACTGTATAATCTAGCAACTCTCTTTCTCTTTTCCCAACTCTTCCATGAACCGTGTCATCCATATCATCTCCTTGCTAGCCTCTGTGACTGCAATGTATTTTGCCTCTATAGTAGACAAGGCAACAACCTTCTACAACTTTGAAATCCAGCTAACCGCCATTCCACCAACAGTGAAAACATAACCTATGGTGCTTCTCCTGCCATCTAAGTCACCTACCATATCTGAATCTACATAACCATGTAGAGAAGTATTTGACCCACCATAGCACAAATGCCTACTCTGGTCCCTCTCAGATATCTGAGAATCCACTAAACTGCTTTCCAGTGCTCCTTCCCTAGATTGGCCATATACTTACTGACAACTCCCACTGCTTGGGCAATATCTGGTCTAGTACATACCATTGCATACATTAAGCTCCCAACTGCAGAAGCATATGGAACTCTACTCATGTACTCTACCTCATCATGTGAATTAGGACACTAATCTTTACTCAACTTGAAGTGTCCAGCCATAGGTGTGCTTACCAGTTTTGCATCCTGCATATTGAACCATTTCAACACCTTGTTCACATAATCCTCTTGAGACAAAATCAACCTGTGATTTTTCCTTTCTCTCTTAATACTCATGCCAAGAATTTTCTTTGCTGCTCTCAAATCCTTCATGGCAAATGTGTGAGCTAATTTTACCTTAAGCTTAGAAATATCCTACATGTGTGAACTTGCAACCAACATATCATCTACATACATCAATAGGATAATATATATACCATTATCCAATCTCTTAAAATAAACACAATGGTCAGATTGACATCTACTGAAACCATGTTCAGTTATAAATCTGTCAAATCTCAAATACCATTGTCTAGGAGCTTGCTTGAGACCATACAAGCTTTTCTTCAATCTGCACACAAGTTTCTCCTTACCTTTGACCTCAAATCCTTCTGACTGATCCATATATATTTCTTCATCCAAATATCCATGAAGAAACATTGTCTTAACATCAAGCTGCTCAAGATGCAAATCCTCAATAGCAACTAAAGACAATACAGTCTGAATAGAAGTCTTTTTTACTACAGGAGAAAAAATTTCACCAAAATCAATACCTGGTTTTTGTCCAAATCCTTTCACTACCAACTTGGCCTTATATCTCATCTGTCCATTCTCTCCTTTCTTCAATCTATAGATCCATCTGTTTTTTAGTGTTCTCTTTCCCGCTGGCAACTCAACCATATCCCATGTTTGGTTCTCTTTCAAGGAATCAATCTCCTCATTCATTCCTAGCTCCCACTGAGTCTTGGATTCCACCTATATTGCTTCATCAAAACTCTTTGGTTCTCCACTATTAGTGAGCAATAAATAGTATAATGAAGGGGAATATCGAATTGGAGGTTTAATTACCCTTGCTGACCTCCTGATGGGCATCTGAGACTCATTCACAACACATTGTCCACCCAAATTCTCTGACAGTGACCAACCTTGGTCACCTATAGGCCTGTAACTGACCAACGTTGGTTCCTCATGACCGATGTCAGTTCCTGCATTGCCGACGTCAGTTCCTACCTGACCGACGTCGGTCTCTGTGTTTTTCTATCTATGATTATTCTTTCTCGCAAGATCATTTTGAATCGTCACCTCATCCAATTCTTCATGGCCCTGCTCAGAATTCTTTAGCTTCTTAAGCTGATCACTATACATCACTTTTTCATTGAAAACAACATCATGGCTCCTAATTATTTTGTTAGTTCCTAGATTCCAAAACTGGAATCCAAAATCTCTAGAGCCATAACCAATAAATGTGCACCTCATAGACTTAGCATCCAGCTTCTTTCTATTTTCCTTATCAATGTGCACAAAAGCTTCAGAACCAAAAACTCTAAGAAATGAAAGATCTACCTTTTTACCTGTCCATGCCTCTTCTGGAATACCACCATTTAGAGCAGTAGAGGGTCTTTTATTAATCAGATAAACCACAGTGTTTACAGCTTCTACCCAAAACTGTAAGGGCAAACCAACATGCAACCTCATACTCTGTGCACACTCCAATATTGTTCTGTTCATCTTTTTAGCAACTCCATTTTGTTGAGGTGTCCTTGGAACCATCCTTTGCTTGCATATTCCATTCATATAATAATATCAGTTGAACTTATAGCTACAGAACTCACCACCATTGTCAGATCTAAGGCACTTCAATCTCCTACCTGTTTCATTCTCAACTAAAGCTTTTCACATCTTAAAAGTGTCAAAAACATCATATTTCTTCTTTATGTAATGAAACCATACCTTTCTAGTAGCATCATCAATGAAAAAAACATAATACTGTGATCCTCCAATAGAAGCAACCTGAGCTGGTCCCCACACGTCTGTGTGAACAATGTTAGGTTGTGGAGCTAAAAGCTTCACTGATGCAAATAAGGGAGGAGGTTACTGAGTGTCACAGACACCGGCATCGGTCAGGCCAACTGACGTTAGCAGGGTGCAGACAGAAGAGAAATTGACATCAGTCAAAAGTCAGCTGGCATCGGTCACCTCCAGGTAGACAGGGACCGACATTGGTCGCCTGTACGATTCAAACTGCGAGTTTTACGAATAGTTTGTTAACGAACTAGGTGTTTGCATGAAGAAGGCTAATTTTAGTCTTGAGCTACAGATTTAATTATTGTAATTAGGTGTCTAATTATTGTTTGCATGAGATCTATATAATAGACTCATGGGCTGTATTGTAATTTGTGCTAGAGAGTAACAGAATAAATATTAGCTCTTTCTGTGTGTGAAGAGAGCATGGTGTGTTCCTCCTAGTGCCATAGTGCCTAGTGTGGGTGCTGGTTTGGAGAATCAGAAGGGTTCTTCATGTATGTATGATCTTGGTTAGCAGGTGTGCATGGCTACGTTAGGAGATCTGCATGGTAAGTAAGATCATTGATCTACAGGTGTATGTGTGTGCATGATCTAGGTTTGTAGGTGTGCAGAACCAGATTGATTTGTAGGTGTGCAAGATCAAGGAGGACAACAACACAACAGGGAGCAGGATCAGGTGGGATCTACTTGGAGTACGGTGTGTACTCAGTTGGAGAGCAAAGAGGAAGGCAAGGTAGTTCCTTCCATAAGTAAGATCATTTGAGGTGCAAGTTGTTGCAGGTTCATGGGAGATCTACTTGGAGTACGTTGAGTACTTGGAGTGCGTGGAGCACTTGTGAAGTGTGTGGAGCACTGGTGTACTGGCAGTAGTGGATACTGACTGGTTGGAGGTGAACACCAACTCTGTGTTTGAGTTGTGTGTTGGGACCGTAAGAGAGAGAGCTTTGAGGAAAGAAGTACTGTACACTTGAGGTGTGGGAAGCCTCTGAGAGGTGTGAAGAAGAAGTGACATCTTCTTTATTGTATTCTTTTCTGGATGAGTATTAATATAAGTTGTGTATTGTCTCTCATATTTTGTGTTGTTTTTAGTTTCTAGTTACTTGTTACTTCTGGTTAATTTCGCATATTTAAGTTGCTTGTATATGGTAATCAATGGTGCTTCCACAGGTTCCTAACAGTTGGTATCAGAGCTAAGGTTGTAGGGAGCAGGTTTTGTGTTTGGTTACAGGTCACTCTTAGGGGTTTCTGATTGAGTGGGAGTATAGCAACGGCAAAAGAAAGTAAGCTACGAATGGAGAAACTGAATAGCACAAATGGTCACTTACGATGTTATGGAAAGAAAGAGCAGGTAAATAAAGATTGTTGGTTGGTAGCAGATCAACATGAAGAAGCAGATGTTATAGGTGTTGTTGCACAAGATGCTCTGAATAAAGTTAAATCTTGGTTAATAGATTATGTTGCCTCTTTCCATGCAGCCCCAAGTAGAGGGGTTGGTGAGCCTTGTCAGATTGTTGGCAAAGGGGAAGTGTTGCTGAAATTGCAGGCGACCAACACATGGGTGTTGAAGAAGGTCATGCAGGTCCCAGTCTTGGAGATGTGGCTAATTGCTTCAGGAAAGTTGGGTGATGAGAGATGCACAAGAACTCTCACAACGGATGCACTTGAATTAGCATGTGGTAAGAAAGTAGGTACTCTTTATATACTTACTTGTATTACTGATTCCACTTCTGTTGCACAGGTGTGGCTTTGTAGGCTTGGCCACATAAGTGAGAAGGGAATGGATGTTCTTAAGTCAAAAGGGAAGAGTTCAGCTTCGGAGAGCATAGACTGAGATTTTTGTGAGTAGTGGGATGCTACAAGAAAAGATTGTGTTTATTGCAAGAAAAGGAAGACTGATGTATTTGATAAACTTAAGAACTAGAAAGCATTGGTGTTCTTGGAGGAGATGACAGACAGAGACCAGTGGATGGGGCTGGATACTTTTGAGCAGGGCAGTTTGGACATGGGTTTTGATTCAAAGGAGCTCACGGGTAAAAAGTCATCACTCATAGGCATACACAGGTACCGACATCGGTCAAGGGTAATCGACATCGAAAAGATAGGTGTCAACGTCGATCATGTATAGACCAGAGAAGTTAGCGGTGTTGGGTAGGTGGAGACTGACGTCAGCAAGATAATCGGCATCAATGACTTGGACAGTCACATGGAATCAACGTCAGTCAGATGCAGACTGTGTAGTGACTGAGGTTGATCACTGAGATGGATTTTGAGCAGACAACAAGCTATCAAGGAGTCTCAAATGCCCATGGGGAGGACTGAAAGTGTAAGTAGGCCTCAAGTTCGTTGTTCCTCTTCTTTATACTAGTTGCTGACTATAGAGCATGAAGGATCTAAGAAATAGTGGGAGCATGGCAGGAATATGATGCAAAACCAAATGGGAGATTTGGTAGGGTTGCCAGCAAAAAAAAAGCACTGAGAGACGAATGGATACCTTAGTTAAAGAATAGAGAGAATAGACATGTGAGACGGAAGGCCAGGTCATATGGTCTTAAGGAAGCTGCAGGATAGTGGTACAGGGTTTGACAGGTGGATGACAAAGTAGGGCTTTAGTCAGTATCAGTATAACCATTGTGTTTGTCTTACCAGGTGGATGATGGTCATGACATTATCCTGTTACTATATGTGGATAGTATGCTAGCTAGCAGGTTCAGACATACAGGGTTTTGCTGAGCTAAAGGTAAGGTTAGTTCAGTGGCATGTCATGAGGAATTTGGAGCAGCAAAATTCTTTGGCATGAGAGACATGGAGATCATAGGTTGATTTTGTCTCCAGTAGGAGCTGATGTGAATCAAGTGTTGGTGAGGTTCAATACGCAAGATGTAGAACCGGAGCACACCAAGGGCTGGACAGTTTAGTGTCTTAAATCACATGAGGTCTGGTATAGACCTGAGTTTTCCCAAGCAGTGGGAGCTGTCAGAGAGTTAGGAGCCAATTCGGAGAAGTGGGTTCTCAGGTATCTGAGAGGGACCAGCAGCAGGGATTCATGTTATGCAGGGTCAGGACTTCACTACATGGGTTTGTAGGTTCAGATGTGGCAGGGTACTCGGATGACAGGAGGTGTACCATAGGTTGTGTGGTGGGTGGTCTTCAGGGTTGATCTTGAAGAGGGATACAAGCTAGAAAATAGATTAGATAGGGTATAGGTATAAATACAGTGTAGCTATTTATCTCCAAGTGGGAGATTGTTAGGTTGTGGAGCTAAAACCTTCACTGATGCAAATAGGGGAGGAGATTGCTGAGTGTCACAGACACCGGTGTCGATCAGGCCAACTGACATTGGTAGGGTGCAGATAGAAGAGAAACTGATGTTGGTCAGAAGTCAGCCAGCATCGGTCACATCTAGGTAGACAGGGACCAACGTCGATCGCCTGTGCGGTTTGAACTACGAGTTTTATGGACAATTCATTAATGAACTGGGTGTTTGCATGAAGAAGGCTAATTTTAGTCTTGAGCTACAGATCTAATTATTGTAATTAGGTGTCTAATTATTGTTTGCATGAGATCTATATAATAGACTCATGGGCTGTATTGTAATTTTTGCTAGAGAGTAAGAGAGCAAATATTAGCTCCTTCTGTGTGTGAAGAGAGCATGGTGTGTTCCTCTTAGTGCCACAGTGCCAAGTGTGGGTGCTAGTTTGGAGAATCAGAAGGGTTTTTCATGTATGTATGATCTTGGTCAGCAGGTGTGCATGGCTACATTAAGAGATCTACATGGTAAGTAAGATCATTGATCTACAGGTGTATGTGTGTGCATGATCCAGGTTTGCAGGTGTGTAGAACCAGATTGATTTGCAGGTGTGCAAGATCAGGGAGGACAGCAACACAAAAAGGAGCAGGATTAGGTGGGATCTACTTGGAGTATAATGTGTACTCGGTTGGAGAGAAAAGAGAAAGGCAAGGTAGTTCCTTCCATAAGTAAGATCATTTGAGGTGCAGGTTGTTTCAGGTTCATGGAAGATTTACTTGGAGTATGTGGAGTACTTGGAGTGCATGGAGCACTTGTGAAGTGCGTGGAGCACTGGTGCACTGGTAGTAGTGGATACTGACTGGTTGGAGGTGAACACCAACTCTGTGTTTGAGTTGTGTGTTGGGACCGTAAGAGAGAGAGCTTTGAGGAAAGAAGTACTGTACACTTGAGGTGTGGGAAGCCTCTGAGAGGTGTGAAGAAGAAGTGGCATCTTCTTTATTGTATTCTTTTTTGGATGAGTATTAATACAAGTTGTGTATTGTCTCTCATATTTTGTGTTGTTTCTGGTTTCTAGTTACTTGTTACTTCTGGTTAATTCTGCATATTTAAGTTGCTTGTATATGGTAATCAATGGTGCTTCCATGGGTTCCTAACAGCTGCAGAACTCACCACCATTGTCAGATCTAAGGCACTTCAATCTCCTACCTGTTTCATTCTCAACTAAAGCTTTCCACATCTTAAAAGTGTCAAAAACATCAGATTTCTTCTTTATGCAATAAACCCATACCTTTCTTGTAGCATCATCAATGAAGGAAACATAATACTGTGATCCTCCAATAGAAGCAACCTGAGCTGGTCCCCACACGTCTGTGTGAACAAGCTCCAACTTGTGCTTCTTTTTTGTTGACCCAGTCTTGAGAAAACTCACTCTCTTCTGTTTCCCAAAAATATAGTGCTCATAGAAATCCAGATCTATGCTCTTCAAATCTGAAAGCTTACCTTTTGACTTAAGAATAGACATTCCCTTCTCACTCATGTGGCCAAGCCTCTGGTGCCACAACTTTGCATCTACATCTGAAGTAGATAATACAAAAGGAGAATTATCAGTAACACAATTATATAAATAGAGAGTACCTACTGTCTTACCTCTGGCTAATACAAGTGCACCATTGGTAACCTTCCAAGATTCAGCTGTGAGAGTTATTGTATAACCCTCATCCCCAACTTTCCTACAGAAATCAGATTCCTCTTCAGGATGGGAACATGCATGACATCTCTCAACACCCATGTGTTTCCATTCTACATTTTTAGCTGCACTTTTCTTTTGCCAACAATTTTACAAGGCTCATTATCCCTTAAATAAACTATTCCAAAATCTCCATGGACATAGTCACTGAAATATTCTCTATTTGGGGTTGCATGGAAAGAGGCACCAGAATCTAAAACCCAAGATTCTATATTATTATGCAAAGAGAATATAAGAGTATCTTGTGCAACAATACCTGCAACTTTTGCTTCTTCTTTACCTTCATGCTGATTGTCTTCTTTAGGTTTTGACCAGCAATCTTTGCTTATATGCCCTATCTTTCCACAATTCCAGCATTGTATCTTTCTGCCATTTCTGGATTTGGATCTACCTCTCATCTTTGACTTAGACCTTGATCTATGATGCTTGCCCTTCTCTTTTTGCCTTCCCCTGCTTTCAAAACTTAAAGCGTTCCCTGATGATTCCTCTGTGCTTTTCCTGCGAATTTCTTCATTCAAGATTACACTAACAACATCATCTACTTTTAAAATATTTGAAGCAGATGCAATATTACTAACTGCCATTACCAAGCTATGCCATCTTTCAGGTAAAGAGCATAAGATTAATAAAGCTTTAATTTCATCATCAAAAACTATTTTGACTGAATTTAATTGATTTACAATTCCATGAAAATCATTTAGATGATTAGATACAGATCCACCTTCCTGCATTTGCAAATTAAATAACTGATTCATAAGATATACCTTATTTGAAGCTAAGGGTTTTTCATATAAATTTGTTAAAGTAGTCTTTAACTCTACCGTTGACTTTGCCTGTGATAAATTAGATATCACAGTAGATGCTAGACTCAATCTTATAGATCCAAGAGCCTTTCTATCAAAAACTTCCCATTCTTCATCTTCCATGTCTATGGGCTTCTTTGAAACCCCACCTAATGGTAAGTATAGATTTTTCTGATACAGATAATCTTCTATATGCATTCTCCATAATTGGTAATTCTTGCCATTAAACTTCTCCATTCTCAATTTACTTTCTTCTGCCATTGCTTCTCCCACTCAAATAGAAACCCCTGTGAGTGACCTGTAATGAACAAACACTAACCAGATCTGAAACACCTGTTAGTCAACCTGAGCTCTGATACCACTTGTTGGGGATCAACCAACAAACTTGATTACTATTATGTAAGCAACTAAACATGGAAATAAACTAGAATAATAAGTAACTAGAATCAGAAATAGCAAAGAATAAGAGATACAAGAAACCACCTTGAAAACTTGTATTAAACTCTTCCAGAAGGAAATACAATGAAGAAAAATCACACTTTCTTCTCACACCTCTCAGATGTACAGATCTCTTTCCCTCAAGAGTTCTCTTAATCAATTCCAACAACCTGGATTGATACACATATACAATATGTCTTGTACTGTTCTTTTTTACACACACACAAGCTATGAAGATCTATCCCTATTATATAAGATTAGGGATCATGAGCAATGCATTCACAACCATTAGATACACCTCATAATCAAAGGCTTAAAATATTCCTGCCAAAAATAAAAATGCAGACTTATAACTAACAGTTAAACTTATCATGCAAATAATCTGTTCCATCCACGAAAATAGATTTTCTGGACGCACAGGTAACCGACGTCGGTTCCTGTTTGCCTACACATGACCGACGTCGGCTGATACATGACCGACATCAACAGCTACTGGTCGACTCCTTGCCATCGTCGGTGACTATGTAAATCTAGCAACTTCAGCATCCACTCATCTGGTGAAGCTTTTAGCTCCACACCTTAACAATTATGAGGGAATCATTGGTTAATTTACTCATACACATGTAGTGTGCCTCAATGTAATATCATTAATATGTCACATCAATGCATATCATCATTTAAAATATTAAAATTTTAAATGTTAATCAACACATCAAAAATGCAATAACATGAATTGAAATTAAATATTTCAAGTTCACAACATAAAAATACATGAAACATAAATTACACATTTCAAATCCATGATCTAAGAACATCTAATCAAAGATTATATATATCAAAATAAGTTTTTAAGTAAGCAAATTAAAGTATCTCAATACATAACAAATTAATCATTCAATAATAGGTCCATGATCACCCTAACCCTTTATATTAATACCTTCATCTAAGCCTTTAGTCATATGAGCCCTTGACAAGGATGCCTTATTATCCTTGTGTCTTGATCATGACCTCGACTAACTCTATTTATCATGATACTCATATATGGTAAATGTGTCTTGGAGGATTGTGTGTTCTCATTATAATCATACTTAATATGTGAAGATACTTTACCCTAAACTTGGACCAAAAAGTGTTAGGGCATCTGTTGCCTCACTAGTTAAACCCTCAACTCATCATGCTCACCCATAGGTACACAATATTAACCATAGTAGAAAGTTGAAATTTTGGGCATGAATGATAATTATATCATCAAATTGATATATGAGCCCTCATAACACCATATTATTAAGAATATGTCTTATAAGCATTCAAAGCGAAGTCTTAATAATGGTGTTTCAACAATCAACAACTGTAAAAACACATCAATTCTAAAATGTTAGCTATATATAAAAAAATATGATAAGATGCTAAAATTATTTTAAATTCATCATATATTTCTATAACACTATCCATGGGGGAATTATCCTATGTAGTTGCTTGTCTATCCCCATTGTCTCCACCCATATACACATCATCATGCACCTCTATGCTAACCTCAGCTACCTATACAACAATGCGAAATAATATGTCCCATAGAATCTATCTCCACCACTATGTGTAATCTAAAGTACCACCTGCTTCATCTATGTCAAGAAATAACAATATGTGGATCCAACTCTCCAATCATAATTAGTGGTAACTTTGTCACACTAGGTCAGACCTTCTCACTACAACATATACCAACTCTATGCATTCATATCCAAGTCCATGGGGGAGGGGGCACTCTCTATCTAACACCAAAATACCTAGTGATGCACTCATACTAAAAACACTCACAATCTATAGACCACTAGTCATGAAACCAAAAACTAACCCTAATCTGATGTAGTTGTACACTATCCTTTGGCCGCCCTACAAAACTTCATTGTGGCCTCCAAATAACAACACTAGGTGTCAAAGAATTTACTAACATGTGATAGTCCATGGTACTCCTAGTAATATGTGATATATTGACCCATATTTTTGCAAACATCTATGGGTGAGTCCAATCAACATGTGGCATGCTTATGGGTTGAGACACACAAATGTGCTCATATGTCCATACATGCAACAATGTTGTCGATCCCAGGCCTCCATTGTAATCTTTATGAGTGAAATGGTAAAAGTGTCAATACAAGTGAGCAAGCCTAATACATAGTGTCATACTCCTCAATATCCTAAACAACATAATGCATCATGTAGTAAATAGCCACACACCCTCCATCTAATGCTATGAAAGAAACCAATAAAGTGCGCATAAAAAAAACATGCATGGAACATATGGTAATACAATATCAGACAATAAGATAGTCAAATCCTCTATAGTATAATGAACTCTTTGAATATGTTTAGTCATACCTATTGGGTACACCCTTTTAGGCCCTATCCCTTTACACCCTACATAGTATCTTGGGTCCCTACCATAGGCAACCTTACAATCTTCCAAACATCTTCTAATGACATAGTCATCTCTCTTGTTGGGAGCTTGAAAGTGAAAGTATATGCATCTCATCTCTTTACAAGTGCATTCATTAGGTGCATATTATATGGCATGGTACCTAGATGACCAATATGACTTAACCATACCTTCTCTATTGTGACCCTATTTGTATCACTCATGTCTAACCCTAAATACAGTCTCCATAAGATGACAATGTCTAAACTCTCTTACATGTGTATCACCTTGCAATTACATCAAAATACAACATGATTTCCATGATAAATACTTAGCAAAATCAATTACAATGATCAAAATTACAAAATATTAAATTATAATGTGCTTTAGTTTGTTGTTGATATTGATCATTTGATCTTATGCCTAGTTTTATATTGTATCAAAGTTTACTTGGCTGGTTGTGTATGCATTTTGATATTATGTTACTAAGATAGTTGTTACTCCACTGGGAGTTGTTTAAGGCCTTATTTATGATGTTTTGTTTTATTGTTTGTCCACAAGACATATAGTGTTTTTTTTTCAGTGTTCTTTCAATATAAAAAATATATTAAATTATTATTTTTTGTAGATGCCTACGACATAAAATATACTCCTATTGTAGATAGTTTCAACTAAAAATGACATGTTTGATAAGGGTCTAATACCTTTTCCAGAGCCAAGACACCTTTGGAAAACACCATAAATAATCTAAAAATGAAAAAAATGCATTGAAATCATAATTTGTTTCTTTAAAAATGCTAAAAATAAACTAAAAAAAGAGATATTTTTGAAACATACCAATGCAACCAGCTCCTATGCTTGTAGTGTAGTCTCCAATCATTCGAATCATGTAGGGTGACCTCTCATCTTAACAACATTTTCATAGTCTATGTAGATGTGAATATCAAGTGAGTTTCAAATGTATTCTAAATTTTTAAAATCAACTTGTTTATACTCAATTAATTTTGTGCTATAATGTGCAAATTACAATTTTACTACCAATTCACTGTAACATGGTACACATTATATCTCAAGACCCATTTATCCTTTTCTTCTCTCATAATTTGTATTGGAAAACACATAACAAGCTATTCCACATGATAACACTTTCATAGTAATTTGATGCTATATTATAAGATGAATATTATGCATACCTATCTCTAAGGTGCTTACATTACACTAATTCTAGCCTTCATCCTAGTGAGTGGGGGAAAATAAATGCATATGATACGTTAAAATGAATGAATATTACCTAAAAAAATCCATTGATAACTCAAAACTATCATAACTATGGTAGTTTGTTACTCACGATGTTTACTTTTCCACTTTGGGGAAATCAATGCATTCAAAAATAAAAGGATTAACTCAAACTAAAATTTAAATCAATATCAAATTCACATAATTTTAAAGAACTTATTAGTTGTATTAATTGGTAGTGCACATTTATTACTTAGCTATATGGGCATATTTATAATACATTAAATACATATGGAAATATGACTCAATCAGTTACCATGGATTATGCATAGTCATATACAATTCTTATATGAACAAGCCATTATATGATCACATAGTGCCCTATGTGATTGGAATATGACTCGATCAATTACCATGGATTATACATCATCATATACAATTCTTAGATGAAAAACTAGTGTTGCATGTGAGTGAGTATGATTTACATGATCATATTTAAACCACGTTACATTATGTATCTATGTTGGTATTTTGATAAAACTAACTTGTAAGCTTCACACATCTTCTCAAAGGGGGTATACATTGGGAATTTTCCATAGATTAAGATTATATTAACACATATTATCAAATTATATATCTCAGATTGCACATATTATCAGAGTGATACATATTATATAATTTAGATTGGGTCAAATTATTTTAGATTGACATAGGTTTTACACATATTATTATAGATTATCACAAGTTTTGTTACATATCATTTCAAATTGACATTGCAAATTATTACATAATTGATACAGATTTGTGCATACGAAACACATTCTATAGGTTCATAACTCATAATTCACATATTATATGATGTTATTTCAATATTTTATGACTCAAATTACATAATCTATACATAGTGGAGACATATGTGGCATATTATCCAAGTTTATATATTGCCAATTCATATATATTATGATATTTTAGCACAAATTACAAGATTTGAATTACATAAGTTATCATATTAGGGGAACATGCATGGTAAATTCCACACATTCTATAATATTATTCACTTAGGTTCTACTTAGCTATACTTAGGCATTACTTAAGTGAAATCATAAAAATCTATCTGTAATAGATTATTCAAAAATTTATTCAGATACTCAAGTACATAAACATTACTAAGGTTCTACTTAGATTAGTGTAGGGATCCATCTCCATTGGCAGTGCTTGAAACCTTGTTCAATTCTATGGTCAAGAAGAGAAAAATACTAAAGGCACCTTAGCCATATGGACTATGTCATTTAAACCTGTAACATCTCCACTCTAGCAATATGAGCATACTCGATGAGCAATAAAAGACTGCATACTCCTAGGTGTAGTCTTTTTTTGAGTATTGTGATTATTTCATTATGATCATAATAAGTTTTTTATTATTAATCTATCTACTTACATACATATTTTTTTTTCAGGTACACATAAATGCTATGAAGCACTAAGGGCAAGGAAAAGTCTAAGTTCAAAATCTCCTACACAGGTTTGCATTCTATTTATCTCCTTAAACTAATATTTTGTATTTTATTTAAATAATAGATTAAATGGGGGTCATTTATAGACACATGAATTTATTATAAACATTTTTTATATAATTATTTTATGCAACTATATATATATAAACTCTTAATGGTGAATAAGGCACTTATTAGTGTGTTTGCCTTGGTCTTGTATCTCTTTGTCTTCTTTACTTGACTGCAACATATTTTATTTTATTATTTTCATCTTTATTGACTCTATCACATGGATATTTAGGCATTTTATCTTATTTTTTATTTTTTTATGGCTTTAACATAGTTTTGATAATTAGGAATTGATAATTACTAGTATTGTCCTAGTGTATCTTTCATGTCTACTTTGGGTCACACCACTCTTTGGGGTGTTTTGTTTTACATGCTTGGATCTTATTTAGTCATCTTGTGTATGTCAATATTTATCCAATTCAAAATTAATAACCCTATATATGCAAATCCCTTAGAGGAATTTAAGGACAAACTCTCACCGATATCAAAGACACACTTAGAGCACACAAGTATCTAGCTTACTATTATTCAAACTCCAAATTTTTAAAAGGATACATCTACTTACATGCTTATACCAAAGGAGGGCTGAAGAATTTTTTTAATTTGACTAACATTCACATGATTTGACACACATACATGATATTAGAAGAACTACACATGGTTTGAGCTCTTTGTAGAGTATTGATAATGTAGGCAATGCTCAACTAGCCATTAAGGATTGGCTGAGGTTAGTCTAACCCAACTCACTAAACCATTTTTCCACATCACAATGGTCTCTAGAGTGAAATATAGGGTTTGAAGCAAGGATAAGGAAATAGAGATACTTGTGTAGGTCTGAAGATATTTGAATGCACATGAACTATTTATAGACACAATTGCAGTGATCCAACTTGACATAGAGCAATACAAATCTCCTGGATAAATTTTATATATATTTCACAAATTTGGCTACCATAGGCATCTTAAAAATACAAGATCTATTTAGAAAGCAAAAATTGTCTATTTTCATGATCTGATTCAACACATAACCTCTATAGAGCCTACATGATGACTACGACATAACACAATCCTAAATAAGCTAATCACCCTATTCCTTTAGTTGTTTATACAAATAGTAAATGATAATAAAACATAATTACATTCATATTTTTTTAATTTATACATAGATTATACAATCATAATTAGACTCAATGTTTTGGTTTATTTATACCACTAATGTTAGAGTGGGCCATAATCAAGGATCGGTTTATATAAGATAAAATGCATGAAGAAATTACCTGTGTGTAGTAGTGAAATCAAACGTGAGCCAAAATAAACGTATTACTCAATAATCTAAATATTCCAATAGTAACATTAGCATCATTAGCCATAAAATATTTAGGAAGGTACATTATTTATGTGAAATATAAACATGTCCAAACATCCTTATGAATGTGGGATTATCTTTCATAATGACTTAAATACACACCTAAGCAATCTAACTAAACATGTGTAGGGAAAAATCATTAAATGAAATTAAAAATTACACTAAAACCCTAATTAAACATAACTTAGGTGGGTATAAAATTGGGTATCGACATAAAGGCCTGATGAGGCACCCAAGTATGATAAAATACCCCCTAGAGGAGGATTCTAAAACTACCCAAACCTGAAGAAGAGCTTACAAATGAATATACTTACTCTCAGTGAAGGGTTTGGTGAATATGTCAGTAATTTTATCCATTATATGGATGTAGCAGAGATCAATGACTACTCATGGATGAGTTCTTGAATGAAATGCATGTAAATCTTGATATGCTTGGTTTATTGATGGAGGACCAGATTCTTTCATATCTAGATTGTGCTTTGGTTATGGTAAAAGATGATTATTTGTCATTGAAACTAGATGCCAAAATCAGTGAGAATCCCCTGAAGCTAAATATACTCAGTGGAAGTATTGATAACTCCTATTTATTCTACATCTATAGGAGATAAATCAATAACATTTTTTTTCTTTCTTGAACAACTAATTAAACCTAAACCAAGGTAGAATTGTAGCCTAAAGTAGACTTACGATTATGAATATTTCTATCCCTATCTGAATCTATATAAATATTCAAGTTGATGTCGATGCCTACTCCATATTGAATCCTAAAATTATGAGTACCCAAAATGTAGTGGAGAATCCACTTAGCTACTTTCCAGTGTAGCTCATATGGTTCTTGGATAAACTACAGACCATGTCCACTGCATATGAAATATTAGTTCTAGCGTGTGTAAGGTGGATGGGACTACCAATAGGTTGTTGATACGAGGTAACATCAACCAAAGGAGATGAAAAATTAACCTCAAGCTTCAAACTAGATAGAAAAGGAGTTAGAGTTGGTTTACATTCAGCCATGTTAATTTGTGCAAGAAAATCAAGAGCATGCTTGGATTATGCAATAGTGATCTCAGAGTCAAATCAAAAAATTTCAATCCTAAAAAAGTAATGCAACAATCCCAAGTCACTCATTTAGAACCTACTAGATAAAGTAGTTTTTACTACTGTGATGGTAGATGAAGAACTCTATATGATTAATAGGTCATCCACATAGAGAATCATAATCAATAGTGAATCATCCTAATGTAATATGTATGCATTTAGATCAAAAGAAGAGAGGAGTCCATCTTAACATAATAAACTCAAGGAGCTTGTTTGAGTCCATAGATAGATTTTTGAGATTTGAAAACTAAGGAAGAATATTCCAAAAATCCCTGTGGTTTATCCATATATATTTCCTTTTTGAAGTTATGGTGAAAAAAAAATCTTCACATCCGTCTAATGAACATCCTAGCGATGTGTTACGGTTAAATCAAGAGTAAGATTGAGTTCATTTTAGAAACTAGGGCAAACATCTGGATGTAGTTAATGTTAGTTCCTAAGAAAACACCTTTGCTAGCAAATGGGATTTTAACCTATCTATGGACCCATCTACTACAAATTATGTTTAATAGATCTACCTACATCAAAAAAGTTTTCTTCCTTTAAAAAGAAAGACTAAATCCCAAGTGTTGTTCCTCACCAAGGAACCATACTCATCTTCCATAATAGTATCCCACTCAAGAGTATCTAATGCCTCATAAAATACTTGTGGATCAAAAGGAGATGCAATTAAAGTATATGGGGCATCCTAGAATTGTGAATGTGTTTGCCTAATATCTGATGGATTTCTAGCCCATTAGCCAACACTTTTAATTGTATGTCTAGCCCAAAGAGGACCAATGATTAGAGAGTTAGGAGGATATTCCTCATCCTATGAAGATATGCTAGGAGAAAGAGGAGGTGAATCCTCTTCACTACTTTCATCATCATAACTAGAATAAGAATTTAGATCATTAGGAAGTTGCTGAGGTAGATTTGAATAATCATAATTATCATTAAATCTTAGTGCATCTAAGGAAGAGGGAGAGGTGTTGAGAGTGGAATCTGAAGGACCCTCTTGAAAATGAACACTCCTTTCAATGAACAACTCATGAGTGGTGGGATGGAGAATCTTTTATCCTTTAACAACCTCAAGATATCCAATAAGGATGTATGGCTAACTCTAAGGTTCCATTACCTTATATTTCTTCTTAGGAATGCAGACCATAATAGGGCATCCAAAAACTCAAAAGTGCTTCACTGTGGGTTTTTGAATACTCCATTATTTAAAAGGAATGACTCCTTTCAATGCTTTGTGAGGAACTCAGTTTTGGATATAACAAGCATAATTGATGCCCTCAACCCAATACTGAGTTGTAAGAGACTTGGAATGGAGCATATATAATACCATTTCTTTTAAGGACCTATTCTTGTGATCTGCAACACTATTTTAATGAGGACTATATGGAAATGTAAGTTGTAGTTCAATCCCTTATGATGTGAAAATTTGATAAAATGATTACTAACATACTCACCACCATTATCGATGCTCATAATCTTGATGGCTTTAATTTACTATTTTTATACAAGCACCTTAAAGTCCTAAAAAATTATCAAAAACCTCTAATTTATGCTTAAGAAAATACACCTAAGTGTACCTCAAAAAGTCATCAATGAAAGTAAGCACGTATTTAGTCCTATTGAATGAATGTTTTGTAAATGGACCAACAATGTTACCATGGACAATCTCTAATATCTATTCAACTATCTATGATTTACCTCTATCATACTTCTCTTCAAGATGCTATCAAGTATGGAGCCTTAGCAAACTATTTCAAAAAACTTGATTCATGATAACCCTGAACCATGTCATGAAGACTGAGTTGCTCTAAATAGTGATAGTTGAGATGGTCAAATCACTCATGCCATAATTTACTCACCCAATCTGAATGAGTGAGTAGTGCATTAGAGGGTTGATTAGGACCAAAATGTGAGAAAGTGTATAATTTTGATTGGTGATCTACTTTCCCAAATGTAACTATGAGGTCATTGTCCACTTACATAATAACCACTAAATTAGGTGTGAACTCAAATTTCTTGCCCAAATTGATGTGAGTGATTTGATAAACAAATAGGATATTTGTGGATAAAGAGAAAACACATAAAACATCATGAAATGTCTCATCATTCACTTCAATAGATCCTCTCCTACTAACTTCTATGAAGGTATCATCACCCAACATGATGGAAGACATATAACAAGGCTCCAAGGAAGAGAACAAGTCATATGATGAAGCTATGTGATGCAAGGCACCAAAGTCAATTAACCATGTAGAAGGATATGACACAATTTCAATAAGTGCTTTTCCCTTATCTTTTCCATTTTTACTATCTTTGGTATTAAAAGACTCTTGTTTTGATGAACTTTGATTGAAATAATTAAGGACATTGATATTGTACTTCTTGTGCATTTTTATCAATTGGTCAATCTAATTTTTCATGCACTTAGTTTCATCATGCCAAGATTTATTATAATAGGCACATGTGAGTCACTCTTTCTTTAGTTTCCCATCTGAAGAGGAGGAATATTTTGATGCTTTGAATTTAGCACCATATTTATGGCACTTACTTTGCTCTAGGTCCTTCTTGTTCTGTTTCTTCTCATTGCTACTAAAGCCTTCTAGTTTTTATGACTCATAATTAAGCCATACAATTTAGATGACTTTAGTGTACCCATTTAAATAAAATTATCTTGCTTTTGAGATAAATTAACAACAATGTCATCCAAGGATGACATGGTCCATGTAGCTCCAAGGGTATGTTTGGTGGCATGGGAGGTAGAAACGAAGACAAAATAGTCAAAACCCAATTTGGCAAGGATGGCAAAAATCAATTGATTATATTTTTTATTAATACAACGTAATTTCAACTACAACCTGAGTGATTTGAACTTTGTAAAGAATTCTTGTATCATATCAAAATCATCTGGTCTTAAATTAATGAGCTCATTGTTCAACTCATGACCCCTTATGATGTCTTACTTCCCAGAGAGTGTTTCCAAT
Organism: Torreya grandis; assembly: GCA_037957365.1. Taxonomy (NCBI): domain Eukaryota; kingdom Viridiplantae; phylum Streptophyta; class Pinopsida; order Cupressales; family Taxaceae; genus Torreya; species Torreya grandis. The sequence continues at coordinate 935,651 of JARHVA010001134.1, forward strand.
GTGGTCCACACTCCATTAAGAGTAGTTTTAGATTCAATATGAAATATCCATTCAGGAGACATAAACATGCATAATAGATCGTAGGCTTCATCATTTCTATTGTACCACTTCACCTTCTCTACATCTAGTACCAATTCTATTTTTGTACCCATAGTGATCCAGTGTAAGCCTTTACTCCTTAAGAGGATTTGTATATTGAATTTCTAAGTTTGTAATAATTGAATGGAGTAAGAAGTAGAACTTGAGATTGATCCATTACAATAAGGAATTGTGTGTGCAAGAAAAATAATGATATACAACCCCATGAATCTGTAGAGATTTAATTTTACAAGGCACAATAATATTACCAATCCATAGAGCTTGAAAAAAATTGCACTCTAAAAAATACAATGCCCAAAAAGGAGTTGCCAACTAAAATTTATGGAAGTTTAAATGTTTATTACTTGAAAAAATTAATGGTCTCCACTTTACATAAATTTGAAAATAATTTGGGTTAAAAATTTTTGGGGTGAAATTTTTTTGGCCAACTTTTGTGAGGAAAAGTTAAGCCCCATTAGGGGTAGGACGCATCCTCGTGGTTATCATTAGAGTTTTGGACTCCCTTCGTAGTTGATAGAGTTTTCTATTAGAGTTGCAATCAATTATTGTAGTTAAGAATGAGGATTACATGTGCACCCAAAAGTTTTGATGTTGGAGTTGGCAACCCTTTTATAATTCTTGAAATGTGTCAAGATTAAATAGGGGTCTACAATCATCAGGGTTTTAGACTACTCCAAAAATCAATATTCTTGATGTTAAGGTTTCAAACTGCTCTAACAATTGATTTTTTTGATGTGGAGATTTTAGATTGTTTTAACAGTTGATAATCTTGATGTTAGGGTTGTGAACTGCTTTGGTAGTTGATACTTTTGATGCCAAAACTTTCCATTAGAGATGCATCCTGACCTTGCAGTCATTGAGGTTTGGGGTTGTCAATGTATCTCATGGCTTTGATGTCAATATTGTGAGCTCCTTATGCACACAAAATTTTTGATAGGTGTTGTGAAGACTCAAAACTCTAATACGTCAAGATTGGAGGCATTGAGAGTAAGAAGACCTCGTGTAGCTATTAGAAATGGGGACTACATAAACAATCAAGAGTTTTGGTAGGTACGAATAGGGTAACAATTTATGCCAAGTCTAAATTTTTTGATCTAGTACAACTCTCCAAAATCCACCAAAGACTCACTAAAGATCTCTAAAACCCAAGAAAACCCATAAAAGATTTCTTCTTAAAGGCCTCAGATATATGGATTTGTATGAAATCACTGAAAAACCCTCCAAAAATGAAAAAAATTGAATGTCACAAAACTAAGTCATGTTTACAACCAATCTTATTATTTTGACACCTAAATCTGATGGCATAGGCCATTTGCATAAAAACCTATAGATGAAATATGACAAGTATGATATAACTTTGTCTTATTCCTTTTATGAATTTGGATAAGTAGAGGGCCCCAAAAAAGGAGTCAAATTCAAGAAAGAGTGTATCTCCAATATCTAGGTCAATAAATGGTAGATATGTGACATACAAGCTGAAATTTAAGATTTCACAACATAAATAATGGTATTCATCTAGAAAGATAGCTCTGATACTACATCAGAGTGGGTCACAATTGAGGATTATTCTAGATAGGATCAAATGCATGAAGATTTTACCTATATGTAGTAGTGAAATCAAACATGAACCAAAAGAAAATTAATACCTAATAATTAAAATATTATAATATTAACATTAACATCATTAGCCATAAATTTTTTAAGAAGATACATTATATAAGTGAAAGATAAACATGTCCTCACATCCTCATGAATGTGGGATTATCTTTCACAATTGTCTGAAAAGAAATCTAAATTGCCACTAAATTAAGGAACAAAACTATAAATGAACTTATCTTAAACTCAATTCAACCTCAAGATAGATCAACAAAAAAAAGAAACAATTACACACACTTGAAAAATTGAAGTACTCTGAGTTTCCTCCATTGTGATTAAAATTGACTTGCTCTTTGAATGTGGTTGTTCAATCCTTTCTCCAATGCAAAAGGGAATTGGGAAATATTTTTATATGTAAATGGACTTTTGATGGCTTGGATTCATTTGAAATTTTGATGGCACTCCATTAGCATAAATGAGGATGATGAAAGTGATGACTTGCACATCAATTTATGATAGCTAGGAAAAATGGAGTAATAACAAAAACTACATTGCTAATAAGGATTTCCACACAAAAAAATAATAATATATTTATTCGAGATTATTTATTTACAACATAGGTGAAGGCTTTAAATAAATTTCACAAGAAGTTATAATAAAACCAACTACTTTACGGGTTTCAACTAACTCGAATAACAAATATTTATTTAATTTAAAAAATTAACTTTGGATCATAAAAATAAACCAATAAAATGCACTTGATACAAAGGGGTATAGATGATGAAGATCTGGAGTTATGACTATGAATTCATTAATGAATCTCTGCTATATCTACAAGCTAACACACTGTACATTATGGTATTGAATAAAATTGATGTCATTCCATACAAAAGCCTACCTTATGAGTTGTGACATAAAAGGTTGATGAACACTATTAAAGCCTGCTCATCCCCTATGATCATCATATCATACTATAGTAGACCCTGATCAAAGCCTATCTAAATATATCAACCCACATAAGGTCCCACATAGGAACCCATCCAAGTGATCCCTCAGTACTCTCTATGGCACATCTTTTAGATGCCTAACAAATGCCAACATCACATGCATGTCTTTGTTTAACACTCAAAATGCTATAAAATCTAATGCTGACTCGTACAACCACTAATGACTGATCAAAGGCCACTATGCAATATCTTCCCCCTATCAGGTGAGAGGTGAAAAACTATGCAACATAAAAACAAATTAAAACTACTTTGTTTGCTTCAAGTCATGAATATCAAATATAAAAATCCAAAAATAGAATTGAAAGCAAAAACACAAGTCAAAAAGTGATATCCCAACAATGAACCCATACTTTAAGTGAATAGCGAACTAGAGAAGGAGAAATGTCCTCCAACCTCCAGTTGGATATATTTAGCCTGTGAGATCTTTAGGGACCTATAAATGCTGAAATGTAATACCATCATCACTAACAACACAAGTGGTGGGACACGTAGTTACAATATTTATTTGATGTATACAACACATTTTTACCATTTGAGAAAAACTTGGGGTGTTAGATTTCACTTAAATGCATCCGATTTCATTACAATGCATAATATATTCAAAATATGTAAAAAATATATTTACGCATGTCATAATAAATAAATGCTCATATTAATGCTTTTATAAATCTATTTTCATGAAAAATGAGTGGTCATAAGAATAGTTTGGCCATCATATGCATAAAATATGATAGTTTGAAATTTTGCTCCTTTGTCAGGTTAGGGAGACCCCCCTCAATGGGAATTCAAAAAATTTGACTAGTTTACAGGGATTAAAATATCATATCAAAACATGATGGACCCCTCCTTGTTTATATTCATTGAAAATCTAAGTCTAGTTTCTAAAAAGGTAACTTTGAAAAAAAATATGACAATGTGTTCAAGATATGGTAAAAATAGTCATGATAGGTGCATATTTTCCTGGGTTTCACAATTAATTCAAATGAACCCTTTGCTAAAAAACACTTTATAGGGTTGAACCTTTGACCTCCCTTTTATCAAATGTCTTGTAAAATTTGCCTATCCAACTTGCCTTCAATGAATTCAAAAACATATAGGTAAAATTTTTATATCCCCTATGTCTTCTTGGATGTGAAAAATTCAAATATGCATTAAATCTTTCACTTGCAAGTAAATCCACACTCTTGTATTTATAAATGAAAACAAATAGTAAAAAATAAAATCACTGTTGCAGTATGCCCTCCTTATCTGATGGGGCCCACATAATTTTAAGATCTTGCCATGCCCAAATGCATATTATAGGTTTGCTAATGCATTCCTTGGTGGATCCCAATTTCTAGGTTGATGCCACTCATAGAATGATTTATATTTTGACCAATATTTTAAAATAGAGATAACTTCTAGCTTCTATTTTCTATATCTCTAAGAAAATACTGTGATCTCTTACGACATGTATCAATGAAAAGACCAAAAATTTAAAAAAACTTTAATTCATAAACTTACTACATTCAAATTACTACACCCAATTTGATCACTCTACACTCTTTATATCACTCTATGCTCTCAGATCATTGTACATGTGTGAATTACTGTTTGCTTTTGTTGATCAATTCACATATCATACATAATTTGTTGGCTGTGTTAAATTTTAGATATATAATTGTCATCATATACCCAAGTAGTAAATGATATCAAATTATTTAAAAGAGATCCAAAACTTCATAGTTGTATATAGTTCATGGTCACTTTAAAAAATGATCAAAACCTACTCACCCTACTCTTGATGCCACTTCAAACTAAATTGCTCGTCGTACAACTCCTAAAAAACATTAGATGCTGTACTGTATCTCATGGTTTCCTCCTTTTGTTTTTGTGGCTCTGATACCATTGATAGCCAGGAAAAATGGAAGAATAACAAAAACTACATTGCTATTCAAAATTATTTATTTACAACATAGGTGAAGGCTTAAAATAACTTTCACAAGAAGTTGTAATAAAACCAACTATCTTATAGGTTTTAACTACCCTGAATAACAAATATTTATTTAATTTAACAAACTAAAAATAAACTAACTTTGGATCATAAAAATAATCTAAAAATTTATAGGCTTACAGGAGGATTATTAGATAGTTGAGGATTATTTCAATTTGTTAAATTATAATAATAATCAATGGTGAATAGTTAGTTTTCAACCATGAAGATGATGACCAATTCTATGGGTTAAGAAGTGTTGGGTGAATATTTTGTCACCAGATAACTAATGAGAAAAATAGGTCTCTTTAACCATAGCATTGGGAGATTAGTCAGCTAAATGTGCAGGTTTACCACATCAAAGGTGGACAAATCTCTCCTCTCATCAAGGGGAGGTTCCCTATAAATATGATGGGCTATATACTATATATATAAGCAAAAAATAACACTCAGGGGTAGGACTACACCATCCATCTCTCTTTTTTCAGAGATGATGTTCACAAACAAAGGAGAAATTTTGGTGATAATACTGAAGGCACTTCTCTTCTTTTAGAAGTAGTCTGACAACAGGGCATAGGAGTTCTTTCTAGTGGGTAACCAACAAGTAACAAGGGTGCAGTAACCAACAGAATGAGGTGTAACACAAAGTCTCCACCTCAACTGCCCAAAGAGTGAAATACAAAGGATAATGGGGGCACAAAGTCATCCCATGATCCTTTACATAGAAAAAAACTAAAAACACACTGAAGATAATTGTGACAACACAAAGTCTTTCCACAATTGGCTTCAGGACACCTGCCCGATTACTTCCACTAGTTCTACTTGTTAAATTAAATAAACAAGAATGCTCTTAGGAAATGGACATAAGAACAATTTCCTAAAATAACACAAGCTATAACAGCATAAAGTCTGAAAGTAACTTGCTTTATCATTTAGATAAAGTAATATGATCAACAATCTGAGCTCAAAGTCTCAGTAATTGCCTTTCAATTTGGGTAGAGTTTTGCTTCTATAATGGAGAGATCTCTTTTGCATAAAACCAGAGATTATAATATGTAGCAGCCAAAAAAGACTTCGCACTTTTTCCATGGAACGACCCATGCTGCATTCAATGCTTTGAATGCATTTTCAATTCTATCAAGGGGCCATGCTTGGAACAGTGCATCGATCTTAACTGTGGCATGCCAATTCATCTCATATGTCTCCTCCAAAGTATAGGCTACCTAGTCCTTTTTTTCTTATTACGCAGTTGTCCACTTTGCCTTTACTTCATGGAAGAAAAATAGGCCGCATCCTTGATTTGGTGTGCTCATATGACTACTTGATGAACTGTTTCACCTACTAAAAATAAATCTCTCATAGATATTTCAATATCTCTTGTAGCCTTCTTTTCTTTCTTGTTGCAATTAGAGCTCTCAAGCTATCTTCTTCAGCTGGTCTCTTGGTTCATCTTTCAAGTTCCACACTATATTTGAAAATTAACAGATATTCCATTACCTTAAATTTGACGTCCGCGGGGACGTTAATGGTTTCTAGTTGTTTGAACCATATTGAACCATGAACCTTTGAAACTTTGAAAATTCATTGGTTTAATAGTTCAATGGTTCAGGTGGTTTTTATCAGTTCCTTAGTTCTATCGCTTCCCTGGTTCAGTCGCTTTCTTACTCTTTGGTTGAACCATCTCTTTAAACTGGTATCTAGAATCTTCCACCTCCTTCCTTTGCTTGGAGCTTTCTTTGAACCTTTGAACCTTTGAACCATTTTGGTTCAAGGTTCAATGGTTCAATCTCTTTCTCAGAATCTTTTGTCTTGGCTAAGTCTTTTGAAGCCTTGAGATTCCTTCAGCTTTATGTCTTTGGAATACCTCGAAGGGAAGGTGTCCCTTCGGGTCTTTGAGAAAGGTCCATTTTCTAGGTGTCGAGAGCCCCCCTCAAGGGTACCTACCCTTCAGGATTCTTCGGGTAGCCTTTTCCTTCAAATCTTTCGGACAAAATGTCCAAAGGAATTCTGACAGAAATCTTCTGTTGCCTTAGTCGCTTTTCTGCCGGGCTTTTGATCATTCCTTCGAACAATTTTGTCCGAAGGAATTTCTTCAGATATTTTGTCTGAAGGATTTCCTTTGTGAATTTCTTCCAAGGAAAATCTTTCTGAAGGAATTCTTTTAGTTCCTTTACTTGGTAATTTCTTCGGACAAAAAGTCTGAAGGAAACCTTACCCTTTCCGCCTTCTCTTTGATCTTTGAGCAAATGTTCCCTGCCCTCCGCAAGGACACCTGTCTTTTGTTCACTGCCCTCCACAAAGGCACTTGCGCTTTCGGCTTGGGGGGACTCCTTTGAACCGATCGATTGAACCAACTGATTGAACCAACTTTGGTTTAATGGCTCAATGGTACAATCTTTTTTTCTACTCATTCAATTGACCACTTGAACCAATCTCTTTGAACCAACCACATTGAACCTTTGAACCTTTGAACCTATTTTTTGGTTGAACCAAGGCATTGAACCAATCTTGAAATTGCCTAAGTATTAGGAACTTGTTCCTTTGTGAGAACTCGCTTGTTGAAGCCATTGAACCTGTTGAACCTACTAGTCCCTTAACTAGAAAAGCTTGAATAATGAAGAATTTGAATGCTTAGAACAATTTTTGAGAAGGGAAGAGATAATTTTGGCCTGCAGGACCAAAATAGTTCATATGTTATCCCAAAAATGAGTGACAAATTTTGGGAACAACAGCTGGCTCCAGTTGGGGAACTTCCTTTAGTTGAAAACTTGGAACAGCTAGAGGGAGTAGAAACCAGAATCTCCAGTGCCTTTAAGTATGCCATTGGGCTATGGAGTCATGCTACCCAAAAAAGAATGGTGCTAAAAAAATGAAAATGAAAAGCATAAAAAATAACTAAAGACTATACAAATATACATATGTACAGATGATCTTATCTGATACTTCAAGAATTGAAGTTATTCAAATGCTGCCCATTGTGAGGCAGAGAAAAGGGCGTGTCATCTTGATACTTCAACAGGAAACTATTTTCACCATTGATATGTTGGATAGTAAATGGGCCTCTCTAAAGGGAATCGAATTTCCCATGCATTCCCTTTGGTTCTCTTCTCTTGTCCCACAACATGACTTGATCTCTAATCTAAAAATCATAGTTTTTTGCTTTCTGGTCGAAGGGCTTCTTCACCAGTCATTGATGCACAGCAATTCAATCCACCATCATAGTTTGTTGCTCATCCATCTCAGTCAAGCACATGATCCTCTTATTGACAGAGCTTTCATATGTTTGATCTTCGACTGCCTTAGCCAATTTCAATGCTGGCAATTCTAGGGTGATTGGTATCTCAGCATTGAGACCATAAAAAAACTGGAAAGGTGACATACCAATTGCCCTCTTGGGTGTAATTCTATCTACCCATAATGCATCAACCAATGTTTTATGTCATGTTCGTTGGTTTTCATCTATCAGCTTCTTGATGATAGTCACCAAGTTCTTGTTGCTTGATTCATCTTGGCCATTCCCTTGTGAAAAATAATTAGAAGAGTGGGAGAGGATAATCTCATAGTAAAAATAGAACTGAGTAATCTTTTGGGAAGAGAAACAAGCTACATTGTCTGTGACAATCTTGGTTGGGATTCCAAACCTGGAAATGATGTTCTCTTTGAGGAAATCACACACTACTTCAGAAGTAGCATGCTTGGTTGGAATAGCTTCCACCACTTGGTGAAGTAATCTGTGGATGTGAGAACATAATCATGTCCAACACTTAAAGATGGGTTTACAGCACCAATGAAATCGATTCCCCATTGCTAAAATGGATCTTTTATCACCATTGGCTTAAGAGATAGAACAAATAACTTGGGTCTTCCAACGAACTATTGGCATAGTTCACATCTTCGTACCCATTTGTATGCATCTTGAAATAAAGTAGGCTAGTAATACCTGGCTCGCAGAATCTTATGGGCAGTTACAGGAGAAAAAAATGTCTTCCACAGGCCAGATTATGGAAGGACTTCAAAAGTTGGCTCTACTGCTCTTTGTCCACGTAGCGAAGGAACACTCCATCAAGGTTCTTCTTATACAGGCTGTTGTCACATAGGATAAAATTGGCAGTTTTTAACTTGACAGTCCTCTTTTCTTTACGAGACAAGTAAGCAAGACACTCACCATAAGTAAGAAAATGAGTAATACTTGAATACCACTCATTTTTGGTGGAGACAAAGAGGACTATTACTGAATCTTCAATTTCTTCTTCTCCATGCTTTGTTTCTTCTAGTCTATTGCCAGCAATCAATTGGCATAGGCCCCTTCCCTGCACCAGCTTTGTTGGTTTGATGAATAGATCAAACTCCTAGATTTTAGCAATCTAATTGCCTCTTTTCATTCCAAACTCTTGCTGAGTTAATATGGATTTGACTGTGGTGTCAGGAACCAGGGTAGTAGTGTGTGAATTCAGGATGTAAAAGCAGAAATGCTTCACTGCCTTTACCACTGCATAAGCATACTTCTCCATGTTTGAGTACTTTAGTTCATGAGCTTTGAGAGGACAACTCATGAAAGAAATGGGAGATTCCACACCTTTTTGGTTTTGTTGGACCAAAATTGCTGAAAGTGTGTGCTCAGAAGCATAACTATACATTGTGAAATCCTTGGTATAATCTAGACAAACCAGAATTGGGGCATGGGCAATCACTTTTTTGATGTCTTCAAATGTTGACTTGCCTTTTGCAGTCCATCAAAAAGTGGCTTTGCCTTTCATCATGTCCATAATGTGGCGAGTCTTCTCAGCGAACCCGAGGATGAACCTTTGTAAAAAAATCACCTTTCCAAAGAAAGAGTGAACTGCAGTCTTACTTATGGGCATAGTAAGTTCCTAGATGGACTTGACTTTGTCTGAGTCAATATTTATGCCTTCTTGGGATACAATGTGCCCTAGAAATTTCCCTTTTGTTACTCCAAAAATAGACTTCTTGGGATTTAGAGAAATGCCATTTTGGTGGCATAGTTCTAACACTTGTTGTAAATGGTGCACATGATCAGGATGATGCTTGGAAAACGCTGTTAAATCATCTAGGTACACTACAATGAACTTACCCATTTTATCTTTGAAAGAAAGGTCCATTACTCTCTAAAAAGTGATGCCAACATTTATCAGGCCAAATGGCATTCTTCAATAGGCAAAGGTGCCCCAAGGTGTGGTGAAGGTAGTCTTATGCTGGTCTACTTCACCAACTTCAACTTGATTGTACCCTGAGAAGCCATCCAACATTGATAACATTTCTGAACCAATCACTATCTGAAGGACTTGATCCATAATGGGCAGAGGATAGTTATCCTTTAAGGATGACTAATTTAAATTTTTGAAGTCCACACAGAGGTGAATTTCACCATTCTTTTTCTTCACAGGTACTATGTTGGCAATCCATGTGGAATGATGGATTAAAAAAATTATCCTAGCATTCAGTATCTTTTGTATTTCAAACAGAATAGTACATGATATCTTCGAATTATGCTACTTAGATTTTTGCTTGCGAGGTACCGAATCACTCTTGAGAGGAATCTCATGGAAAATTTCTTCAGGGATGAGTGACTTCAGATCATCATAGGAGTAAGCCAAAACATCTATGTATAAGTGAAGCAGAGCAGTGAACTTGAACTTCTCTTTCTGAGTGCAACACTTCCCAATGTTCACCATCTCAGGATTTTCTTTGGTACTTAGATTTATTTGATCAAACTCTTGGGAGGAGCTTGAATACATTTGCTACTATTTGATGAACCTATCATGTTTGTCAAACAACTTCTCAAGGGAAACCAGGTCTTTTGGGATTTTATTTCCTTTAAGTTGTAGGAATTCTTCACTTACGTCTGCACTTGATTTAGGGGTTGGTTCAAGCTTCTGAGACTCAATGCCTTCAAAATAAAGCTATTCAAAGCTATCTTTTTGCTCCAGGAAGGTAATGATTTGGTTGCCACCATTGAAAACTTGCCAATGATTGGCATTGTTAGGCACACTTGGTCAAAATACCAATTCAATAGTGTACCTATCTCCCTTAAAATTAGGGTGAGGAACCAAGAGAGTTGCTGAAATAGCCAGTGCATCAGCTTGGTCATTGAATTCTCTGGGTATGGCAGAGATGATGAAAGCATCAAAGCTTTCAATTTTATCCTAGACTAGGCTGTGGTAGTGTCATAATCTCTCATTTTTGGTTTGATACAGGTTCCTTACCTAACAAACCACCAGTTTAACATCTCATTTGGCATGAAGGAGTTTGATGCCTTTGTCTCAAGTAGCCTTCAATCCAAGCAATAGAGATTTGTACTCAGCTATGTTGTTGGTGTTGCTGAATTGAAACTTGTATGAAGAAGGAAAAATATCTCCTTGAGGAGATATCAACACAATCCCAGCTCCTGAAATGATAGAGGAACACCTGCCATCAAATTCCATAATCCATACCTCATTAGACACTAATTTTTCCTTAGATTCTTCTACACTTGCACTACACTCCACCAATCCTTCTGTTGTTCCATTTGAACCAATTTTTAGGTTAACACATTTGGGAATTTCATCAGACGCCTCATGGACTTCCTCCATGAATAAAAAGTAATTACCCATGCTTGAAGACTCAAACAGAATTTGAGCTTCAGGTGCTGATGTTTGAGTGACCACGTATTTTACTTCCTTCTTAGGGATCAATCTCTGCATAATGCCTTTGATTGGAATCCTCGCCTTGGATAGGTCCATGCTTAATTCGCCACTAACATCCTTATAGAAATTTCACCCAAGAAGGATGCTGTATGATGTTGGGACGTCAGCCACCAGGATAGTCATCTTGATTCTCTTGTCTGGAAATGCTACAAATATAAATTGGGCATCCTTGATTTGTCCCAGTAGTGGCACTTATTTGTTCTCCATGGAAAAACATCTCCCAAATGTCTTGGTCAGTGTGAGACCAAGGGATTCTACCACTTTGGCAGGCATGACATTGTTAAATGCACTAGAATCTATGATGTAATTGTTTAGTTGGTGTCCATTTATCAGCAGGGAGACATAAAATAGTTCAGTCCTACTGAGAGTAGTTGGAGGAGTAATGACAAGGTTATTCCTAGTGGATGTGTTCTTGGGGGGATCACGAGTTGCCTTCAAAATTACTTGTCCTATCGGGATGGCTTGGTTCATTACACATTGAACCAACTTATCTAACTGCTCACGGTTGGATTACAGGAATTCAAATTCAGACATTTGAATTTTGGTTTTCTTTATATGGTCAATTATGTCAAATGTCTGAAATGAACTAGGAACAGAGGATGGGAGTTCATCCTTTTGATTTTTGGGAGGGGGAGGACTGGTCTGTGAATTTGAAGTAGAAGGTGTAGCGATGTTTGATGTACTTACCTTTCTTGCAATCACAAGGTCCTTTGGCTGGAAAGGTAGAGTGGTTCCCCACTTAGCAATTGAAATTGTTGGTTGAAGTCGCTCCCCTATTTTTTCTTTATCAACTTGCTGGGTTGACTGATTCTTAGACCAGATGAATACAACGTATGTTCCATCAATTATTTTACCTTCACCTTTGGGTTCATCTTGGTAATTCAAAAAACTAATGTTAGAGTTGCCAGCTAATTCTTCTTCTCCCTCTGTGAAGAGATTAGCGTCATCTTTTGGGTTCAATTCAAGCTAGAAAGAGAAATCTGATTCTGCTTCAAGATATTCGACTATTGAATTGGTTGGAGGTGCTTCAATGGCCAATTTTCCCTGAGGGGGAGGAAGATGATTTGGCTACCCTTGATTCCTGTTAGCATGGCCTTGGTATGACTGATTGGGGAATGTCCTCCTTGGTATATCTCTGTATGAAGGAGCAGATGACATCCCTTGCACCATTTGCTTTCTAAGAGCTAGAAACTTATTTTCCAGCTTCTACACCATTGGATTAGTGGTGATTGTAGGTGAGTATTCAAAAGATGAAAATAATTTACCCCTGTTAGGATCTCTCCTTATCTTTTTTGCTAGGATAAGGTCATCTTCTACCTCAGTAGCCAAATCCTGAGTAGCAACAAGGTCTATGTGGCCAACCCATCTCAGCAAAATACTCACTTCCGGTAGTTGTGAGTTGATGAAGAAGCATTTAAGGTTCTCAGGTGTTGGCCAAGCAATTATAAGAATACAGTTCCTCAGCTTGTCAAACTTAGTAATGAAGTCCCTCATAGGTTCATGAGGTTCCTTCTTCATCTATGTGAGTTGGGATAGCAAGGCATGCACATCTTCTACAGGCTTGAACTTGGCTTCAAATTTAGCTTTAAGAGTGTCCCAGTCAATCACAGTCTGGGCCTATAGATGGTAGAACTAGTCTACAGTAGCACCTTGCAATGTTTTCACAAACAGTCTGACTGCTACGTCCTCATAATCCATGCCTATCACACCACAGGCTATGCTGAAGACATCAATATGTTCATTAGGATGAACTCTCCCATCACTAAAGAATTTAGGGAAATTCTTCCTTGAACTGCGTGGAAGCTCATGTAGAGGTGGGGTTAAATTGAGTGGGCTGAAAGAGTTACCCTAGGGGCCTTGAACCACCATGATTTGATTATGGAAAAGGGGGATAATGAATTTGGGTGGAGTATGTATAGGCAAAGCTCTGCTAATAGTATAAAAAGAAGCTCTACCTTTTGTTGGTGACCTAGTATGGGTAGGAGGAACACTCTTGGATCGTTAAAATTAAAGTTGGGGAGGGAAAAAATTGAAATTGCCTTGCTGTACCAACTCAAAAATAGAATCAACAACACCTTGGGCTCTCTAGGTTTTAGTATAGCGTGGAGTTGCTAGATTATAGAATAAAAATGGGAAAGAACTGGCCCTGCTTTAGCTTGAAGCTTGAGGCTTCAAACTACGCGCTCTTCCCTAGTGGAGTCATCGAAAACTATTGGGTGAATATTTTGTCACCAGCTAACTGATGAGAAAAATAGGTCTCTTCAACCATAGCATAGGGAGATTGGTCAGCCAAATGTTCAAGTTTACCACATTAGAGGTGGACAAATCTATCCTCTCATCAAGGGGAGGTTCCCTATAAATATGATGGGCTATATACTATATATATAAGAAGAAAATAACACTCAGGGGTAGGACTACACCATCCATCTCTTTTTTTTTAGAGATGATGTTCATAGACAAAGGAGAAATCATGGTGATAATACTGAAGGCACTTCTCTTCTTTTAGAAGTGGTCTGACAGCAGGGCACAAGAGTTCTTTTTGGTGAGTAACCAACAGGTAACAAGGGCACAGTAAGTATTAGAATGAGGTGTAACACAAAGTCTCCACCTCAACTATGTAAAGAGTGAAATACGAAGGATAATAGGGGCACAAAGTCATCCCAAGATCCTTTACACAGAAAGAAACTAAAAACACACTGAAGACAATTGTGACAACACAAAGTCTTTCCACAATTGGCTTCATGACACCTTCCTGATTACTTCCACTAGTTCTGCTTGTTAAATTAAATAAATAAGAATGCTCCTAAGAAATGGACATAAGAATAATTTTCTAACATAACACAAGCTATAACAGCACAAAGTTTGAAAGTAACTTACTTTCTCATTCAAATAAAGTAATATGATCAACAATTTAAGCTCAAAGTCTCAGTAATCGCCTTTCAATTTGGGCAGAGTTTTGCTTCTATAATGGAGAGATCTCCTTTGCATAAAACTAGAGATTACAATATGTAGCAGCCAACAAAGGCTTGACACTTTTTTCCATGGAATGACCCATGCTACATTCAATGCCTTGAATGCATTTTTAGTTATGTCAAGGTGCCATGCTTGGAACAGTGCATCAGTCTTCACTGTGGCATGCCAATTCATCTCATATGTCTCTTCCAAAGTATAGGCTGCCTAGTTGTTTCTTTTTTATTTGTGCAGCTGTCGACTTTGCCTTTACTTCATGGAAGAAAAATAGACTACATCCTTGATTTGATGTGCTCAGATGACTACTTGATGAACTATTTCACCTACTAAAAATAACTCTCTCGTAGATATTTAAATATCTCCTATAGCCTTCTTTTCTTTCCTATTGCAATTGGAGCTCTCGGGCTATCTTCTTCAGCTGGTCGCTTGGTTCATCTTTCAAGTTCTACGCTATATTTAAAAATTAATAGATATTCCATTACCTTAAATTTGACGTTTGCGGGGACATCAATGGTTGTTGGTTATTTGAACCATATTGAACCATTAACCTTTGAACCTTTGAAAGTTTATTGGTTTAATAGTTCAATGGTTCAGACCATATTTATCAGTTCTTTGGTTCCATCGCTTCCCTGGTTCAGTCGCTTTCTTGCTCTTTGGTTGAACCATCTCTTTGAACTAGTCTCTGGAATCTTCCGCTTCCTTCCTTTGCTTGGAGCTTTCTTTGAACCTTTAAACCTTTGAACCATTTTGGTTCAAGGTTTAATGGTTCAATCTCTTTCTCAGAATCCTTTTTTTGGCTAAGTCTTTTGAAGCCTTGAGATTCCTTCGACTTTATGTCTTTGGAATACCTCGAAGGGAAGGTGTCCCTTCGGGTCTTTGAGAAAGGTCCGTTTTCTAGGTGTCGAGAGCCCCCCGCAAGGGTACCTACCCTTCGATATTCTTCGGGTGGCCTCTTCCTTCAAATCCTTCGGACAAAATGTTCGAAGGAAATCTTCCCTTGCCTTAGCCACTTTTTTGCCGAGATTTTAATCATTCCTTCGGACAAAATGTCTGAAGGAATTTCTTCAGACATTTTGTCCGAAGGATTTTTTTTGTGAATTTCTTCCACGAAAAATCTTTCCAAATGAATTCTTTTAGTTCCTTTACTTGGTAATTTCTTCGGACAAAAAGTCTGAAGGAAACCTTACCCTTTTGGCCTTCTCTTTGATCTTTGAGAAAATGTTCCCTGCCCTCTACAAGGGCACCTGCCTTTTGTTCACTGCCCTCTGTAAGGGCACTTGCCCTTTCAACTTTGGGGGACTCCTTTGAACCGACGATTGAACCAACTTTGGTTGAACGACTCAATGGTTCAATCTTTTGTTTTGATCATTCAATTGACCACTTGAACCAATATCTTTGAACCAACTGCGTTAAACCTTTGAACCTAATTTTTGGTTGAATCAAGGCATTGAACCAATCTTGAAATTACCTAAGTATTGGGAACTTGTTCCTTTGTGAGAACTCGCCTGTTGAAGCCGTTGACCCTGTTGAACTTGCTAGTCCCTTAACTGAAAAATCTTGAATAATGAAGAATTTGAATGCTCAGAGCAATTTTTTAGAAGGGAAGAGATAATTTTGGCCTGTAGGACCAAAATAGTTCATATGTTGTCCCAAAAATGAGTGACAGATTTTGGGAACAACAAGAAGAAAGAAGAGTTGGTTGAGTTAGTCAACAAAAACGGATCAAGTTATTTAGTTGAGTCATCAAGGTAGTTAAAATGTTCTAAGGTGACTCACAAGATGATTGAAGAAGTTAAGGAGAGTGTGATCCAGAGGATTTTCACTCTTCATATGGTTCAACATAATTAATTAATATCTTATTTAATATTTTTTTATTTTACCATGGGATATATTTAATTAATTAAATATCCTATTTAATGGTATCTTTTATTTTATTAAGGGATATATATTTAATTAATTAATATCTTATTTAATAATTTTTTAATTTTACCATGAGATATATTTAATTAATTATCTTATTTAATAGATTTTAATCTATTATTGGATATATTTTATTCTAAAAAATATACTATTTCCACTCCCACATGGATGGTTATTCAAAATAACCATGAGATATATTTTTAAATCTTTATCCCATAAATCAAGAATCTTACCACTCTTATATTATCAAAAAGACATAAAGATTCTTTTAAAGAATTGATGTGGTACTTTAATCACGGGTTATTTAAGATAAGTATGGTTGCAAGTTTTTTTCTAAATTCAAGTCTTTATTTCACCAAACAAATGTGGTATTGACTTCTTAGAGGCTTGTTAAAGAAAGGCATGGAAATATTTTCATTCTTTAATCTCATAAGTTAAACTCCACTTTATTTCCCCCACTTGCAAAGAATCATACGATTGGTGGAAAGATATTTGGTTCTTAATTTATTTTAGTGAGAAGATTATATTTTTATTTTGGTGGAGATTTACATGTATATTAATTAAATGAAACTACATGTGGATATATTCTTGGTGCCAATACATGGCTTAAGAACTAGGGTCTTGACGTGGTAATCTTTTTAAGGAACATGCAATGCATTATTTCTACATTCAAAGTGGGAATAATTATTATTATTACTATGTTGGAAAATATGTGGCATTGATTATTTTTTAATGCCAATATTGATTTTAAATTGTCAATCTTGATCTTTCCATGTAGTTGGCATATTGGCATGGTAATTTATTCTTTAAATATTCTTGACAGGTATTATATACAGAAATATTGATGGTAAAGGGTTTATAACTGGGTTTAATTGCATAATTATTTTTAGCACAAAAATTGTATATGAACCATTTTTTATGGAATGACAACTCAAAAATGGGGAAAGCTCACTATTATGAGAAAACAATAATTATCCCCAACCAATTATGAAGGTAGAGGAAATACCAAAAAGTCATGTTATCAAAATAGGCAAAACCCAATTTAGGGAAATTGTTGGTACCCCTGGAAGAAAATTTGTTAATGTCCAGCCAATGCCAAGTAGCGTGAAGAAATATATAACTATAGATTATTTTACAGAGGCAGGAAAGAGATTTCTCAAAGAAGCAGAGGGATTTTGCACAAAGAGATTTTTCACATAGAGATATATCTAGATTATAGAGGTAGAAAGAACCTCAAATAAATTAAAGAGATTTACTTTTATTTATTACACAAATAGATCATTTGGTAAGGAAGAATTCTATTATACTCAAAGAAGTTTTTGTAATTATTCTCAAAGAGTTTTTTATAGATCATAACACCCATAGAGTGGACCCTGAGACGTAGCCATTTGGTGAACCCCATAAATAAATCTTCTGTGTCATTTTTCAATTTATTTTCTATGATCTAAAATTATTTTAATTTCTTTAATTAAATTATGAAATGCTTATAAAGTAAAATTTGAATTTACTCAAAGGGAAATTGGAAAATTAATATTCAGTTTCAAGGGAAATTAGAAATTAATATTCAATTTTCAGCCAATCTAATCAAACTGTAAAAGTTTTTATACGCTTGAATTTTTAAAAAATATTTTAATTATTTTTGTAAAATAATTAAGAGATTATTTTATAGAGATAAAATATTGATGGAATGATTTAAATGTCAGGATCCTTTACTGCCCACTAAGGGCACACTTGATTACCTTTGTATTAGCAACTAAACACGAAATTTAACCAGAATGAATAAGTAACTAGAAATATGAAACAACACAGGATATGAGAGACAATACACAATCTTGTATTAAATACTCTTCAGAAGAAAATACAATAAAGAAGATGCCACTTCTTCTTCCACCTCTAAGGCTTGCCACGCCTCAAGGACTTCTTCCCTCTCTCTCTTACGGTCCCAACACATAACTCAAATACAGAGTTGGTGTTCACCTCCACCAGTCAGTAACAACGCTGCTAGTACACTAAGTACACAACCATACTCCAAGTACATCTCACTTTCCTTGCTGCCACTTGCAAATCAATAGACCTTACTTACCATGTAGATATCTCTACACCCTGAAGAACCCTTGTCCTTGCCTCACCAAGTCCTCATGATTTTTCAAACCAGTACCCTGGTGGATCTCCTAGTAGAACTTGCACACCTGCAACTCTCCCTGATCATACACACTCAGCACCCCTTTGGAACTAGGAGGAGCTACTCTTTCTCTCTCTTCAAGTACAATGGATTTCTAGCACACTTTTACAATACAGCCCATGAGTCTATTATATAGATCTCATGCATACAATAATTAGACTTTCTTAATTACAATAATTAGACACGCAACTCAAGACTATAATTAACCTCTTAACATGCAAACAACCGGTTCGTTAACAAACTGTTCGTGAACTCACAGTTCTGAAACCGCACAGGTGACCGACGTCGGTCCCTGTCTGCCTGGAGGTGACTGACGTCAGCCGATCCTGACCGATGTCGGCAGCTTCCTGTCTCTCCCCTGACTAACTTCGGTTTGCCTGACCGACGCCAGTGTCTGTGACACTTCAACAAATCCTCCTGTTTGCATCCTGGTGAAGCTTTTAACTCCACAACCTAACATTAAATAAAAAATAGATTATATAAGTTTACCAAATCACTCATATTTAGAAAAGTCAAAAATTTTTAAATAAATTTTAAAAATTGATATATTTTAAAAAATTCATTTCCTATTTTATTTAATCAAGGAAATGAGAATTCCGCAGTCAATTCTATTTTAATTATGGAATTGAGAGTTTTTAGTATCTATTTGAAAAACTATGTGATTTATCTATAGGGGTAACTCTGATTTTCAGATTAGAGTGGTTGGATGAGTCAACACATGGTTCAGAGAAACATGGAGTATTTCTAAGTGAGATGGAAAATATAAATTATTAATTAAATTTGGAGGAAAAGGTGTGCATAATTAATTAATTAAGAATTAATCAATTATTTGAAATTTAAAGAGAAATAATATTATTTTGAATTCAAATTGGGGAATGAGAAGGGTTAGTGTGTTAAAGTGAATTTCAACACTAAATAACAAAATTTAGGTGTTTATATTTGCCCTTGTTTAAAATGGTGTTGCAAAATAATACTGTTTAAAAGAATAGTAAACAAAGTAGAGGGTTGATTGTGAAAAAATGTTGGCCCAGATAAATGAAAATGATCAAGATGATGCCCCCTCAAGTGTACGTGTGGAAAAATGAATGAACACTCGAAATGAGTGAAGGAATATGATAAATTGGTTATAATGAAAGCTGTGAATAAATTGAAGCACTAAAATTGATATTATACTTGAAAGATAAAAATATATAAAATGATTTGCCCCTAAATGTAAAAAACTAGAGAATATATCTGAAAAAGAATATTTTCCATTTATTAATAGCACACTTGGATGGCGCTCAAGATTCAGGGGTCACATGGATGTGGGAACAATATGTCCCAATAATAGTAAGTTGTAGGCTATAAAATAAAAAATATAGATTATTTGATGTGTGATAAAATTTTACAAGATTGATAATTGAAAGTAGTGATAAATATTTATGGACCTCGATCAATGGTTGACTTAAAAAATTAGAGAAAAATGAGCGAAAATTTTGAAAATAATGGGACAAGGGGGAATATTTGAACAATGGGGCAAATTATAAATAGGGGTAGGGGAATTTGAAAATCATTTATGTAGATTGATTTCATTTGTGATTGATTGCGATATTCATATTGAGTGAATTTGCTCTAGGGTTGGGGAGAAGAATGGACGGTATTCTTGTACACCAACAATGTAGTGAATGGGTGAGGAGATTCAAAGGGCAGAGAGGAGTGGGCACACAGTAAATATGTTTTCAAGTTTTGCATTAATGTTTTAAAAGCATTTATTGCATGATAAAATTAGAGTGAATTATTTCAAAATTTTCATATTAGTAGATTCAACAACAAAAGCACTAAATTTGTTGAAGTGAACAATGAAATCATCAAACACTAAAGTAAAATCATTAGATGCTATACCAAAATCATTAAGGTAGAATTAGGAAATAAGGGTATAAAATTATTGACTGTAGCAGTGAAATCATTCATTTTAATATCAAAATCATCAAATGTAGTAGTGAATTCGTTAGGGCTAAGTGGTAAATGGTGAATAGTAAATTCTTGATTGTAATGATGAAATCATTCATGTCAGCAGTGAAATCATTGGATGGAGTAGCAAATTT
This sequence comes from Torreya grandis, assembly GCA_037957365.1. Lineage (NCBI taxonomy): Eukaryota > Viridiplantae > Streptophyta > Pinopsida > Cupressales > Taxaceae > Torreya > Torreya grandis. The sequence continues at coordinate 956,185 of JARHVA010001134.1, forward strand.
GCTATGGGAGATAAGGATTAGGTTAGTTAACAAATTGACATGTTTAGTTGGGTACGATGAGATATTTTAAAGTTATTTTTAGAAGATAGCTGAATTTAGGATTAACTTTGTGTTAATATTAGTATGTACATGAGGTATTACTTGTTTTGGGCACATGGGAGCAGAGTTTTAGAGCATTGAAATGGATCATGAGGTTTTCATAGTATGATTTTGGGGTACTAGAAGCTATGATACTGTCCTATATTACTAAGATGCTAAAGATTCATGTAGACATGGCACTATTGACAGTGTTAACAAAGAGATGGCACAACAAGACTAATACATTTCACCTTCTGATTGGTGAGATGACTATTATGGTAGAGTACATATGGAAGATATTGAGGTACCTGATATAAGGTGAATGAGTTTACTTGGGTCAAGGATCACAATCTATTACATTATATAGAATTTTTGGAGAGGATCTGATCCCAATCATCAAAGGGGGGTTGACATTGACACATGTATTGATATAGAGATAGATGCATTAACTATGGTATTCATGGTTATTATCAATGGCATTATGCTTACTGATAAGAGTGGGAGACTATGCCCCATCAAAATCTTATATGTGATTGGTGATATGATGGATATGGGCCAGAGATTTGCATGGGGTCCTTGTGTATTATCACACTTGTTATAGATTTACACCATGCAGTGTACGTGAATGGATTAGAGATTGGACCCTTGACACTATTACAAGTATGGGCATGGGATCACATTACAGTGGAGTGTACCATATGTCATATTATCATGAGATTAGAGGATTATCCTATTGCATATGGATGGCATGTTATTATAGGTGTACATAAACCACATTTGGGGGATCTAGATTGGTATAGGAGGGTGATAGATGAGTTGGGAGATGAGAAGATTATATGGAGACCCTATAGATAGAATTATTTTTAGTGGGCATAGGATGGGATATATATAGAATACATGTGACATAATATTATATCATGGGCATTAATGATTATGTTATTGAGTAATACAAATCAGATAGGGTGTTATGGCAATTTATTGTTAGATAACATATTCTGATAGGACCACATGTGTTTGTGAGGTCTATGAAAGAGAGATCTCAGTGGGGAATAGGTATTGATCCTAGGATTACATAACATAGTTGGACACATTTGAATATAATTATATTTTCACAAAGGAAAATGTGATTGATGTAGGGAAAGTACATGGCTACAATGATTGGTGGGCTAGACAATGGCCTATGAGATTAATAATTCTATATGCTCCTCCATGGACATGAATACATAGATTGGTATCAAGTTTGGTGAGGCATCCATGAGGGACAAAAATGGATGTGAGGATCAAGATGGTTATGATAACACAAAAAGGAGGTTGGAAAAGATAGGCTATAAGCTAGGCAAGTGATGGATAAAGGAGACCTAGGATGTCTCCTACATAGATGATGTGGAGATTAAAGAGGAGACTAGAGTGGACTTGGGAGAGGATACAAGGATGAGACCTATTTCATTAGATCCAATAGGAAGAGGGGAGACTCATTTGGTGGTTATTGATAGTGATGAGGAGGGGGATGGAGGTGATACGAAGATGAGACTAGTGACTATGATGCAGATAGAGGGAGGAGATGGATCAGGGCCATCAAGGCCAATGAGATCACTAGACTATAAAAAAATTAGATAAGTTGCATGAGGATATCAGGGTTTGTGATATCGAGATATTAGGTTTACAAGGAGAGATTGATGGTTAGGATAAGTAACTAGGTCTGAGAGTAGTAGAGATTACACGACTACAAGGAGAGGTTGACAGAATCCAAGATGAGCTGGATAAACTACAAGGAGAGGGGTTTACTTTATCAGTAGGATTATATACACATGATGTAACCACACACACTCCTAATGATACAGGTTTGACTTAGAGATATAGGAGAGAGAGAAAAACTATGTATTGAGTTGGTTGAGGTGAGGGACTCTTGATAATACTAGGATAATTGGTGGCCTTAGACAAGATCATGAGAGCTATATAGTAGGCTACATATTATATGAGTTTATATAAGGGAGAGGTTTCTTAGTCACAACTAGCACCTTCATTTAGGGAGTACTCTACTAGGAGGTCTTTGTCAAGGAGATTAGTGCATCCAATGGAGTCTGAGAGGTTTTTAGGATAAGCATCACAACATGTTATGGGTCCTCTTAGGAGTATACCACAATGACATGATCTGAGTCAGATAACATATGCCCCCTCTAAGGGCTAGGGAGAGACATGAGATGTTTTATATGATATATTGATGTATATATTTTTGAGATGTATTATTGTATTGATGTATTATGACACCTTTGATATATATATATATATATATATATATATATATATATATATATATATATGATTCATTTTTGTATTAATACTTGTGTTATGGATATACTTTGGCATTATGGATGTGTTTTAATTTTACATGCATGGTAAATGGCTTAGATGAATATATATGATTTGGGTATGGCAATATTTCTCTTGATTTTGATGTATTCTATCACATGTTGATCCTTTTAGCTTTTATTATGGTGTAAAATGAAATGGAAAAATGTATGGATGCATGGATTTATAGATAGCTACCTTCTATTTATTTTATTTTGCATTAAAATTCCAACATGAATAACCAAGTAAGAATTGAGAAACCTAATTTTTAATATAACATAAAATAATATACACCAATGATATTAAATAACCATGGCAATTATTATATTGTACACATAAGGACTAAAAGATTCATTTGTGCTCAATTTCAATGCATCATGATATAGAAGACCATAATCGCATCATTTGTCATTTACACAATGATCTTGACACACAAAAAAATATAAGAAAAAAACTATTGAAATAAATGAAACTATGTAAACATGGCACTCACATCCTAAAATAAAAATCTCACACAAAAAGATAAGTAAAATAATCAAGAATGTAAATTAAAGTAAATGACAAGACATAAAAGATCAATCAAATGATGACCAAACAAAATAAAAATAAAAAAACAAAAGCAAAAAACACAATCAAACAATACCTAAATGAAGCAAATGACTTTATGAACATCCTATGGTAGGATTAAAACCCTTGATAGCCAATAACCATGACAAAATTAAATGATCAATGAGGAATCCCTAAGATAACCATATGGGTTTGGATAGGGATGTGAAAGAGTGAAATCATGCTTTGGGGTAATGGGATGACGGGGGTGTTGGTGGCCAAGATATTCCTAGAGACCCCATGTCTCTATGCACTGCCTACATAATCCACCATGGACAAAGTCCATGTGGGGATATCAGGGTAGATATAGTTTTCATAATATGATAATTGATGAGAAAATGGGTTGATTGATGAATTGTTATGTGTGGATGAATAAATGATATATTTCCCTCCCAAGAAAAAGAGTGAGTGAATGATGATGTTGTTTGGAAAGATAGATAGGTTGGTATACATGGATGGGTAAACTGTTTGTGTGTAGGATGGATTAGATAAAGTGTGTGTGAATATAAATGTGATAGTAATGGTCACATATAAGATGTTACTCTAAACATGAACAAGGACACAGGTATGTAAGTACAAGGATCAACCCCTAAGCTAAGATGTCATGGATGGATAGTGGGACAGATGATGATGTGGGAATATACAAGTGATGAATGCAATGAGATGCCCCTAAATAACTAGGGTGGATATAGAAAAAGGATTATTTATGGTGATATAAATCTAGATTTCACCATGGTACATGCCCAAAGTGCCAATAGACTATTTTTCACTTTTAGATGTACTATTTTTCTCTTTTCTCTTTTTTTCTTGATTTTTTTATTTATTTGTTTATTTTTTGACACTTAAGGTGTGTACAACAACATTAAAAAACTTAGACAGATTTTTTTAAGGTACATTATGTTTATAATCTCATCAAGTTGCTCTCCATCTTCATTAGCCAACATGTAAGCTCCATATCCATACTTGGCATTAATGATATATGGACCCAACCAATTTACTTCAAAATTTCCTTTCTTCTCCCTTTCTTCATTGGTATTCTATTGACATTCCTTAAGAATAAGATCTCCAATTTTGAAATCCCTTACTTAATTCCATTTATTATAACTAAGATGAAGGTATTCGGTAAAATTGCAAGTGGTTTAAAACATTGAGGCATTTATCATATAGAAGGTCGAGTTCACTAAGGCATGAAATGTGATAAGACTTATCATCAATAATGTTTTGTAAGAGTATGTGTAAATATGGAATCTCAACTTCGATAGGTAAGATAAAATCACTGTTGTAAATAAGTGAATAAGGGGTTGCCCGGTGGTTGTGTAAATATTAGTGTAATATGCCTAGAGGGTAGAATAAAGTTGTGTATGCCAATCACAGCCAACTAAATTAAAAACTCATTTAAGAATTATGAGGATGATTTTATTTGTTTCCTCCACTTGGACATTACCTTGCAGATAGTACATGTTGGACCACTTGTGTTTTATATCGTAAGTATTGCAAAGGGCCTTAACTTCTTTGTTTTTGAATGATTTTCCATTATCATAGATGATAGTGGAGGTGATTCTAAAAAAATATACAATATGGATTAATATAAATTCATAAATTTATTTTCCATTGACAAATGTTAAGGGCATTACTTCAACCCACTTGGTAAATTATTATGTGGCAGTGATAATTTGCTTGTGGGTATCTGAAATTTTTTGATTAGTTTTGCCAATGAGGTCTAACCCCCATGTGGAAAATGGCCAAGGTGTTGTAATGGGTTGCAAATATTGTGAGAAACTATGTATGACATCACCATGCTTTTGGTACGGTACACATTTCTTAACATAAACACAAGAATCATATTTTATGATCAGCCAATAATAACCTACATGCAATAGCTTTTTAGCGAGAATTATGCCACTATAATAAGCATTACGAATTCCCTCATGAAATTATCTAATATCTAAGTTAGACTCTTCAAAATTTAAACACTATAATAGGTTTCCATCATAACCTATTCATAAAGTTTGACCAAGGATGATATAATGAGATGTTCATTGGATAAATGTTTTACATTGGTTATGGGTTAAATTGGATGGAATGGTGTTATTATGGAGGTATTCATAAATGTTGGTTTATCAAGGAGAAGTGGGATGAACCACCTCACAAACCATATCATAATATGGTGTATCATATACTAGTATCATCAAATACTAGACAAGTAATTTGTTATGCTTAGTTCTGAGATCAAGTAATGAACCGATAGTTACTATGGCACCAACTACTCTATTCTTAATCCTTGTCACTTGCTCAAATTGCATAGATGTAAAGCACAACTTGAGGCTATCTACCATCCTCTTGTATGGGATTAATCTGTCATCAGGAGCTTAAAATTCATTAGTGACTTGATTTATGATGAGTTTTGAATCACCAAAGATAAAAAGATTTTGGATACCCCATTGTATTACAAGTTAAAGACTAGCTATGAGGGCTTCATATTCTACTATGTTATTTGTACAAGGAAAATCAATTCGAAATGCCTTTCGGAATGAAGTCCCCATCAAGAGTAACTAGTAAAATACTTGATCATAAACCATGATTTTTGAAATAACCATCAAAATACAACTATCATACCAGGGCTTCATCATTTGACATTATTGTTCCATTTGGGAAATCTGTAACAAGAGGTGTATAATATTGTAGAGGAGCCTCTGCTAGTACTTGTTCATTGATTGATTTTTTATTTACATACTCAAGATCAAATTCACTAAGAAGCATGACCCACTTATCCATTCAACTTGTTAAAGCTATTTTGGATAAGAGATATTTAATAGGGTCAAGTTTTTCAATTATTTTAGCTTGATTACTACATGTAACGATGACATTTTTGGGAAGAAAAAATAAAAATGAGACATGCTTTTCCATTGGAGATTAATTAAGATCATATGATACCAAATTTTTACTTAGGTAATATACTACCCATTTTGATCCATTTTCATCATGTTGTGCCAATAATTCCCCTAATGCATAATGTGTAGCTGGTATTTATAAAAGGAAAAACTTGCCTATAGTAAGTGGCATTAAAAATGGTGGATTGGAAAGATATTGCTTAGGATTTTCAAATACCTTATTACAACCTTCATTCAAGTGAACAGAGTATATTTCTTAATCAATAATGTGAATGGATGATAAATGTCTGCAAGTTGAGATATGACCCTTTGTATTACTTGAATTTTGCTTTGTAAACTGTGAAGTTGCTTGAGATTTATGGGTGGAGGCTTAAACTTGATAGTTGAAAATTTGGAAGGATAAAATGCAATGCCACGGTGTGAAATAATAAATCCAAAAAACCTCCCTAATGTCACCCCAAAAACACATTTCTTTGGGTTTAAGTGAAGCTTATACTCTTTCATTCTATCAAAAGTTAGGTAAAGCACTTCAAGATGCTCTAATCTAGATTTTGATTTGGCATGAATGTTATCAACATAATCCTCCATGATGTCATGAAGAAAATCGTGAAAGATAACTGTCATTGCTCTCTAATATGTGGCTTCAATGTTATTAAGACCAAAGGACATTACTTGATAGCAAAAAGTGCCCCAAGGTGTTATGAATGTTATCTTATGTTGGTCCTTAAGAGCTATTTTGATTTGGTTATAACCTAAAAAGTCATCCATTAAATATAAAATTTCATGACCAACAATAGAGTCTATAATCTTGTTTATATTTAACAATGGAAATCCAACTTTAAAACATGCCTTATTGATATCCTTAAAGTTTGTACAAACCCTGATTCCTACTAGTTTCTTTGTTACATGTATAATATTAGATATTCAATTTGAGTAGTCTATATGATGGTTAAATATTACCTCCAATTGATTTTTCAATTTTTCCTTCACTAAGAGTGCAACTTTGGGATGCATCTTTCTAAGTTTTTTATTTATAGGTTTTACATCTAGATGAACCACAAGATGATGCACAACAAATGAAGGCTCAAGCCCTGCCATGTCTACATAAGACCATACAAACACTCTAGATAATTATTTAATTAAAAAGGTGATTGATTCATGTTCTTCTTGAGTTAGGGTTATGACAATATTGACTATTTTTAGATCTTCCTCTATCCCAATATTGACCAAAATGGTGTATTCAACTAGCAGAGTTAATTTTTCTTAATATTTTGAGGGTAGTGGAGGAAGGTTAAATTATTCCTCAAGGTATTATTTACATGATGTTATTTTGGTACTAATTTGATTATGTGATAATAGTTCCCCAAAATAAATAGAATCATCTAACTGGATTGAAAAACCCTTCTTATGATTGCCTGCCAGAATATGGTCTCTTGTGTTTAAGAATTCAAAAATTGCTTCATCATTTTGAAAATGATCAAGTATAGGTGTTGGTGGTTGGTTCCATTGGATTATATTCAGATATGTGAGGTCAAGTGTCAAAATGACATTTTCATGGAATAGTTTGGTTATAGATAGGTCTTCAAAGAGACTATAGATGGAACCCATTTCAATGTTTGAAGAGTGTGCCTCACACTCACTAGAAGAGTTACTTTGAAATAGTGTGGTGGTTACATTAAGTGGGTTGAATCCTATACCATGGTAAGATTCATTGGATTTAAGCATTATAGGTTTTATTAATCCTTGTTCATGAAGGCCAAGGTCCTTGCCTCTATAGTTCATTATTTTACACATAATGGATTTCGCTATGGGATATTTATTGTTAAGGAAATAAGTAGCTAGTTTATCTAAATAAATCCAAGATGGATTCAAATATTTAATATGTTCATTAGAAAGAGTACAACCATTTATGAATGATTTTTTCTAAATTTATGAATTGCTTGAGTTTCCTTTCGGTAATGGGGCCTGGCATGATTATTGGGAGACATGTGAATTGAACTTATATAATATCATCTTGGATTTCATACTTTCCCATGCCTTTATCAATAATTTTTGATTGGGATAGAGGATATGGTGTGGATTTGGAAGTGGATGGCTGATTTGATACTTGGCTTGTAGATGGTATATCTGTGGAAGTAGATTTGGATGGCATATTCAACCAACCACTAAGGGGAGGTTCTTAAAATAAAGTATCAAGATGGATGTAATTGCCAACCTTAGGTGATTCCTCAAAATGAGTAACTATGTCTTCATTATAGGGAGTTAATTTGACTTTTTATAACGCCCTTCCAATAATTTATAACATTGAAAGGGTTGAGGATCACTGAAGATAGTTACTTCTATGCCATCATGAGAAAAAATCAAGCATTAGTGTAAAGTGGAGGGTATGGTGTTCATTGAATGGATCCATGGACATCCAAGAAATAAATTGTAAGGTAAATCTAGGTCAAGCACATAGACTAATGTTTCTTGAATGATAGGCCCCACCATCTAAGGAAGGTATATGGTAGCTATAGACTTGCAGTTATTATTGTAATATGATTTAATTATAATGATATTTGATTCTAATGTTGTTGTAGGGTACCCTAAGTGTTTAATTTATCTTAATGTATATAAGTTTAAAGTTGATCCATTATCTATAAACACCCTTTTAACTTTATGTATAGAGATAATGATTAATTTATAGAAAGGTAGATTATGGACAGATCCCATAGGAGAGACATCGAAATGGTCAAATGTAACCTGATTTTAGTGGATAAATTTCCAAATAACACTTGAAAACTTTATGGATTGATGTATTTCTAGATTCGTAACTCTTGGAAGACTTTATACATGATATATTTATATATAAGGGAGGTTTTGAGAAGCTCTAAAATGGATATATTAGTGGATGTCTTCTCAAGATGGTCTACAATATTATACTTAGTCTTAACTTTAGACATGGAAGCACTAGGGATGTAATTTTTTCACACCTTGTGGTAACGATGCAATAACTTTAGACATGGAAGCACTAGGGATGTAATTTTTTCACACCTTGTGGTAACGATGCAATCTTGGGCTTGTAAAGTAATGATAGAAACATGATTTTATGTGTAATCATCACAATTAACTATGGAGTCGAAAGGGTGATTGTTTTGGTAGAAATTACTTTCTTGGGGTAGCTCTTATTTTTTCTTACCCTGTCCTTGTTCATGTTTTGGGAATGGGTCTTTGTATATTTCCAACTTTTGGTTATTAGAAGTGGTTGATGGTTAACTATCAATTTCTATGTCCCCATGATCTATGAGATCTTGGACATAGTGTTTTAGCCTCATAAACTTATTGGTTGAGTGTCCATTAATCCTATGATACTCATAATATTCATATTTTTTGTACCAATCAGGCTTAGGAACATTATCTTCAAATGTTTTGGTGTTGGGCCAAATAACCATGTTTGCGTGGGCAAACTTTAAAAACACCAATTCATAATATTTTCCCAATTAGGTGAATTTATGTTTGTGATTTTCTTGTCTTTGTTGACCATCAGGGATAGTAATGTTGTTTATGGGTTGTGTGTTGAATTATTTTTATTTAGGTGGGTTTTGTATGTGCTTGACATCAGTTACATCATCACCCACAACATTCTTATTCTTGGAAAAATACTTAGGCTTATTAGTTTGGGTTGAGGAATTATTGTTAAGTTTGAATATTTTGATAACACCTATAGTAATTAAAGTTTTTTTAAATTTGAACTCACTTTTAAATTATTTCATCAAAGGGATTTAGACAAAGAAGTCGCAAGTGATGACCCAATTCTGAGTTAAGATTGTTCGTAAAAATATAAATAAGCTCTATTATAAGAAAATACCATGGAAAATGACTTTCCAACAATAACCATCTTATAAGAAAGAGGCAAAAGATTCACCATTACATTGTTTAGTGTTAAGTAGGTCGACTGTGTTCAGATATTCTTCAACATTGTATGAAAAATGATGAACAAACTTCTTAAATAGGTCTTCAAAGGTGAATATTGATATTTTAGGTAGACATGACAACCATTCTTGAGCTTGAACCCATAGACTTTGTGGAAAGATTCTCAGCACGTACTCATTACTATAAGCAACATCAACACATGCCATATAGAAGTCTTTAAAGTGCTCCTTAGGATTACCTTACCTTTGTACTTGTCAAACTTGGGACATTCAAAATGTTTTGGGAAAGGTGTTGTCATTATATTTAAATTGTCTGGGTAAGAACAAATTTCCTCAAACTTATATTATTTTTTCCTTGAAAAAGTACCATCTTGCAAGCCTTGGAACTTGTCCTTCATATTTTTCCACTCTTGAATGAAGTGTGGCGATAATTTATTATCTTTATTTGAAAAGGTAAACAATTTAGAAGGTTGACTCATGAATGGGTTTGTGTTAGTGTTAGTTTATGAAAATGGATGTTTGGTAAAGGGTGGATTGTTAACAAATTGATTAGGAAATATGTTAAAGGGTGGGTTAGCATGTTATATTTGTGTAAAGTTGTTTGGATTGGTTGGGTTAGTGGAGAATTTAGGGTTTTTTTGGTTTGGATTAGTGTTAAAACTAGAATTTGTTTGGTTGGGATGGATGCTAGAGTTAGAATTTGCTTGGTTTGGATTGGTGTCAAATTTATAATTTGTGAAGTTAAATAAATTAGGGTTGGTTGGATAAAGTGGATTTGGGTTAGCTTGGTTCAAGATTTGATTTAGAAAAGGATGTGAATTAATCATTTGATTCGAATACATGTTAGGATTGGTGTTAGTTGGTGTTTGGTTTAAACATAATGGAACCAACCCTGTAAAAGAATTTGGATTTGAGAACTGATTTGGTACACCCCCTAAGGTAAAATTATGATTTGGATTGATAAGTAAACTTGAATAAGTATTCAAGTTTGGATTTGAAACTGATTAGTTGATGGGTGAACTAGAATAAGTATTCAAGTTTAGATTTTGATTTGGATTGATGTTTTTGATTAGGAAACCTTAGAGGTTCAAATTTGAATTGATTGGACAAATTGAATGAGCATTCAAGTTCAGATTTGATTGATTATAGACTGGTAAACTTGAATGAATTTTCAAGTTTGGATTTTGTTGGTTCATGATTGGTAAATTTTAATGACTATTCAAGCTTGGATTAGGTTGGTTCATGATTAGTAAACTTAAATTAATATTCAGGTTTGGATTGGGCTAGTTGACATTGGATAAAATTGAATGAGTATTCAAGTTTAGATTAGATTCATTAATGATCAACAAACTTGAATGAGTATTCAAGTTTGGGTTGGGTTTGTTGACAAATGAGGGTGAATTTGAATTCACACTAAAATTTGGATTAGGGTTGGAATTAGTGTCAACCAAAGGATTTTTTATTCGATTTATAATCTTTTGGTTGATGTTGTAAGTATGGGTTTCCATAGAAAACCCATGACTTTCATGGGATGATTACTCATTAAGGGTGGCTTTCCTTTTGTTATTGGGAGACTTTGGGTTAGGATTGGAAGAACTATGAGAGCATTACTAGCCTCTAAAGAGCCTTAAGATATGGATTTGTATTCAATGGGTGACAAATACTATTTCTTAGAATTTAAATATTATAGATTTTGGACATCAAAATTGGGTGGAAATTTAACCCCTAAGCTTAAATCCTGACGCAAAAATTCATTGTTATTTATCATGATATATTGGTTAAATGAAGGAGGCAAAATGGCCTTTAGGCTACCCTCATATTGGTATGTGACTCCCTATTTTTCTTTATGGTTGTGGATTTCATGTATTTCAACATGATGACTTTGGTTTTCTTAGCTTCCAAATTAGAAGGGATCATTTCCAAAAGGCTCATCCCTTACCCTAGGATTATTCAAAATAGCCATGTGTCTTAGAATGGGTAACATTTTTAAGGAATAAAAATATCGACTAATAAAAAGGACTTGGTAGTAGACTCTAAAAAGTGACTAAAAGTTTGATTAACAACAAGATTATTTTCGATAGATACCCTAAGAAATTTGGGGTTTGGCCTACTACATGGTGATGAAATATGTGTTTGATAGATCCCCTCAAAAAAGAAAAATAAAAATACTAACACTTGTATCTGATTCCCAAGTATCACCATAAATATTAGGTTATGGAGCTAAAAGCTTCACTGATGCAAACAGAGGAGGAGGTTGCTAGAGGTTTTTGAGTGTCACAGACACCGACGTCGGTTAGGCCAACTGACGTCGATAGTATTAGACAGGAAGAGCAATTGACGTCAGTCAGGGATCGGCCGACGTTGGTCACCTCCAGGTAGATAGGGACCGACGTCGGTCGCCTGTACGGTTCGAACTGTGAGTGTTACGGGCAGTTAGTTAACGAAACAAGTGTTTGTATGTTAAGAGCTAATTTTAGACTAGAAGCTGCGGATCTAATTATTGTAATTAGGTGTCTAATTATTGTTTGCATGAGATCTATTTAAGAGACTCATAGGCTGTATTGTAAGTTGTGCTAGAGAGTAAGAGAGCAAAAATAAGCTCCTTCAGAGAGAAGAGAGCAATGGTGTGTTCCTCCTAGTGCCACAGTGCCAAGTGTGGGTACTGGTTTGGAGAATTAGAGGGGTTCTTCATGTATGTAGGATCTTGGTCATCAGGTGTGCATGGCTACGTTAGGAGATCTACATGGTAAGTAAGATCATTGATCTATAGGTGTATGTGTGTGTATGATCCAGGTTTGCAGGTGTGCAGAATCAGAGTGATTTGCAGGTGTGCAAGATCAGGGAGGATAGCAACACAACAGGGAGTACGATCAGGTGGGATCTACTTGGAGTACGGTGTGTACTCGAACAAGGATCAAAGAGGAAGGCAAGGTAGTTCCTTCCATAAGTAAGGTCTGTTGAGGTGCAGGTTGTTGCAGGTTTAGGGGAGATCTACTTGAAGTATGTTTGTGTATTTGGAGTGCGTGGAGCACTTGTGGAGTGTGTGGAGCACTAGAGTACTGGCAGTAGTGGATACTGACTGGTTGGAGGTGAACACCAACTCTGTGTTTGAGTTGTGTGTTGGAATCGTAAGAGAGAGAGCTTTGAGGGAAGATTTATTGTTTATGCCCTAGAGGTGTGGGAGCCCTAGAGGTGTGTAAGGAAGAAGAACTGTGGCAATCTTCTTTGTTGTATTTCCTTCTGGAAGAGTTTTAATACAAGTTGTGTATTATCTCTCATATTCTATGTTGTTTCTAAATTCTAGTTACTTGTTGATTCTGGTTAATTTCTGCATGTTAAGTTGCTTGGTAATCAATTGTGTGCTTCTATTATTTCCCAACAAGTGGTATCAGAGCTAAGGTTGTAGGGAGCAAGTTTTGTGTTTGGTTACAGGGCACTCTTAGGGGTTTCTGATTGAGTGGGAGTATAGCAACGGCAAAAGAAAGTAAGCTAAGAATGGAGGAATTGAAAAGCACGAATGGTCTATTACGGTCCTATGAAAAGAAAGAGCAGGTAAAAAAAATTGTTGGTTTGTGGAAGATCAGCATGAAGGAACTGAAGATGCAGATGTTGCAAGGGTTGTTGCACAAGATGCTCTGGTATGTTTCTTGGATAAAGTAGAATCTTGGTTTATAGATTATGTTGCCTCTTTCCATGCAGCCCCAAAGAGAGGAGCTGGTGAGCCTTGCCAAAGAATTGGCAAAGGGGAAGTGAAGCTAAAATTGCAGGCGGCCAACACACGGGTGTTGAAGGAGGTCATGCAGGTCCCAGGCTTGGAGATGTGGCTAATTTCTTCAGGAAAGTTGGGTGATGAGAGATGCACAAGAACTCTCACAGCAGATGCACTTAAATTAGTTGGTGGTAAGAAAGCAGGTACTCTTTATCTACCTTCTTATATTACTAATTCTTCTTCTGTTGTGGAGACGTGGCTTTGTAGGCTTGGTCACATGAGCAAGAAAGAGATGCATGTTCTTAAGCAGAAGACAGATGTGTTTGATAGACTTAAGAACTGGAAAGCCTTGGTGTTCTTAGAGGAGATGATGGACAGAGACCAGTGGATGGGGCTGGATACTTCTGAGCAGGGCAGTTTGGACATGGCTTTTGATTCAAAGGATCTCATGGGTAAAAATTCATCACTCACAGGGGAACACAGGTATCGGCATTGGTCAGGGGAACCAGCGTCGAACAGACAGGTGCCGATGTTGGTCATGTGCAGACCGAAGCTGGTGATGTCAGGTAGGGTAAGACCGACGTCAGTCAGGAGGAACGACATCGGCAATAGGTAAGATCGACGTCAGTCAGGAGGACCGATGTTGGAATCAGGGACATCAATGACGGCAGAGTTGGTAGTCAGGACAGGCGCATGGAAACCAACATCAGTCAGATGTAGACTGTGTGGTGATCGAGGTCGGTCACTGTAACAGATTTTGGGCAGATAACAAGCTGTCAAGGAGTCTCAAATGCCCATATGGAGGACTGAAGGTGGTAAGTAAGCCTCAAATTTGTTGTTCCTCTTCTTTATACTAGTTGCTGACTGCAGAGCAGGAAGGATCCAGGAAACAGTGGGAGCATGGTAGGAATATGATGCAGAACCAAATAAGAGATTTGGTAGGGTTGCCAGCTGAATGAAAGCACAGAGACAAATGGATACCTTAGTTAAAGAATAGAGAGAACGGACACGTGAGACGAAAGACCAGGTCACATGGTCTTGAGGAAGCTGTAGGATAGTGGTACAGGGTTTGATAGGTGGATGACAAAACAGGGCTTTAGTCAATGTCAGGGTAACTACTATGGTTTGTCTTACCAGGTGGATGATGAGTCGCGACATTATCCTATTACTGTATGTGGATGGTATGCTAGCTAGCAGGTTTGTACATATAGGGTTTTTTTTGCTAAGCTAAGGGTAAGGTTAGTTCAGTGACATGTCATGAGGATTTGGAGCAGTGAAATTCTTTGGCATGGGAGACATGGAGATCACAGGTTGATTTTGTCTCCAGTGGGAGCTGATGTGAATCAGGTGTTGGCAAGGTTCAGGATGCAGAGCTGGAGCACACTAAGGGTTGGACAGTTCAGTGTCTGAAATCACATGAGGTCTGGTATAGACCTAAGTTTTCCCAAGCAGTGGGAGCTATTAGAGAGTTAGGAGCCAATTCAAGGAAGTGGGTTCTTAGGGATTTGAGAGGGACCCGCAGTAAGGATTCATGCTATGTAGGGTCAGGACTTCACTACATGGGTTTGTAGGTTCAGATGTGGCAGGGTACTCAGATGACAGGAGGTGCACCACAGGTTGTGTGGTGGGTGGTCTTCAAGATTGAGCTTGAAGAGGGATACAAGCCAGGAAACATATTAGATGAGGTACAGGTACAGGTACAATGCAGTTGTTTATCTCTAAGTAGGAGATTGTTAGGTTGTGGAGCTAAAAGCTTCACTAATGCAAATAGAGGAGGAGGTTGCTAGAGGTTGCTGAGTGTCACAAACACCGGCGTCGGTCAGGCCAACTGACGTTGGTAGTATTAGACAGGAAGAGCAACTGATGTCGATCAGGGATTGGCTGGCATCGGTCACCTCCAGGCAGACAGGGACTGACGTCGATCGCCTATGTGGTTTGAACTGTGAGTGTTATGGGTAGTTAGTTAACGAACCAAGTGTTTGCAAGTTAAGAGCCAATTTTAGACTAGAAGATATGGATCTAATTATTGTAATTAGGTGTCTAATTATTGTTTGCATGAGATCTATTTAAGAGACTCATAGGCTATATTGTAAGTTGTGCTAGAGAGTAAGAGAGCAAAAATAAGCTCCTTCAGAGAGAAGAGAGCAATGGTGTGTTCCTCCTAGTGCCATAGTGCCAAGTGTGGGTACTGGTTTGGAGAATCAGAGGGGTTCTTCATGTATGTAGGATCTTGGTCATCAGGTGTGCATGGCTATGTTAGGAGATCTACATGGTAAGTAAGATCATTGATCTGCAGGTGTATGTGTGTGTATGATCCAAGTTTGCAGGTGTGCAGAACCAGAGTGATTTGTAGGTGTGCAAGATCAGGGAGGATAACAACACAATAGGGAGCAGGATTAGGCGAGATCTACTTGGAGTATAGTGTGTACTCGAACAAGGAGTAAAGAGGAAGGCAAGGTAGTTCCTTCCATAAGTAAGGTCTGTTGAGGTGCAGGTTGTTGCAGATTCAGGGGAGATCTACTTGAAGTATGTTTGTGTACTTGGAGTGTGTGGAGCACTTGTGGAGTGCATGGAGCACTGGAGTATTGGCAGTAGTGGATACTGACTGGTTGGAGGTGAACACCAACTCTATGTTTGAGTTGTGTGTTGGGACCGTAAGAGAGAGAGCTTTGAGGGAAAATTTACTGTTTATGCCCTAGAGGTGTGGGAGCCCTAGAGGTGTGTAAGGAAGAAGAACTGTGGCAATCTTCTTTGTTGTATTTCCTTCTAAAAGAGTTTTAATACAAGTTGTGTATTGTCTCTCATATTCTGTGTTGTTTTTGAATTCTAGTTACTTGTTGATTCTGGTTAATTTCTGCATGTTAAGTTGCTTGGTAATCAATTGTGTGCTTTTGTTATTTCCCAACAATAAATGTGATGCTTAGAGAAGAGCATACATGCAAGTGAGTCTTGGGTAACAAAAACTTGCTAGTGTTATTTATGATTCTCAATTGCCACCAATGTGATGCTAAGAGAAGAGTATACACAACAAAAGCAAAGCACATAAATGCTAAAAAGAAAGATTAATTAAATCTAAAAAATAAAATACTTGTTTACTAAAGAAAATGAAAATCTAAAATTCAAAAAAATCTTGTTTGAAAACTTAAATAAAAAATAAAAAATATTAAAATCAAGCAAAAATTTAATTGTTTAGTTCATTATAGGTTTTTCTTTGACTTGTGGCCTATAAACAAACTATTAGAAGTTTTATGTATGGCTAAAAATTGAGACAACTTACACAAAGTTAGTAAAAATCACAAAAAATACCAAAAAACAAGTATCTATAATGATTTTAATGTTACACAATTAGACTAAATTTTGAATTCGTTAATTATTCAAAAAATTAGAAAACAAGAATAAAATTAAAAACAACAGCTAAATGAATGATTTTGCTATTACCTTTAACAATTTTGTTGAAGTTCTTATCGATTTTGCTATTGTATGTAGTGATTTCACTAATAAACCGTTTGATTTTGTTGAAGTTGTTACCAATTTTAGTGAAAATGTATATAATTTCACTAAACATTTACCCGATTTTGTTGATAAGACAAAAGACAAAAATTAGAGAAAAACAAAAAAATAGAAGAAGAAATCCAAAATGAAGAGTTATTTATAAAGGGAAATTGACACAACGAGTTCCTTCAAGGAGAAAAATAGGAAAAGACTAACATAAAGTACTCAAAAAATGATTTTTCTAATATATTAGATGATGTTACCAATAAGTTCTATAATTTCCCTGCTACCTAAACAACACAAAAAATAGAAAAAAACATTAGCACAAAAAACAATTTTGCCGCTATATTCTATGATTTCATTGACCAAGTCCCTGATTCTAAAGCTACATAGAAACAAAGCAAAACATAAAATTAAAAAGTCAAAACAGAGCTAAACTGAGACAAAAAAATTGTTAGGAGGAAGAAAACTACCAAAAAATTAAAAAAATACTAGAAAGATGATTTCATTATTTTATCTTATGATTTCGCTGATGAAATGTTTGATTTTGCTATCTCTTAGAAAAAAGTCAAAATAAAAAATATGGGATAGAGCTAAACTAAGACAAAAAAATTATTACTTGAAATAAAAACTATCAAAAATATGTCACAAATAATAAAAGGATGATTTCATTGTTAGATACTACAATTTTGCTAATCAAGTCTCCAACTTTTTTGTTACATAGGGGTATGTACAATAAGCTTGAAAATATCATAAAATGATCTACAGATGTAAATAAGAACTTCTAAGACCAAGATTAAATAAATGTACACAAAGGAAACTACAAAAATTAATTGAATTATGCTCCTAAATGAACCCATGATGCTTATGATGTGCCAAGATGAGGGAAAATCCCACTGGATGTGCCAAATTATGTGAAGGGAAATTTAGAATTTCACTAAGTTAAGAAACAAAAACATAAATGAACATATCTGAAACATAATTCAACCTCAAGATAAAGTAACAAATAAAAGGAAATAATTACACACACTTACAAAACTGAATTACCAGGAGCCTCCTCCATTGTGATTAAAATGACTTACTCTTTAATTGTGGTTGTTCAATCCTTTCTCCAATGCAAAGGAGAATTGGATAGTGTTTTGGTATGAAAATGGACTTTTGATGGCTTGGATTCACTTGAAATTGTGATAGAACTTTATTAGCATAATTAAGGATGATGAAAGTGATGGCTTCCATGTCAAGTTACAGGCTTACAAGAGGTTAATCAAATGATTGAGGATTATTTGAATTTGTTGAATTATAACAATTATCAACTGTGGAGAATTCATCCTCATCTATGAGGATGATGACCAATTATACGAGTTGAGAAGAAAGAGGAGTTGGTTGAGTGAATCAGCAAGAATGGGTCAAGTTAGTTGGTTGAGTCATCAAGAAAGTTGAAATTTTCTAAGGTGACTCACAAGGTGGTTGAGGAAGTTGAAGAGGGTGGTTGGATGAGTCAACACATGGTTGAGATAAACATGCAGGATGTCTAAGTGAGGTGAAAAATTTAGATTAATATTTAATTTTGGAGGAAAAGGGTGTGCATAATTAATTAATTAATAATTAATCAATTACTCTAAATTTAGAGGAAAACGATATTAATTTAAATTGAAATTAAGGAATGAGAAGTGTTAGCATGTCAAAGTGAATTTCAGCACTAAATGGTGAATTTTAGGTGTCTACAACAATGACCTAAAAAGACACCTAAGCAAGCTAACTAAACATGTGTAGGGAAAAAACATTAAATGAAATAAAAGCTTACACTAATAACTAAATCCAAAATCAATTAAAATAATAAGCAATGTAGTATAAGTAGCATAAAATATATACATGTAAAATAAAACTATAGGTTATTGCCCTAAGTGGATGCATGATATAAGTAATGACAATGTACTAAATAATATGAAAACATTTGCATGATATATATAATGGAAAATAGAAAAACTATGAGACTAAACAAAGATCAAACTGAGAAAAACATAAAGCAGAAGGACTCAATAGGAAAAGGAAAACCAATCATGAAAGAATCATTGACAGAAAGAAGTAAAAAAATGCTAGGAATAAAATATAGAAAAGATGTGACAAATGACTAAGAAAAAGGTAGGCAAATCCAAATAGAAAAGATAAACATGCAAATAAATGATTAAATATGAAGTAAAGAAATGACCTATCATAAAATAAAAGGATGCTCATAAATATTATTAAGTATATAGCTACAATATAAGAGATAACTATCACAAGTGCATAGTATTAATTGGATTCTTCAAGGGTTTTCCTTCTAATGTAATAAGCTGTAGACACCCAAATTTGGTACAAGCCCATTTTTTATGTCATTTGATGTACCCTTTTTATGCATAAACTATTGAAAAAAAATAAGGCATCAATGGGAACATTTTACTTGATTACTTCTCTATTTTGATTTTTGAGTTTGTTTATCGGTCATTTATCTTTCCACTTTGTCATAGAGATCCCCAACTTTATTTTTTTATCCTTTTGGATAAGTTCTTGGTAACTGGACATGAGCGATCTATGCCTTATCTATCTAAAGTAAACTTGTCTAAGTGTAACTTTCGGGACTCTTTTTAAGTCACATTTCATTTTATTCTTATTATTTTCCATTAGGTATTATCTTGGGTCATATTTTACTTACCAATCGATTCAAAATTCAAAATCAGAACATATATAAATACAAGGCTTCTCTAAGGCATTAAAGATGGTTCTCCTCATTCTAAAAAAACTATTCAAATGTTTTCATGTTCTATCTATAGGTTTGCTAAAGTAATATTCAAGGCCGAGTCTTCATCTACACACTTCTAACAAGGGTAAAGTTGGTGAAAGAACATCTAGACTTGCATCCACCATTCCACACACACATAATTAGGAGAAATACAATTGAGTTTGAGCCCTATTAAAATTATTGGCACTGTAGTGTAACACTTGGTTTTTCAATGGGGATTTACCAAGGTCATTCCAAGTCAATCCCTTTTGCCTAATTCACCCCTATTTAATTTAAATTTGGTTTGTGTATAAAACTAGGGTTTGATCATTATAGGTAATTCACGTGATTTTACATATCTACATACATGTCCATGATCCTAATTCATGTAGGTGCATAAGGCAAAATAATCAGTTATATGTCAAGTCAACCAAGAAAAGTTTGTAGTCAATAGACTCAGGTGCACGACATCACCTTCCAACTATAACGAACCTATCTAGAAAGATATTATGCTTCCGCATTTGATCTATCATCTCTAGATTTATATTTTAGTTATCTTTTTCTCTCTAAAATTTGTCATAGTAAACTGAGATGAGTCTATGGTTAATAGAATCAGGCACATTGTGTTATTGTCCACTTACAATGAACCTATCTAGATTCTATTTTTGTTCTTGCCCTCGATACTAAGACAACACAATCACCTCTTCTCTTATTTTTCACAATCAGATATTCAAAATAGTCACTGGGTATATATGTGTAAGTTAAGTATATTTCTTCTTAGTACTTTTCCAAAATAACAACTTTTTATATTTAACCGTTTTTCAAAATTATAATAGTTAAATATTATATATCTTTAGCATTTTGATATTTATATTTTTACACACACATATTAATTAATACTTCTTAACTCATTCAAAGTTTTATCAAAAATAGGGTAAAACAAAAAAATCTATTTTTGAGCCTTTGCTTTTTGTATTCATTTTTTTCTTTTACTTTGTTTTCATAAAAAATGTGTTCCAATAGTTTTAAAACTCATAGGAGTTGAGTTGATGGAAAAAATAGTTGTTAGTTATCACCTGTGTCATAGTGCAAATCAAGCCATTAAAAAATACTATATACAAATTTTAGTTTCCACGTACCTCACAGTATATCATAGATAATTAGGGTTTGTTTTTCATCCATAAGAAGCCTTTATCTATTTTTTATTTTTGTGCACTGGTAGGAGGTTAGCCTTGGCAAGTTAACATACCCCATAAAATGGAATTATGTGGCTATGGGGATGATGGAATCCTTCATAGTTAGTACCTTTGTGGACGTATTCACTATTTACAACTGGGATCAGTATATCTGAGCCTAAAAAGTAAAGGCATAGTGCCTACTTGCACCCATTTATAACCCTAATTTTTGTATGATTAGTTGTTTGTTAGCATTGAACATTATATTTGTCATATTTTCTATATCGTGTGTTAACAAATCTAAAATGTCTTCTCAATATGTATATGAATTTGAAATGCCCAATGGTGGTTACCCTTTAGATTTAATTTTCATATAAATGCTATACCTTATGCTTATGATAATGAATGGACTAACAATCATACTTATACAATTTATCACACTAATCAAGAATATGATTCTAATATATATGATTATAATTTTGAAAATCAAGATGAGTGGTATAATATTGAAGAAGAAACTAAGGTAACTAATGTAGCCATTGCACAACCTATTCCTTACTTATATTCTTATTTTCAAAAATCACAACAAACAGAACATACTAATAATGAATCTCCTCTCTCTTAATCTCTTATAAAAGGGATCATAATATAAAAAATCATTAAAAAAAACATGTTGTTTACCTTTTGATTTTTATCTCACACTACATCACATTAATCAATATAAATCACAAACACATAGCCCTAACATAGAAATTTCGAAGGATCAAAATGTATGTATTAGTTCATATCTCTTTATAAAGGGTAGATGATGTAGATGCATATGTTTCACACTCTCCTTTAGTCTTAGTTAATGATATATAGGATTATGATACTCTCTCCTCCCTTGGAAGTAATGAATAATGAAATTAATTTGTCTTCGTCTCTCCAAATGTTACAAAATTATAATGAATGTTAATTACAAATCTAAAGTGACTTCATAGCTATATAAGTATAAAGGAAAGACAATGAAATATTATGGAGTTACTCTCAATATAGTCATTTTATACCTATTTAGTGTAAATTACATGATAATATCAATTGTAAAGATCATTATTTATCTCCTAAGTCACTTGAATCTACTAAAATTAAATGTCATTTTGTACATATTCAAAATGATAAGCTAAATAATGATCCTCAAGTTTGTACTGATGAAAGTAATACCAAACTATGTAATGACACTTGTCATGATATTCTTATACCAATGTTCAAAATGGATGATCACTTGAAACCCATAAGTGAGCCCTTCCAAACCACTACCATTACTATTAGTCATATTATATCTATTATGCATACAATTGGTGATCTCTAAAAACATGTTTTTGATCTTAATTTACAAACTAAATCATGTTGTGTAAATATCAAAGATAATGTTATCCTAGGACAACCTATTACATGAATTATATTTGAGCATCCATACCCACTCAATTTTTTTATGCCTACACTACCATTGTTTGACGATTGTGGAGATCCTTGTACTCATTTAACACAATATACCGTTTATTTTGGAGATTAGGGGAATTATGGATATGTCTTACTTAAATATTTTTATATAAGTCTTAGAAGAAAAGCTTTGGATTGGTTCTAGAGTTTCCCTAGTGGCTCTTTGTCCAACTTCCAAAAGTTAGAATATACATTATTATTTGATTATCATAAGCATATGGTACCTAAGATCAAATTATAACATCTACAAAGTTTGAAACAAGGTCATAATGAGCTCATTAAAGGCTACATTTTTCAGTTAAAAAATAATTTGCACTTTTTCACTTATCAATCCTCAGATTTGGAGAGAAATTTATATTTAGTAGGGGTGTTTTATCTCCACTCAAATAAATAACTATGCATACACTTTAAACATATTTTGAGAACTTATACATAGATATATTCGAATAAGCATATAAGCTAAATTCCACAACAAAAAAGGTCACTGAGGCAAAATCCTCTCCATACACATAAGCTAATATATATAAATAGATGATTCTAAATTTAACATTTTCAAAAAATAATCCACTTCAAGTTATTCATAATAAAAATGAAGCACCTAGGATGGTTCTTATTAAGGAAAAACAAGTCAAAGTGTTCAATAAAAGTAAGGAAACAATGTATAAAACATCATCTAAAGTAACCAAACCTATTTTCATTAAGAGGCCATCACTCTAGTTTGGCATTTTACAAGATCAACCACATGATATTCTACATACATTGTTGGCTAAGAAGTTAATTACTCTTCCTCATACTATCATCCTTCTCATCTTCATGAATATATAAAAGGAAAGGATTTTTTTTACTTATCATGGTATTAATGGACATCAAGATAATGACTATTATGTATTGTGATAAAATACTATAAAAATTTCAAATAAAGGGAATATCATGTTTTAGATCAATATAATTAACAAGCTCCATTTTAATTACACATCTCCAATTTGTCTACCAAAGCAAACACATCACAATGCAAATCAAAGTTATAAAAAGGTAAAATGAGTAGTATCAAATATATTTACCATAAGTAACTAAAACAAGTGAAAATGTCTTTATAGATCCATAAATACAATATCATAAGACAACTATAAATGATACTCAATATGGTGCACAATTTGTATTTCCATCATGATGGTCCATTTATTCGATTGTTTACAAAATAATTAATACATACATGTATTGTAAATCTAAACAACCCATTTCATTTTCAAAGTACATCAATATTTCCATTAACAAATATAAAAATACCACTTGAATTATTTTAATGAATTCTAAATCACAAGTACATATACAATATCAAAGTACCACATGAGCTACTCTATCAAAGTAAAAACTGTATCTAATGAGCATATACAAAATTAAATAGTCCACATAAGTCTAAAATAAGAGCAAATAAACCAAATACATATTTGTATGTGTTTGTGTGTGTGGTTGTGTTTGTTTTATACAAAGTATAACATTATCAAACAATCACTCTCAAATGGGCTCATAGCCTTATCCATCACCACCACCATTTACTAACAAATGACTATGCAAAGATGAAGCTCTTTCATCATTTGCTCTTAATCTTGAATGAGACTGACTTCTATAATCATGGTCTTTGAATATGGATAATTTCCTTTAGTGCCACATGCTCTTATGACAACTACATATACTCGTGGAAAGCACTTTAACCTAGATCCATTAGTGGAGTTGGAGGTTGCATTTGATATCTCATGAACTCTACCCTTAACTGATCTTGGTTAATGATAAGTGCATCTTGTTCAGATACCACATCCTCATGTACCACTACCACTTCCAAATACATTGTTATCACTATCACTTTAGGATCAAATAAGGGAGCATGCTCTCCCATAATATCTATCACTCATTCTAACATCCCACTAGGAGTTACCTCACTAGGTACATATTGTGTGAGAACCTAGAGGGATGTATATATAAGGAGCTACAAATAATCATCATTGCTTGTAGAAAATAAAATCAATACATCAAATCAATATCTACACTATAAAAAATCAATACAAATTCTACAATAAATTTTTTATACAACACTCTAAATTCCACATATACTTACTTGTGGGTGGAGCCTAAGGATCAACACTTGTGCCACCTGAATTTTCTCCACCCTATACTATAATAGCATCCAACACTACCAAATAAAAAATAGGCCACCAATAGGCTAACGATCATGTATAATTTGGTGTACAAGCAACATCATCAATATCAAGTGTTTAAATAATTAGATCCACATATACTAATCAGATGGGAGTGAAGTCTGTAGAAGTATGATGACTCGTATCACCCTCTCATTATTGAGCCCTAACAAACCAAATCCATATTATGTTGTAGGAGGCACATCTTAAGGGATGCAAGATTACCAATTAACATGCTCAAATTAAAAACACTCATAACTATTCAACCACTAGGCATATAACCAATAGCTGACCTAAATACATCTTAACTCAAATATATCCTTTGACCATCCACCAAACCCCTATAAGGTCACCATATAATGTCACTTGTAGTCAGACAATCCAATATCTGGCAGAACTCCATCATACCACCCCTCATGACTATGGATATGTCTACCCACCTATGTGCATATATATGGGTATGAGCCCGTCCAACATGAGGTTTCATCATAAGTTTTATACCTCTAATGTTCTCATAGGCTCAAAAATTAAGAAATTTCATTGATCCCAACCCTTCGCCAAAACCTTTTTAGGTGGATCTGTGAAAGTCCCTATACAAGTAGGTAATCATGGTGCAATGCCAAGAGTATATTTTCATGTGATCCTCTATATCATGGATAAATATATTTATCTAATAATAAATAACCATCCTAAAATTATTTTATATAATAAAAAAAACCAACAAGATACATATAAATTTATGCAAATGCAACACATATGCCAGAACAATCTTAGGTAGTAAAATAGTAGTGTCTCTAGGGGTATAATTTACCCCCCACACATGTCCTATCATATATAAATCGGCATATGCAATATGGGTTGGCTCACCAACACCTTGTAGTGTCATTCATCATTTAAACCAACAATAGCATAATATGCCACACATCCTATAATGTAATAATCATATCCCATGTCAAGAGCTATAGTTTACATGTATCTAAATCCCATTTCTTAATGAGGTTCATCATCATATGCATATAATATGGCATTAGTTATAATTACTTAAACATTTTTGAGACTAGATGCATCTTGGGTAGCTCTGTCATCATCTATCAATGGAATATCTCACACCATCTCCATCATATGCTCATAACATAATTCTCTCACTTGCATATCACCTTAAAACCACATGTTCACAAAAAATTAACATCAATAATCCCATCAAAGAAAATTAAAAAAAAATACTAATCATGCTACAAACATGACCATGTTCCTTAGGACAGGGTTAGTCCCACCCAAATGGGTTCGTAGACAAGTTCACAAAAAGCTATATGGGTTTGCATACAACTCCACATTAGGATATTATAACTATAGTGGTACTTGGGTAGGACCAACTCGGAGAGGACACATCTACATAACATCCAAAAATATTTTAAACTACATAAAATGCATAATTTTAAAAAATTTACAAGTCAAAATTTAAGTTTTAGGACTTACTAGGGCTGACATGCCATTCACCTTCAAGCTAACCACCACCTGCTCAAACCAATTTAATCCTACTAATATCCTCTGTGGCATTATGTCTCTATTAAAACTAAAAAATAGTAATTTTCCTATGAATAAATGAAATACAATTTATTTTCAAATAATCTATTTATATGAGTTGACCTTTTTCTTAAAAAAACATTTTTTAGTTAATCCTCAAAACTTGTGCACGCAATATCTTGAGAAAAACATATCAAAATCACTAATCATGAATTAATTTGGAATACATGTAATGGTATCTTCCACATGATACTATTTTTAACACATTGATCAACCTTTTCCAACATGCCAAATTTTATGCTTACTCATTTAAATGCATTATCCCCTAAATATTTATTGGCTTCGACAAAAAAATATTTTTTCCAATATAATCAATCATCATAAAATAATGATCCTTATTTAGAACAATAAATTCTATCAAAATTTATACAAAAAGCATTACAAAACATATACCTTATTCTTTTGATATGATGCATTCAATTCTCTTATGCCTCACATTGAAAGAGGGGCACCCACTAGGTTTGTTACATAATATATCTTAGAAAACTATATAGGATTCTTAATGGTTTAAATGAGTCATAGCCTATAGTTTTATTATAGATTCAAACTACATAATAATATTGGGGGCACATGATATATAGGTGCACTTAAGAAATCAGATGACATGCATAATACAAATATGCAACTAACGTGAACTTAGATTTTGTAACAAAGTAAATATCCTTCAAAGGTAAATCAATCACATGAAAAATGTTAGCACACTAATACAAATTTAATTGCATATGATAGACATATGCACCCACTTGGCAAAAAAATATAGAGTACACAATCATGCACACTTGAATGCATGTGCACAAATAGTTACAAGGTAAAAACTTACAGGGTAAAAATGCATTTTAAAATTTGGTGTATGGAGGCATAACACTCTATATCATTGTCACATATTTATATGGGGCATGATACTCGTTCATACTCAATATTGTTAAAATATGTAAAATATTAAAGAATCAAAGTTTCAAATTTTAAAGTTGCAATAATCAAATTCAAAAATCAAAATATTTAATTTCAAAGGCAAAATATCCATTTCAAATAAAATTATATGATAAATGTGGTCAATATGGGGGCATGAATATTAATCATTATCTTTCAACCATGAAAAATATAATTAGATCTATCTATAGTGGCATCATTTGAATATGTGTGGGAGATGTACGTTCGAGTCTAGTGACACTCAATGGCCTTGGCATTAATTTTAATGAACCTAGCATGGTTCCACATATTTGGGGAAGAGTACATGAAGAAATTTTTTCTCTCATTCTTGAGATTCATAATAATGTATCTTTCCAACTCATGGGCTTAATTAGTTATATCTAAATGTTAAGACTTTATCACTCTCAACTCTTCAAATAATTCCACATAAGCAACTACATTATTTGCATGTCTTAACAAGGGGGCATGTCATCTCTGGTTTATTATCAAGTCAATATGATAATGGGTATAGTGACACCTGATGACATATTTACATTCCCTCCATTGATTGAGGAACTATTTATTTCTTGGCCATGAAATGAGCAACACCAAAAGCATCCTTTCTACACTCGGCACAACACAAACATTATTCACGAGTAGAATAAAACATCATGCATACAAGTGTGCTCTCTCATTTCTCTTTTCCATTTAAAATTTAATATTTAAGCCTTTATATTTCATATTTGGACATTAAAAACTCCTTGTGTTATTACAGTTTCTATCATAACAAAGCTAACACAATCGACATCTCTAGTCACAAAGACAAAGTTTGTCATGCACACTCAAGTTTTAGTTCTTTCCTTTACTCTATAAATTTCATTACAAAAATTAGGGGGGAAGTGGGGAGGAGGGTGGTAGGGGTGGAAATGCAGAAACCCAAATTTGGTACAACTTTATAACTTATGTCATTTATTTCACATTTTATATACATTGACTATTGACAATGAATGAGGCATCTATTAACAAATTTTACTAGAATCTTTATCTACTCTGATTTATGAATTTGTCTATTGGTTATTTATATTTCCAATTTATCATGGGGATTCCTAGTTTTTATCTTTTGTCCTTATGGACAAGTCCACGATAGCTAGACAAAATCAAAATGTGACCTAGTCCATCTAACATGGACTTATCCAGGCATAAATTTTGAAACCTTTTTTGAGTCACATTTCATTTTATTATTATTTTTGTCTATTGGGTCTTATCTTGGGTTGGATTTCATTCACAAATAGGTCCCAAATTCAACAAAAAAACTTATATAAATATAAGTCTTCTCTAAGGCATTATAGATTGTTCTCCTCACTCCAAAAATCCATTCAAATATTTTCATGTTCTATCTGTAGGTTTGCTAAAGCAATATTCAAGGCTAAATCTTCATCTGCATACTTTCACCAAGGTAAAATAGGAGAAAGATCATCTAGAATTACAACTACCATTTCACACACATACATAAGTGGGAGAACTACATTTGAGTTTGATCCCTTTTCATAGTATTGGAAATGTAGTGAAACACTTGGTCTTTTAATATAGATTGACTAAGGTCAATCCAACTCAATCCCTTTCACCTGATTCCCTCTATTTGATTCTAATTTGGTCCATGAGCAGGAACATAGGGTTTTATCATTATAGGTAATTCACATGATATTATAGATCCATATATGCATCCATGACCCTAATTCATGCATGCATAGGTGGTGAAATAATTAGTTTTGTATCATAGTCAACCATGATAAGTTCATGGTCCATAGACTCAGGTGCACTGCATCATCCTCCATTTACAATGAACCTATATAGAAACATATTATGCTTCTACTTTTGATTTTTCATCTCTAGATTTATATTTTATCTATTTATTTGTGTCTAAAGTCTATCACAATCAACTGAGATGAGTTTGAAGTTAATAGACTCAATTACACTACATTATCATCCACTTACAATGTACTTATCTAAATTATGTTTCTATTCATGTGCCTAACACTAAGCCTACACATACACCTCTTCTCCTATTTTTCATAAGGGATGGGGAGCGGAAATGCAGACACCCAAATTTGGTACAATCTTTTAATTTACATCATTTATTTCACCTTTTGTATGTATAGACTATTGACAATGAATGAGACATCTATTGGCATATTTTCCTAGAATCTTTATCTATTTTGATTTATTATTTTGTCTATTGGTTATTTATCTTTACACTTTATCAAGGGGATCCCTAGTCTTTATCTTTTGTCCTTTTGGGAAAGTCCATGATAGATAGACAAAATCAAATTATGACCCTGTCCATATAACACAGACTTATCCAAGCATAAAATTTTAAACCTTTTTCAAGTCACATTTCATTTGATTCTTATTTTTGTATGTTGGATTTTATCTTGGGTTGGATTTCATTCACAAATAGGTCCTAAATTCAAAATAAAAACTTATATAAATATAAGTCTTCTCTAAGGCATTAAGGTTGATTCTTCTCACTCTAAAAATCCATTAAGTTTTTTTCATGTTCTATCTATAGGTTTTCTAAAGCAATAATCAAGGTTGAATCTTCATATGCATACTTTCACCAAAGTAGAATAGGATACATATCATATAGAATTACATCTACCATTCCACATACATACGTAAGTGGGAGAATTACATTTGAGTTTGATCCATTTTCATAGTATTGGAAATGTAATGCAACACTTGGTCTTTTAATGGAGATTGACCAAGGTCAAACCAACTCAATGTCTTTCATCTCATTCTCTCCATTTGATTCCAATTTTGTATGTGAGGAGGAAAATAAGGTTTTATCATTCTATGTACTTCACATGATATTACATATCTATAAATGCATCCATGACCATAATTCATGCATGCATAGGTGGTGAAATAATTAGTTTTGTATCATAGTCAACCATGATAAGTTTGTGGTCCATAGACTCAAGAACTTATTATGTAGACACCCAAATTTGGTAAAATCTTGTAATTTACTTCATTTATTTCACCTTTTGTATGCATAGACTATTGACAATAAATGAGGCATCTATTGGCACATTTTACTAGAATACTTTTCTATTCTTAATTATGAACTTATCTGTTGGTCATTTATCTTTCCACTTTGTGATGGGGATTTCTAGTTTTTATCTTTTGTCCTTCTGGACAAGTCCACGATAGCTAGACAAAATCAAACTTCAACCCTATCCATCTAACATGGACTTATCTAGGCATAAATTTTGAAACCTTTTTTGAGTCACATTTCATTTTATTCTTATTTTTATCCATTGGGTCTTATCTTGGGTTGGATTTCCTTTGTAAATAGGTCCTAAATTCAAAAAAAAAAATTATCTAAATAAAAAGGCTTCTCTAAGGCATTATAGATGTTTCTCCTCTATCTAAAAATCCATTCAAATATTTTCATGTTCTATATATAGGTTTGATAAAGAAATATTCAATGTTGAATCTTCATCAACATAATTCCACCAAGGTAAAATAGGAGAAAGATCATCTAGAATTACATCTACCATTCCACACACATACGTAAGCAGGGAAAGTACATTTGAGTTTTATCCTTTTTCATAGTATTGAAAATGTAGTGCAACACTTGGTATTTCAGTGGAGATTGATCAAGGTCAATCTAACTCAATCCCTTTCACCCGAT
Source organism: Torreya grandis (assembly GCA_037957365.1). Taxonomy (NCBI): domain Eukaryota; kingdom Viridiplantae; phylum Streptophyta; class Pinopsida; order Cupressales; family Taxaceae; genus Torreya; species Torreya grandis. Next base: position 987,012 of record JARHVA010001134.1, read on the forward strand.
TCCCTCCATTTGATTCCAAATTGGTATTGAGCAAAAAAATAGGGCTTTATCATTATAACTATTTCACATGATATTATAGATCTATATATGAATCCATGACCCTAATTCATGCATGCATAAGTGGTGAAATAATTAGTTTTGTATCATATTAAACCATGATAAGTTTGTGGTTCATAGACTCAGGCACAACACATCATTCTCCACCTACAATAAAACTATCTAGAAACATATTATGCTTCTACATTTAATTTTTCATCTCTAGATTTACATTATCTCTATTTATTTATGTCTATAGTCTATCATAATCAATTGAGATGAGTTTGAAGTCAATAGACTCAGGTGCACTACATTGTCATCCACTTACAGTGTACTTGTCTGAATTATGTTTCTATCCATGTGCCTAATACTAAGCCTACACATACACCTCTTATCCTAATTTTCATAATGCGGGAGGGGGGACAGGGAAGAAATGTAGACAGCCCAATTTGGTACAAGCTTATAATTTATGTTATTTATTTCACCTTTTATATGCATAGACTATTGACAATGAATGAGGTATCTATTAGCATATTTTACTAGAATATTTCTCTATTTTGATTTATGAATTTGTCTATTGGTCATTTATATTTCCACTTTGTCATGGGGATCCCTAGTTTTTATATTTTGTCCTTCTGAACAAGTCCAATATAACTAGAAAAAATCAAACTATGACCCTCTCCATCTAACATTGACTTATCGAGGCATATATTTTGAAACCTTTTTTGAGTCACATTTAAATTTGTTCTTATTTTTCTCTATTGGGTCTTGTTTTGGGTTGGATTCCTTCACAAATACGTCTCAAATTCAAAATAAGACCCAAAAGTAAAAAATAAGAATAAAATGAAATGTGACTCGAAAAAGGTTTCAAAATATATGCATGGATAAGTCCATGTTAGATTGACAAGGTCATAGTTTGATTTTGTCTAGATATCTTGGATCCCTAGTTTTTATCTTTTATCCTTCTGAACAAGTCCAAGATAGCTAGACAAAATCAAACTGCGACCCTGTCTATCTAACACAGACTTATCTAGGCATATATTTTGAAACTTTTTTCAAGTCACATTTCATTTTATTCTTATTTTTGTCTATTGGGTCTTGTCTTGGGTTGGATTCCTTCCCAAATAGGTCCCTAATTCAAAACAAAAACTTATATAAATGTAAGGATTATCTAAGGCATTAAGGATGGCTATCCTCACTCTAAAACTCCATTCAAATATTTTCATGTTCTATCTATAGATTTGATAAAGCAATATTAAAGGCTTAATCTTCATCTACATACTTTCACCAAGGTAAAATAAGAGAAAGATCATATAGAATTACATCTACCATTACACACACATATGTAAGTGGGAGAACTACATTTGAGTTTTATCCCTTTTTATATTATTGGAAATGTAATACAACATTTGGTCTTTCAATGGAGATTGACCAAGGTTAGTCCAACTCAATCCCTTTCACCCAATTCCTTCCATTTGGTTCCAATTTGGTATGTGAACAAGAAAATAGGGTTTTATCATTATAGATAATTCACATGACATTATAGATGTATAGATGCATCCATGACCCTAATTCATGCATGCATAGGTGGTAAAATAATTAGTTTTGTATCATATTCAACCATGATAAGTTTGTGGTCCATAGACTCAGGGGCATTGCATTGTCCTCCATTTACATTGAACCTTTATAGCAACATATTATGCTTCTACTTTTGATTTTTGATTTCTAGATTTATATTTCTCTATTTATTTGTCTAAAGTCTATCACAATCAACTGAAATGAGTCTGAACTCAATAGACTTAAGTCCACTACATTGCCATCTAGTTACAACATACTTGTCTAAATTATGTTTCTATTCATGTGCTTGACACTAAGCCTACACTTACACATCTTCTCATATTTGTCATAAGGAGGAGAGTGGGATGGGGCAGAAATGTAGACACATAAATTTGATACAAGCTTGTAATTTATGTCACTTATTTCACCTTTTGTATGCATAGATTATTGATAATTAATGAGGCATCTATTGGCACATTTTACTAGAATATTTATCTATTATAATTTATGAATTTGTTTATTGATCATTTATATTTCTAATTTATCATGGGGATCCCTAGTTTTTATCTTTTATCCTTCTTGACAAGTCCATGATAGCTAGACAAAATCAAATTGTGAGCCTATCCATCTAACACGAACTTATCTAGGCATAAATTTTGAAACCTTTTTTGAGTTACATTTCATTTTATTATTATTTTTGTCTATTGGGTCTTATCTTAGGTTGGATTTAATTCGCAAATAGGTACCAAATTAAAAAAAATAACTTATATAAATATAAGGCTTCTCTAAGGCATTAAGGATGGTTCTCCTCACTCTAAAAATCCATTCAATTATTTTCAAGTTCTATCTATAGATTTGTTAAATCAATATTCAAGGTTTAATATTCATCTACATACTTTGATAAAGGTAAATAAAAGAAATATCATCTAGAATTACATCTACCATTCCACACATATATGTAAGTGGGAGAACTATATTTGAGTTTGATCTCTTTTCATAGCATTGAAAATGTAGTACAACACTTGGTATTTTAATGGAGATTGAACAAGGTCACTCAAATCAATCCCTTTCATCCAATTCTATCCATTTGATTCCAATTTGGTCTGTGAGCATGAAAATAGGGTTTTATCATTATAGGTACTTCACATGATATTACAAATCTATAGATGCATCCATGACCCTAATTCATTCATGCATAGGCAGTGAAATAATTATTTTTTTATCATAGTCAACAATGATAATTTTGTGGTATATATACTCAGGAACTTATCATGTAGACACCCAAATTTGGTACAAGCTTGTAAGTTACATCATTTATTTCATGTTTTGTATGTATAGACTATTGACAATGAATGAGGCATCTATTGGCACATATTACTAGAATATTTATCTATTATTATTTATGAATTTATCTATTAGTCATTTATATTTCCACTTTGTCATGGAGATTCTTAGTTTTTATCTTTTATCCTTCTTGACAAGTCCACAATAGCTAGACAAAATCAAACTACGAACCTATCCATCTAAAATGGTCTTATCCAAGCATAAATTTTAAAACCATTTTTGAGTCACATTTCATTTTATTCTTATTTTTGTCTATTGGGTCTTATATTGGGTTGGATTTCCTTTACAAATAGGTCCCAAATTCAAAAAAATATTATATAAATATAAGGCTTCTCTAAGGCATTAAAGATGATTTTCGTCACTCTAAAAATCCATTCAAATATTTTCATGTTCTATATATAAATTGTCTAAAGCAATATTCAAGGCTTAATCTTCATCTGCATACTTTCACCAAGGTAAAATAGGAGAAATATCATCTAGAATTACATCTACCATTCCACACACATGTAAGTGGGAGAACTACATTTGAGTTTGATCCCTTTTCATATTATTGGAAATGTAGTGCAACACTTGGTCTTTCAATGGAGATTGACTACAGTCTAACTCAATCCATTTCATCTGATTCCCTCCATTTGATTCTAATTTGGTATGTGAACATAAAAATGGGGTTTTATCATTATAGCTACTTCACATGACATTATAGATCTATATATGCATCCATGACCCTAATTCATGCATGCATAGATGGTAAAATAATTAGTTTTATTTCATATTCAATTGTGATAAGTTCATGGTCCATAGACTCAGTGCACTACATTGTCCTCCATTTACATTGAACCTATATAGCAACATATTATGCTTCTACTTTTAATTTTTCATTTCTATATTTATATTTTCTCTATTTATTTATGTCTAAAGTCTGTCAAAATCAATTGAAATGAGTCTAAAGTTAATAGACTCAGATCCACTACATTATCATCCACTTAAAACATACTTGTCTAAATTATGTTTCTATTCATGTTCTTGACACTAAGCCTACACGTACACCTCTTCTCCTATTTTTCATAAGGGAGGGGGGCATGGGGTGGAATTTTAGACACACAAATTTGGTACAATCTTGTAATTTACATCATTTATTTCACCTTCTGTATGCATAGACTATTGATAATTAATGAGACATATATTGGCACATTTTACTTGAATCTTTCTTTATTCTAATTTATGAATTTTTCTATTGGTCATTTATATTTCCAATTTATCATGGGGATCCCTAGTTTTTATCTTTTGTCCTTCTCTACAAGTCCATGATAGTTAGACAAAATCAAACTATGACCCTATCCATATAACATGAACTTATTTAGGCATAATTTTAAAACCTTTTTCGAGTTACATTTCATTTTATTCTTATTTTTGTCTATTAGGTCTTATCTTGGGTTGGATTTCCTTTGCAAATAGGTCCCAAATTCGAAAAAACAATTTATCTAAATATAAGGCTTCTCTAAGGCATTAAGGATGGCTTTCCTCACTCTAAAAATCCATTCAAATATTTTCATGTTCTATCTATAGGTTTTCTAAAGCAATATTCAAGGCTTAATCTTCATCTACATACTTTCACCAAGGTAAAATAGAAGAAAGATCATCTAGAATTGCATCTACCATTGCACACACATATGTAAGTGGGAGAACTACATTTGAGTTTGATCCATTTTCATATCATTGAAAATGGAGTACAACACTTGGTCTTTTGATGAATATTGACCAAGGTCACTCCAAATCAATCCATTTCACCCAATTCCATCCATTTGATTCCGATTTGGTTTATGAGTAGGAAAATAGTTTTTTATCATTATAGGTACTTCACATGATATTACAGATCGATAAATGCATCCATGACCCTAATTCATGCATGCATAGGTGGTGAAATAATTAGTTGTGTATCATAGTCAACCATCATAAGTTTGTGGTCCATATAATCAGGAACTTATCATGTAGACACCCAAATTTGGTACAAGCTTGTAATTTACATCATTTATTTCATGTTTTGTATGCATAGACTATTGACAATGAATGAGGCAATCTATTGACACATTTTACTAGAATATTTCACTATTATTATTTATGAATTTATCTTTTGTTCATTTATCTTTTCACTTTGTCACGGTAATTCTTAGTTTTTGTCTTTTATCCTTCTCGACAAGTCCACGATAGCTAGATAAAATCAAACTGCAACCCTATCCATATAACATGGACTTATCCAGGCATAAATTTTAAAACCTTTTCAAGTCACATTTCATTTTTTTATTATTATTGTCTATTGGGTCTTATCTTGGGTTAGATTTCCTTCCCAAATTCCAAAAAGAACTTATATAAATATAAGGCTTCTCTAAGGCATTAAAGATGATTTTTCTCACTCTAAAAATCCATTCAAATATTTTCATGTTCTATATATAGGTTTGTTAAAGAAATATTCAAGGTTTAATCTTTATATGCATACTTTTGCCAGGGTAAAATAGGAGAAAGATCATCTAGAATTACATCTACCATTCTAAACACCTATGCAAGTGAGAGAAATACATTTGAGTTTGATCCATTTTCATATTATCAAAAATGTAGTACAATACTTGGTCTTTTAATAGAGATTGACCAAGGTCAGTCCAACTCAATCCCTTTCACCTAATTGCCTCCATTTGATTCCAATTTGGTATGTGAACAAGAAAATATGGTTTTATCATTATAGATAATTCACATGGAATTACAAATATATATATATATATATATATGCATCCATGACCCTAATTCATGCATGCATATGTGGTAAAATAATTAGTTTTGTATCATATTCAACTGTGATAAGTTCGTGGTCTATAGACTCAAGTGCACTGCATTGTCCTCCATTTACGTTGAACCTTTCTAGCAACATATTATGATTCGACTTTTGTTTTTTCATTTGTAGATTTATATTTTCTCTATTTATTTGTGTCTAAATTTTGTCACAATCAAGTGAGATGAGTTTGAAGTCAATAGACTCAGGTCCACTACATTGTCATCCACTTAAAACGTACTTGTGTAAATTATGTTTCTATTCATGTGCCTGACACTAAGCCTACACATACACCTCTTCTCTTATTTTTCATAAGGGGGAGGAGGGATGGGGTATAAATATAGACACACAAATTTGGTATAAGCTTATAATCTATGTCATTTATTTCACCTTTTGTATGCATAGACTATTGATAATTGATGAGGCATCTATTGGCACATTTTACTAGAATCTTTCTCTATTCTGATTTATGAATTTGTCTATTGGTCATTTATATTTCCACTTTGTCATGGGTATCCCTAGTTTTTATCTTTTGTCCTTCTCGACACGTCCATCACAGCTAGACAAAATCAAACTATGACCTTGTCCATCTAATATGAACTTATTTAGACATAAATTTTGAAACCTTTTTCAAGTTACATTTCATTTTACTCTTATTTTTGTCTATTGGGTCTTATATTGGGTTAGATTTCCTTTGCAAATAGGTCCTAAATTCAAAAAAATAACTTATATAAATATAATACTTCTCTAAGGCATTAAGGACGGTTCTCCTCACTCTAAAAATCCATTTAAATATTTTCATGTTATATCTATAGGTTTGTTACAGAAATATTCAAAGTTGAATCTTCATCTGCTTACTTTCACCAAGGTAAAATAGGAGAAAGATCATCTAAAATTACATCTACCATTCCACACACATATGTAAGTGGAAGAACTACATTTGAGTTTGATCCCTTTTCATAGTATTGAAAATGTAGTGCAACACTTGGTCTTTCAATAGAGATTAACCAAGGTCAGTCCAACTCAATCCCTTTCACCCAATTCCATCCATTTGATTCCAATTTGGTATGTGAGAAGGAAAATAGGGTTTTATTATTATAGATACTTCACATGATATTATATATCTATAGATGCATCCATGACCCTAATTCAAGCATGCATAGGTGGTGAAATAATTAGTTTTGTATCATAGTCAACCATGATAAGTTCGTGGTCCATAGACTCAGTAAATTATCATGTAGACACCCAAATTTGGTACAAGCTTATAATTTATGTCATTTATTTCACCTTTTGTATGCATAGATTATTGACAATGAATGAAGCATTTATTGGCACATTTTAATAGAATATTTCTCTATTCTTATTTATGAATTTATCCATTGATCATTTATCTTTCCACTTTGTCATGGGGATTTCTAGTTTTTATATTTTGTCCTTATGGACAAGTCCATGATAGCTAGATAAAATCAAATTGTGGCCCTGTCCATCTAACACGGACTTATCTAGTCATAAATTTTGAAACCTTTTTTGAGTCCCATTTCATTTTATTCTTATTTTTGTATATTGGGTCTTATCTTAGGTTGGATATTCTTTGCAAATAGGTTCAAAATTCAAAATAAAAACTTATATAAATATAAGGCTTCTCGAAGGCATTAAGGATGGTTCTCCTCACTCTAAAGATCCATTCAAATATTTTCATGTTCTATCTATAGGTTTGTTAAAGCAATATTCAAGGCTGATTCTTCATCTACATACTTTCACCAAGGTAAAATAGGAGAAAGATAATCTAGAATTACATATATCATTATACACATATATGTAATTTGGAGAATAATATTTGAGTTTGATCCCTTTTCATAGTATTGGAAATGTAGTGTAACAGTTGGTCTTTCAATGGAGATTGACCAAGGTTAGCCTAACGCAATCTCTTTCACCTTATTCCCTCCATTTGATTCCAATTTGGTATGTGAGTAAGAAAATATGGTTTTATCATTATAGGTACTTCACATGATATTAAATATCTATATATGCATCCATGACCCTAATTCCTGCATGCATAAGTGGTGAAATAATTAGTTTTATATCATAAAAAACCATGATAAGTTTGTGGTCCCTAGACTTATGTGCACTGCATCATCCTCCATTTACAATGAACCTATCTAGAAACATATTATGCTTTTACTTTTGATTTTTCATTTCTATATTTATATTTTATCTATTTATTTGTGTCTACAATTTGTCACAATCAACTGAGATGAGTCTGAAGTCAATAGACTCAGGTGTACTACATTGTCATCCACTTACAACATACTTATCTAAATTATGTTTATATTCATGTTCCTGACACTAAGCCTACACAAACACCTCTTATCCTATTTTTCATAACAAGGTGTGGGGTGGCATGGGGTAGAAATGTAGACACCCAAATTTGGTACAAGCTTGTAATTTACATCATTTATTTCACCTTTTGTATGCATAAACTATTGATGATAAATGAAGTATCTATTGACACATTTTACTAGAATCATTATCTATTCTAATTTATGAATTTGTCTATTGGTCATTTATCTTTCCACTTTGTCACATAGATCCCTAGTTTTTAACTTTTGTCCTTCTGGACAAGTCCATGATAGCTAGATAAAATCAAACTGTGACCCTAATCATCTAACATGGATTTATCTAGGCATAAATTTTGAAACCTTTTTTGAGTCACATTTCATTTTATTATTATTTTTATTTCTTGGGTCTTATCTTGGGTTAGATTTCTTTCGTAAATAGGTCCCAAATTCAAAATAAAAACTTATATAAATATAAGGCTTGACTAAGGCATTAAGCACAGTTCTCCTCACTCTAAAAATCCATTCAAGAATTTACATGTTTTATATATAGATTTGTTAAAGCAATATTCAAGGTTGAATCTTCATCTACATACTTTCACCAAGGTGAAATAGGAGAAAGATAATATACAATTACATCTACCATTCCACACACATACATAAGTGGGAGAACTAAATTTGAGTTTGATCCCTTTTCATAGTATTAAAAATGTAATGCAACACTTAGTCTTTCAATAGAGATTGACCAAGGTCAGTGCAATTCAATCCCTTTCACCCGATTCCCTCCATTTGATGCCAATTTGGTTTATGAGAAATAAAATAGGGTTTTATCATTATAGGTAATTGACATCATATTAAAGATCTAGATGCATGAATGACCCTAATTCATTCATGCATAGGTGGTGAAATAAATAGTTTTGTATCATAGTCAATCATGATAATTTCATGGTCTATAGACTAAGGCACACTGCATCATCCTCCATTTACAATGAACCTATCTAGAAACATATTATGCTTCTAATTTTTATTTTTCATCTCTAGATTTATATTTTCTCGATTTATTTGTATCTATAGTCTGTAATCAACTGAGATGAGCCTGAAGTCAATAGACTCAGGTGCACTGCATTGTCATCCATTTACAATGTACTTGTCTAAATTATGTTTCTATTCATGTGTCTGACATTAAGCCTACACAAAAACCTCTTCTCCTATTTTTAATAAGAGGGGGGTGAAAATGTAGACACCCAAATTTTGTACGAGCTTATAATTTATATCATTTATTTCACCTTTTGTATGCACAGACTATTAAAAATGAATGAGGCATCTATTGGCACATTTTCCTAGAATCTTTTGTCTATTCTAATTTATGAATTTGTCAATTGGTCATTTATATTTCCACTTTGTCATGGGGATCCCTAGTTTTTATTTTTTTTCTTTATGGACAAGTCCACAATAGCTAGACAAAATCAAACTGTGACCATATCCATCTAACACGGACTTATCTAGGCATAAATTTTGAAACCTTTTTTGAGTCACATTTCATTTTATTCTTATTTTTGTCTATTGGGTCTTATCTTGGGTTGGATTTCATTTATAAATAGGTCCCAAATTAAAAATAAAATATTATATAAATATAAGGCTTCTCTAAGGCTATTTTGCTCATTCTAAAAATCCATTCAAATATTTTCATGTTCTATCTATAGGTTTGTTGAAGCAATAGTCAAGGTTGAATATTCATCTGCATACTTTCACCTAGATAAAATAGGATAAAGATCATATAGAATTACATCTACCATTCCACACACATACATAAGTGGGAGAACTACATTTGAGTTTGATCCCTTTTCATAGTATTGGAAATGTAGTGTAACACTTGGTCTTTCAATTGAGATTGACCAAGGTCAGTCCAACTCATTGCCTTTCACCCAATTCCCTCCATTTGATTCCATTTTGGTTTGTGAGCAATAAAATATGGTTTTATCATTATAGGTACTTCACATGATATTTTAGATCTATAGATGCATCCATGACCCTAATTTATGCATGCATAAGTGGTGAAATAATTAGCTTTGTATCATAGTCAACCATGATAAGTTCATGGTCCATAGACTTAGGCGCACTGCATCATCTTCCATTTACAATGAACCTATCTAGAAACATATTATGCTACTTTTTATTTTTCATCTCTAGATTTATATTTTATCTATTTATTTATGTCTTTAGTCTATCACAATCAATTGAGATGAGTCTGAAGTCAATAGACTTAGGTGCACTGCATTGCCATCTAATTATGATGTATTTGTCTAAATTATGTTTCTATTCATGTGCTTGACACTAAGCTTACACATACACCTCTTCTCATATTTTTCATAATCAAGTAGTCATAATTCTCAATGGGTATTCATGTGAAAGCTAAGTATATCTCTTCTTAGTACTTTTTAATTTAGCATATTTTTTAAAATATTGAGAGAGATCGTATTTATGCAGTCCATAAAGTAATATGTAGTTGTATCTAGTATAAACTATGTGATAATCTTTGAATCAACATTTTATATCACACTATGTGAACCATCATCAAGATAAGAGAAAATGATATGATGAAATTATAGACTCATGTATCTATTTAAAGATGTTAGCAATGTGGTGTTATGATGTCGGGTAGTTGAAAATTAATTATCAAAAGAGGTAAATTCATTAAACAATGGAATTAAATACTAATTAAATCAAATTTATAGCCTCAATCAATATTGTTAATAAAATTAGTTAATTTTTTTAAAATAAAATTTTATTATAAAAATTAATAATCTAAAGGAGGTTAAAGATATATGAACAATGCAATTAAATTAGAAATAAGAGGGATCAAATGACATAGAAATGAATTGAATGAACAAATTAAGGTAAGATTTAGAAGTAAAGAGAGTGATAAAGTAATGAGAAAGATAAAGATAATAAAAATCATAACCAATGTACGAGGGGTCTGAGCAAAACCACCTTAGAACTAAGGTGTCATTATTTAAAGGAGAATCATTGAGATAACATAAGATATTGCTACTAGTTAGGATGTTATTTTTTTTAATCATATTAATGATTGGCTTCAAGACTGATTTAAATTTATACCACCATCTCTATTTAAGGTGTTGACACACTTACAATCTTGAATGGGGTTATAACTTTGATTAATTATTATTTAATTCCCTTGTTTAATAAATTTACCTCTCTTAATAATTAATTTTCAACTACGTGACATAGTAAAACCTCATTGATAACATATTTAAATAGAAACACGAGTCTGAAATCTCATCATACTATTTTCTCTCATCCTGATGATGTTTCACAAACCATGATTCAAAATTATCACACAATTTCTACCAAAAACATATATATCTTAGTTAAATATTGTATATCTTTTGCTTTTTGATATTTCTAGTTTTACTCCTATATATATAATTAACACTTCTTAATTCATTTAGTATTTTATTAAAAATAGGGTAAAACACAAGGAAATATTGTTGGGAAATGTTTTAAATTTGCATGAATCTACAAAATGATAATTGTGTGCAAGTATGGTGTTGTAAAAACACTAGTTGCATGTGATGTCATGCAAGAACTATTGTGTAAGTCCATAAATTTGCATAAGATTTCATGGATACTGTCTATGTAAATTGCACAAGGTTGTCAATGTGGTGGAAATGATCAATGTTACATATTGTTTTTTGCATAATATCATTTCACTTTGGAATATTACGAAGTGGCATGAAATGGTGGATTGATAGTAAGGTGTTTTAAGGAATTTCACAACACTGTCAAGATATGTAAAAATGTGAGGAGTTACTAAACACTTATTAGCATAAAAATTTTCCCTCTAAAATTTAATTCTCATTCATTGAAATCTTAAAAACAAATTGATTTAAAGTGTAACTAGTAGTAGTGTGTATTAGAAGTTATCAATGCCCACTTGGGAATAACAATGCACACCATAAAATATCATAAATTAAATAATAAATATTCCATGGTAACATTCAAAGCAGTTTAAGGAATATTCTCCATAGTAAAAGATAAATTTTTGTTTTCAAATGGTCATGGTAATGTCAAAATATCACTGTCATGGTAAGTATGTCGCTAGAGTCCAATTGTCCCAAATAAATAATACTATATATATAATGATTGCAACAAAGTGATGTCATAAATATTTTGGAATATTTGGTCCATTATTAGGAAAATTCTAGGAAATATTAGGTAAAGGAAAGGAAGAGGTGATTAGGTAGGGATTATGTTTGGTAGGTTGTATCATCCTACATAAGTGTGAGTTGAGATATGTATTCTAATTGGTTAGAGAGGATTTTGTTGGGATGAGGTGGAAGGCATTGATATTCTATAAAAATATGCATACCCTACACCTCTAAAATAATAAGAAGGAGAACCATAGAGTCTTCAAGTGTCAAGGAAGCTATTGGGTTGTGTGAACATCAAGTTTCTTTGAGAAAGGCTATTGGAAGGGCTAGTTAGTGAAGTTTGGCTCAATGTGGTAACATAGTGGACAAAAACATAGTATGACAAAAATGTCACAAGGACAAAATATAGCAAGGAAAAACGTAGTGGTATTGGTAATGTTGCAAAAATGTCAAGAAGAGCATGATTGGGATATTTTAGTGATTATCACATTATTTATTTGTTGTCTAGTTCATTTTGGTGATAGTAGTTAACATTTCATGGTGGAAAAGTAATGCACCAAATTTACAAGCAAAATAACAAAATAAAATGTGATTTCATGAGTTTGGACCTTTAGTTGAAACTTCATGATATTTTTGTGATATTACCAATACCGCTACATTTTTCCTTGCTATGTTTCATCCTTACGACGTTTTTATCATACTACAATTTTGTCATACTATGTTTTTACTGCTACATTCTTTATCACTACATTTTTGTCTGTTACTTTTTAGTAGGATGCCTAAAGTTCATATGGAGATGGCAACACTTGATGGAATCCAGGTTCAAATTTTGGGTGAGATTATACACATATAATTCCAAAAATATATTTATTTGTTACATTTCATTATTTTATAGATTATTTTTACCATTTTTTCTATTACCACCACAACCAAGATGTGTATTGCTAATACAATCATAGCATAAAGAATTACTAGTAAAATATTTCTCAAGTGTTAGAACAGGTTAATTTTTGGGTCTGTTTTCAGGACCATTACTTAGTGGTGTTAGCCTTAAAATTATGTTTAGGGTCAATATATGATTATTATTATGGTAACCTTGTTTCTACCATGAATACAAATTTTTATAATTAGTTTAGATTGGTATGGTAGTTTTATTTTAACCATTCATAGTGTTCACCATAGTAATTTTACTTTTCACTATGGTCATTCTAATTTTTGTTGTGAAAAGTTTTTACCATAGTGAATTTAGTTTTTATTGCAATCATTTTAATTTCTACTGTTAATATTGTTTACCATTTTAAATTTAGTTTTTACTGTAATAATTTATGTTTTTACTAGAATAGTGTTTACTATAGTTAATTAAATTTTTACCACGGTCATTCTAATTTTTACTGTGGTAATTCAAATTTTCACCTTGGTCATTTTAATTTTTACTATGGTCATTCTAGTTTCACCACTATTAAAAAAAAGAAAAGAAAAGAGAGACAAGAAAATAGAGGAAAACCAAAAAATAAAAATAAAAATCAAGTCATATCCTCTTGTATTGTTGGTTTTGAAAATTGTTGTAGTTATTTTACCCAAAAAAAATGTAGTGTTAATAACTTGGATTGTGTTTTATTGGATTGAATTGTAAGATAATAAAAATTTTCATTTAACAAAGCACAACTATCTTTGATAGAGAATGGGTAAGGTTCCTATTTTTTCAGTCTAATCCAATGAAAATGCTCTTTCCTTCATTCATGAATTTAAAAGATATTCTTAAAAATGATTGGATCTTTATAAAAAATACTTCATTATTTTATTCAGACAAAAGAGACATATATGCAGAGTTTTTATCTCTTATTAATTAAGGATTCACCTCTTATGACGTAAACCTTATATTCTCTTTACTTCCATCTAATCTAGGTGAGTTATTATAGCTCGTGTACTATAAATTCATCCTCATACTATTTTCATAACACCAATCAGCATACTAACAAAGGATTATTTCCAACAGTCCCCTCTTAGTATGAACATGGAGAGAAAACACTACTCAAGAATTGAAATGAACATGAATGTGACAAAATATTAATGGTTTGGAACACATCTACCATGGATAGGGACCCATCAACCAATCCATGGGAACACATCAATCGAACCAAAAAAATTAGAGGGAATGGCCTCACTACATTCTTTATCAAGAACACATTTTTCTACAGTACCTATGGTTTGTACCTCTACTTTATTTTTATTAACATACCACACATATAGACATAGACACTTTTATGTTATCAATGGAAAATACACACTCGTCTAAATATATATTCTTCATTAATTATAATAGAAGATTATTATTTGTAATCACTTTCCTCCGTTTTATTAGAATAATATTATTCTCAGTCATTTTCTTATTTTTTATTTTTGGTAGAAATGAAGGCCTTATAATTTAATCTACCATTAAGGAGATCTCGTGCTCTCTGATTGTAATTTATAAGATTGTGTCCATCTTGCATACAACAATGATAGAGATATGTTTTCCTTGGAGTTGACTTGTGTTTATCTAACTTGAAAGATGAGATGGGTAACTTATTTTTTACAATCACTATATGTTCCTCTTTTTTCTAACTCATATATTCTAGTTCTATTTTATTCATCAAGTAAAGAAAATATCAAGTTTTCTGAATTGGGGTTTATTTTACTTAAAGTAAAAATTATGTTTGAGTAATTGGTTTGCATACTATTCAAGAAAATAGGTTTGAAATATTTGTCTTTTACTTCAAATTTAATATTTATTAATTGATTCAATACATAATGAAATTTATTTATATGTTGTACCATATTTTCACCATTTTTCATTTTGAGTTTGAACAATTTTTGCTTCAATTCTATTGTAGCACCACCAAATTGTGATGCAAATAGTTTTTTCAATGTTTCTCAAATGAAATTAGATGTCTTGGATAGATATATATGATAAAATTAAGGATCAGGTAGACCTAGGCCACTAATCACTATCTCCTTCTAGTCCTTGATATCCCATTTAACTCCTTCATAAACATCTTTCGGTCTCTTTGTTTTTATGTTTATGATGTCCCATTTGTCCATATTGATCACTAGTTGGGTTTTGACTTATCATGTGTGAACATATCTACTTTTAAATTTTATGATGAGACTTAGATTTTATGTCTTACCCCACATATAATAGATTAGCTCATAAGACATTAATTTCAACCAAAAAAGTTATCCTTTACAAATAATGTATTCCCAAATTTGACTATTAATGACAAATAATAACACAAATAAAACATCCAACTATAGATCATTATACCAAATAACTTATTAAAAAAACTTTATAAAACTATGCAACACAAATTTAAACTATATAAGTATACAAATAGACCTAAATAATATAAAACTAATTAGACAAAAAGACTATAATTGAAATACTAAACTAATTTATAATAAAATTAAATATCGAATCATGAAGTATAGAGAGTGGAATGTGGCATTGAATGGAGAATCATATCCGTTGAAGGTAGCCAATAATTGCATGCATAGCAGATTATGCACATGAATGTCAACTAGGTGAATCACATGTACGATTATGAGGTTCTTTGCAAATATGTGATGGTGTTCAGATCCTGAATAAGATGATGCATGTAGGATGTTAAGGCATAGTGGAATTATTACAGTACAAGCATAGAGAGTGATAGTGAATAGACAAGTGACCAGGACTACTACGTGATTGTATATTTGATACATCAAAATGCAATAAGATGTCACCCATGTGGGCGAGACAGTCTAGTTTACAAGGAGTAGCAGAGCAGGATTATTTTCAGACGTAAGTTGGCAGAAGGTGTATGAATCGTATGGAAGAGTGCAATGAACAAAGATTAAGACATTGACTCCACATAAAAGTGTAGCAGAGCAGGATTATTTTCAGACATAAGTTGGCAGAAGGTGTACGAATCGTATGGGAGAGTGCAATGAACAAAGATTAAGACATTGACTCCACATAAAAGTGTAACATGCACGACCAAAGTTGTTTGATGACAACAATCACATATATTAACTTTGGCACAAATTACCTCAAAAATGCAAATCATGTTAATAAATTTATTTTCACTATAAATTCATTATCATAGATTTTAACCCATAAACTTAGCGAAACTGTATAGGCTATGGTCTCACACATAAGAGAAATGGCACTTTAATACCAAATCTTAAAAAAGGTCAGAGCTTTACCTAGAACATTTCAATATTTTATTCATACATATGTATCAGAGTTTTACCTAGAACATTTCATTATTTTATTCATGCATATGAGACATACATATAAGGTATTAATGTCCTTTTAATGAGGAGTCACTATTATCACACAAACTTTATATTCTATTTTCTTACCATCTAAACAAGGTGAGTTGTTATAACTCATGATAATATATTCATCTTCACACTATTCTAATATCACATTAATAATAACATTAATGTGATATATTAACAAAGCAATATTTCTAGCATCCCCTTCATTAGTATGAATATGGGGAGAAAATAACACTTAAGAATTGAAATAAACATGTATTTGACACACATTGATGGTTGGAAACACATTTATTATGGAGAGGGACCCATCAACCAATCCATGGGAACGCATCAATCAACCAAACAAAAGCAGTGGAAATGGCCTCACTATAACCTTTATCAAGAATATTTTTTCTTACAATAGCTATGGTATAAACCTCCACTTTATTTTTACTAGCATACCACACACATGAAAAGAGATACTTATATATTCTTATTAGCAGATACACACTCATCAAAATATATATTCTTCATTACCTTTAATATAAGAATATTATTTTATCACTTCCTCCTTTTTGTTAGAAGAAAATTCTTCCCAATCACTTTCTTCTTTTTAGTTTCCAGTAGCCAAAGAAGGCTATACTTTAATATACCAATAATGAGATCTTGTGCTCTCTATTTTCAATTTATATTATTGTGTCCATGCTCCTTATAATAATAAAAATGATAAAATTTCATTAGAGATTACTTATGCTTATCTGATTTGAAGGATGAGCTAAGTGTTTTATTAGAATTTGGAATAGAAATATAGTAAAAACTATAAAACAAATTGTGACAAGTAGAATGAAAGAAAAGTACTGAAATACATGAAACACAATCAAATGAAAGAAGACTAACTATGAAAAATACATGCATATTTCCATTTAGTCAAAACGTGCATGTCCTCTATTGGTCAATTATGTCCTTTGTGGAAAAACATGGAAATCATGGCACAATCATCTACGACTATTGAAAACATGAATGTGTGTTGAAATTTGACCTTTGGATGCGCACAAGACCTATAAATAAACTATTCAATGTTAAAACCCTAATAGGGCTTACAATAGCTGAAAACCTACAAAGAGAATGGGTGAGTGTAATGGGCTAAGTTAAATGTAATCACCCCATGATGTTTGATTGTTGTGTACGTATCCAATACTCTGAAGAGGGAAATCAAGCCCACATAATTCTCTCACTTAGATTTCTTTATGTAATTATGCTCCTTTTAGATGTATGCATCTAGAGATGGCTTGAATAATTGATAAATTTTTTCTTGACTTGAATAAAATAAGCTCTTGACTTGGCTAGAGACTCTTTCAAATGATTAGAATCATATTTTGAAAGAATAGAGAAGTTTTGCTCCATGTGCAATAGTGTAATTGTGCCTTCATATTGAGATTTTAAATTGATTTCTAATTGGTATAATAAGTGTCTTAGATGTGCATTTATAGTAATTCAAATTTTAAAAACCTTACTCTACCTATCCTAAAAATGCATACCAACTAGTAAGGGAGGATCTAAATTTGAAAACTAGTTGTTGCTAAGGTAAAGGTCAGGATCGACCCATAGTGGTCAAGACTACAATAGGGGTCAAGATCAACTGATACTATTGACCCATACTGATCAATCCTATCCTGAAAGGAAAAGTCTGAGCTTTTGAATTTGGGATGTTCGTACAGATGCTTAGAGTGATTTCTAGTAATTTGAACATTTATGTAAGCATAAGATAACAAATTATAAAGGGATAGGTATGTATAAGTACTTTGGATACTTTGGATATAATGAGATGGATAAATAGGTCTAGAGTAGGTGATCAAGTCAATCAAAGTGAAAGTGGGAAAAACTCACATTATAAAGTATTCATGACCAAATTTGACTGATTACATTTGCCCCTTTTTAGTCTAGAAATGAAATTAATAGAATAAAAATAAATATATACCTGAGTATGCACCACACACTTTCCCTTTTGGAGGAAGATCCAATCATGTAAGGTGTTCCATGGAAAATATTGTATGTGTGAAACCCATGTTTCGCTTATGAATTTGCTTGGAGATGATGCTTCCTAGAAGTGTTGGAGAATCAATACTTCCTATGAAGCACTTAGAGAGATTTGGTTCCTTAACTGAATCAATGGTGAACTAAGGATGATCACAACCGAATTTGAATTGATATTGTATAGAAAATAATACCCATTAAAGGATGAAAAAATCTCAATTTGTCTTATTGGTCTTTGTAAGCCCGAAATGGAAATAGCTGGGAATCCATAATGAATTTGTAAGTAATAATGTTAGAAGGTACTAAACCTCCAGACTGTGTATTATGCACTTTAATTGAATCAATCATTACATATGGTTTATATATTTAATTATCACTTTCTTCCTTAGTTTCTATATGCATGATCAAAAGAGAATGGAGTACATCTATGCTCCTACCATCACTATGGATAACAAATAATATTAAAAACATGACATGAATCTGTATAGTTCCCCCATTGATAAATGTAGAATTTGTAACTATATATAGATGTAATTTTAAAATTTGTTTGAAGCTTGTGCAGGAATTTGTATCATGCACCCAAAATTATATGAATTTGTATTTTTTTCTAAAATGTGAGTGAATATGCATTGCAAATGCCCCCATACTCTATACCAATGATTGAATTTTAAACCATTCTTAAGTCTTTGAAATTATATTTTGTACCCAAAACCTATTTTTACTCATGGAGGCTTATCTCACGTATGAAAAGTCCATTGAAATTCCCCTCTTTTGAGGTGATGAAATGTGTATCCTTAAAATGACTCATCTCAAAAGAAAATTTAATTGTATCATGCATATTAAGATGCAATCATTAAATAATTTAGCATATTGAAAAGTATGTCAACATAGTAAGATATGTGCCATTTGAATCATGTATGTAATATATAAGACCTATAGAAATGTATCAATGAAGCATATAATTATTAATTGTGCAATGAGAATCCTATGCATTAATCAGTGGATGATATGGATAATGGCAGTCATCAAATTTAACAAGCTCAACAAGCACACAAACATAATAAGTACAATGTCATATAATAAGGCCAAAATTCACACATAAGGGACATATTCAAATGTCATATAATCAAATATTGCACATACAAGGCCAAGTGGCATAGACAAAGGACATTAATAATGTTTCAAGCAAGAGGCATGCTTAAATGCCACACAAAACAAAGGGCAAAGGGTCACAAGTAATGTACATGTTCAAATGTTGTACATACAAAGCAAGCTTTCATAATTATGTTCAAGCAATTACATACAAGTGCCAAGAGTCATACATAATAAAAAAACAATTCTAAACTGATATGTATAAATAATAACAACAATGGAGCATATAAATAGAAACTAGTCTACACCATGTATATGTAATGTGATAATATCCTATAAAATAACGTATCCATATACACTATGTAAGATAAAGATGTTAGCAAATATTTATGAAGAGTACATAGCTCAATAGTATAATATTTATAGAATAGTAACACCTATAAATACTATAACTTATGGATAAGATGCCCCTAACATGGCATGGCTTGTGCCTAAAGGCAAGTTTAACATCTTAGTCTATGTGAAGTTTGTATGTCTTACATAACATTCATGAATGTTGATGAAATGCATGTGTGATAGAAAAAGAGTATGATATCTATAAATCATGAGATAAATAGCATATGTCAATAATGTAAAATAGATGTCTAATCATGTTCAAGTCCTGATTTTAGATTTTTATAATATTTTAAATGTTTTTGTATTTTCAAAATATTTGATTTTTTTTAAAATACTTTTCGAATTTTTTTACAAGCACAAAATAAAATAATTGATGCAACTATTGGTTCGAAAGTAGAAGAAAGGGAAGGGATTTAAACAATCTGCAACATGTATCAAGGAATATTATGTACTGAATATGATGGCATGGCCATGTACAAGTAGGGAACCCCCATTGTATATGTGAATGCAATTAAAAATCATGTGGGAAACATAATAGATATGCATAAAAAGCATTGTAAATCCTCATCTCATTGAATGTCCTCTTGTCAAAGCATGTAACACACATGTATGCAAAAAATATCACACAAAAAAAATATTTTGCATGAATAACTACTATTTTGTAAAATGGAACTAAATGCAATATACAAAAACTAGATGTATTAAGGCTATGCTTGCTTATTTTCTGATTTGGCTATGAAAATGGTACAGGACAAGATCAACCAACTCAAGACAGTACGGACAATCAGCTATATCTATTATTAGATGATAGTCTTTGATAGAAATATGTAATTTGCTTAGTTTAGAATGTGAAAGCAATAAGGTTAATGGAAAATTATGGCATTATAGACCATTGTGTTGGACTTTTCAAATTTGGAAAGCGAAGAATAAGAGCCAAGAGACCAAAAAAGAGTCACTAAAAGCCAAGGGCTATAATAATTTGATCAAATCAATCATGTGTAAGATGTATAAGAATAACATGATAAAACAAATCAAGAAGCTATGAAAAATTAGACTATTACATTTTAAATTATTTTAATTTTTTTAGAATATTTGAATTTGCAAAATACCAACCAATGATCATGTTGAACACAATTGTCTACTGAGAGGGAGGTGAATCAAAAGATACTCTAAAACTAGTTATTCCAAACTTTTAAAGGAAATACAAATTCATATGTAAGTAAGGAATAGATACAAAAATCACACACACACACACACAAAAACATATGACATCATATTTTTATGTGGAAACCCAAAGGGAAAAACCATAGTGAGAAACAACTGCTAGAAACTATTATTCTAATCCAACCTCACATAAAACTACCTTACTGGCAAACCTCACTAGTTACATTCAAGGACACCAATCCTTAGGAGACACCAATCCCCTAGCTGAGCACCAACTCAGTTTAACCTTACCGGTTATAAGATTTAAGGGAACCAACCCTAAGGAGACTATAATCACCTAATCTGAGCACCAAATTAGTTTATCTGATGGCACCAATCAATCATAACTATGGAGTTATAACTCTAGCATACAAGAAAGATTCACAAATGAATATAGTTTAGCTTCTTTGTTACAAGTCTCATTTGTAACTGCTCAATCACTGTGTGTTCTTTCACTTCCTACTTGCTCAATGTCTGTCTGCATATACCTTTACACTCTATATCTGCATACATCTGGTTATGCTTTGTTCAGCCACACTTCATCCCCTTTCTTCTTCTCTATGTTTTACTCTGTATTCATATGTCTTTTTCTTCACAACCTTTTTGCTCTCTAGAAAATGCAATAGCAGCTTCCATGCAGTGATGCGTTAAGATTCATATTTATACACTAAACTTTTAGGGTTTTTGACTTATCAATTGCATTCACATTTTATATGCACCTAATCAATTCTGATTTTGCATCCTTATTTAATGTGTATTTAACTTTTTCACTTTCCCGTGTCTTGGTTCTTGCATCAAACAACAATTGTCACTTCTCTTTTCCATCTTTTACAATTATGGGATTTGGGTCTTTTTTACACCGATTCTTGGATCAACCATTTTAGTATTTATTGGGACAATCAATCTTGAGCCCTGTGCAATCACCTATCAATTTTGTTTATTTCTCCATTTGCCCATTGGAACTTATTAAATGCTTGCCTTTGATATTTTTCTTCATGCTAACTCTAGCTATCGAGCCCCTTTTATGTTTTCCACTATATCTTCTACAGTAGGATCACTTTTTCTCCTTTAGCCTTTTCTATTATGCTTGACCTTTGCTTTTGTCTTTGGAACTATTTACAAATGATCTATTCTATTTTCCTGACTTAACTCTTCAAGCTCATTCTCTTCATGCTCTTTCTCTCGAGCTTATCTTCTTCGGGCTCTTTCTCATGCTCATCTTCTCGAGTTATTCTCTTTGGACACATTTCTTCAAGTTTGTCTCTTTGGGCTCTTTTTTGGGCTCATTTCTTTGTGCTCATCCTCTTCAGGCTTATCTTATTCGTGTTCCTTTTTCCTGACTTATTCTTTCAGGCTCATCTTATTTGAGCTTATTTCCTTCTCCAGCTTATTTTTTGAAGTTTTTTTTCTTGGGCTCTTTGTCCGACTTTCCCCTTTAGACTTTATTCTTCAAAATTTTTGTCTAAGTCATTTCTTTAGACTTTTTGTTCGAGTCTCTTCGGATAATTTTCCTGAAGTGTTTCTTCAAGATAATTTATCTGACAAAATTGTCCTTCAGCTTCTTTCTCTGAAGGTCCACCTGCCCTCTGAAGGTCCACTTTCCCTTTGAGATTTTTGAAAAGTGCCCTTCGGACTTTTCTTCGATGGTTCGCATACCATTCAAAATTTCTCCCAACTGCCCTTCAACTTCTTTGGAAGGGTCCACATAACCTTCAGAATTATTACAAAGGTGCACTTTCCCTTCGGGATCTTCCAAAACTACCCTTCAAAATTCTTACAAAGGTGCACTTACCCTTCTGGCTATTCCAAAACTACCCTTCAAAATTCTTACAAAGGTGCACTTGCCCTTCGAGATCTTCAAATGACCCTTCGGCATTTTTGGAAAGTCCTTTCGACGTCTTTGAAGGGGTTCACATACCCTTTGGCTTTTTGCAAATTGCTCTTCAACCTTTTGTAAAGTGCCCTTCCAATTTTCTGGAAGGGTCCACATACCCTTTGGATTTTCTTGAATGTACCCTTCGTATTTTTGTTTCAGGATAATTTTCTGAAAAGGACTTGACAATTTTTTTGAGAGAATTATCCTTGCCACTTTTTTTGAAAGAATTCCTTTGAAGGAATTCTTCAAGACTATTTCGGGTTTTCCACCCTTCTTAACTTATGTACATAGAGAAGTAAAGCCACTCAAAAATATTGATTGCCTCTTCTAGACCCTTTCAGTTTTTCCACTTTGATTGACTTGTAGATTTGAGAGAAGCAAAGCCACTTGGAAATCTTGATTGCCTCTTCTAGACCCTTTTGGGTTTTTGACATTACTTGACTTATCAACTTGAGAGAAGCAGTCCCTCTTTAAAATCCTGATTACTTCATCTAGACCCTTTCGGGTTTTTACCTTTACTTAGCTTATCAACATAAAGAAGTAACGTGCTTGTAAATCCCTGATCACCTCTTCGTTGGACCCTTTCGAGTTTCCCACATTTCTTAGCTTATAATAATAAGAGAAGTAAGATGCTCCCAAAACCCCAATTACTTCTTCTCTAAACCATTTCAGACTTTTCACTTTGCTTAGCGTATAATCACAAGAGAAATAAAGCACTTGTGAATCCTCGATCACTTCTTCGCTAGACCAATTCAAACTTTTCTCATTGCTTGACTTGAGAAAGAAAGGGATGTTAAGTCATGTCAAAGCTCTTATTTGTATTGTTTGGCTTGACCCATTTGGATTTTTCATCCAACTTGACTTGACAAGATTATGAAGTAAAGGTATTGGAGATATCTGATTAACACTGCAAGTTTGTTCAACTCATCCTTTAGCATTAATGTAGAATAACACTTACTTCCTTTGACATCAATGACAATATCACAGACATTAATGACTATTTCCAACAATCTCCCCTTTGTCATTAATGGAAAAACATTATCAAAATGCCTTAACTCTTCTTATCTCCATTTTTCTTGCTCCTCCTTTCATTCTACTTCTTTCTCCCCCTTTGACATTAATGATAAAGAGTCCTTGCCATAACATTCACTATTAGCTTGGTTGTTCTAATCCTCAGACTTGGCTGGTTAGAGCACTGTGAGAGAAACTCCCCCTTAGGTAGTGGCACATTTGCCTAATCTTTCCTTGGACACATTCAAATCTGATTACATTGGCTCCATTATTCCTCAAGATATCATGTTTATAACATTGGTCTAAAATACCAATCAATTAGTCGACATATCTCTCTAAATAGTCTACTCTCACCATACCAGCTATCTCACCTGTGTGTCCTCCATTGTTATTCACATAACAATGGGACTAAAACTATTACACTCAATTGCTTTTTCTCTTAATCCAAGAGTTAGAAATTACTTCTTCAGTACTCCCCCTAGATTCATGCATTCATCTAGTTGTTCCTTTACTGACATTTACCAATTGTTGGCCCACTGGTTGCCATTGCACCAAAAAATTGACGTTTTGGTGCTAGAACACTTCGTGAGAAGCTCCTCCTTAACCAATCACACATTTTTTCGCATGCTAAAAACTTACCCAGAGCTAATTTCTCTAGATTTAAGCTACAAACTCCTTCAGAGCAGATTTCTACAGACTCCCCCTTGCACTATTGTCTTACTAATAATCAATGCAAGACTACTCATCATAGGATCACTTGCACATCAATATAGCATTAGTCTAAAAATACCAATCAACAATATTCATATCTCTATATCATTTGATGTTATAATCTTGGAGCAACTATATTTGCTTCCCACTTGGAGGTCTCCATATTTTGACTCTGGAACTTTGCACAACAATTTCAACACATTTGAGGTGTAGTTCAATCTTGACTACATATTTTGTTCTTTTGAGATCTTCAATTTGAGTCTTTAAAATCACCACCATCTGATCAGATTCTTCAAGACTCTTGGACAGATTTTCAATTTCCTTTTGTGCAATCTTCTTTTGTTCTGAGTTTTCCTTCCTCAAACTATCAATCTCATTTAGGGTGCATATGAGTTCTCCTTTCAAATCCACTTCTCCTTCCTCTTCATCCCAGTCTTCATCCTCATATTGATTTTAAATATTTTGAGGTTGATTCTATTGTCATGAATAGAGATTCATTTCCACTTGCTACAAAGGCACAGTCATCATCATTCAAACTCTCACTGTATTCCATTGAATCATTATCTTCCTTTATGTATAAACCTTTCTTGTTCTTGGAGAAGTTCCTTCTTTGGAAATGGCGAGGTTTTAATCTTGTACCATCCTCTTGTTCAAAATCACCATGTTTCTTATAGTGACATTTGGCTTTAAAATATCCTATTCTACCATAGTTAAAACACTTTAGGGGTAACTTACCTTTGTATTTACCAGATCCTATTTTTAGTCTTCTAACAAAGTTGGTGACTTCCTCATCTGCGTCCTCAAATTTTGATGTAAATGCTTCATCTTCCTTTGTCTGTTTGGGAACTTTGAAAGCAACTTCTCTTTTGGAAGAGTCTACATCACCCATTCTCATCTCATAGGCAATAAATGTTCCATGCAACTCATCAACAGTGAGTTTGTCCAAATCTCTTGCTTCCTCAATTTCAAAGATTTTTGAATCATATCTCTTTGGCAACGATCTCAATACTTTTTTGACTATGGTCGATTCTTCCATTTATTCACCAAGGCCTCTGATGGCATTCACTATTTCATCTACCTTGAGGAGGTAGTCGACAATCTTTTCTTCTTCAGTCATTTTAAGACTCTCACACTGCCCCTTGTAGGTTTGTAGCTTTGTTTGCTTCACTTTGTCATCTCCTTCATAAATACTCTTCAACTTGCCCCATATGTCTTAAACATTTTTTCAATGCATGACTTTGACAAATGTTTAATTTGAAAGTCCACATAGAATGACATTCTTTGCTTTGGCATTACTTTCATATGCCTTCTTGGTTGCCTGATCAGTAGGAGGTACAACTAGAGGTGTATATCCATTGACTAATGACATCCATATATCCAATCTTAATGAGGACATATATGTTGTGATTAGTATGCTTTAGAAAGTGTAGTTGGTTCCATCAAATAGGGGTGATTTGTTTATTGAGGATCCTTCATGACTAACCATTGTGTTCACTATCCAAGATCTACCTGAGTCGATTAGACTTCTCCTAAGGAACCTTAGGCTTTGATACTAATTATTGAACACAATTGTCTACTAAGAGGGGGGTGAATCAGTAGATGCTCTAAAACTGGTTATTCCAAACTTTTAAAGGAAATACAAATTCATATGCAAGTAAGGAATAGATGCAGAAATCACACACACAAAAACACATGACACCAGATTTTTACGTGGAAACCCAAAGGGAAAAACCATAGTGAGAAACAACTGCTAGAAACTATTGTTCTAGTCCAACCTCACGTAAAACTAATGTTGACATTGTGGATTGCACCCTCTGAAAGGATACTCAGCTCCTTTCCTCCATGTGGCATAATGGAAACATTCCTCTTGCTATGGGTGGCAAACTTGAGGGATGGATCTCTAGATTAAGGGATAGCTCCCCTTGATGCACCTTGAGGCCATGGATCTCCTACTGCTAATAATGCGGGGGGTGAAAAGAGAGAGAGAAATTGAAAAATAGAACCTAACTAATGTGGTGATGCACTAAACTAGTTGGGCTACTCAGCTTTTACCTACACTTTACACCAAAGAGAAGTCAACAGACACTTAATTCAAATGAGAAACTAACTACATCAATGTTTCAACAAGGGATCCTATGAAGGTATAGGGAGGAAGAAACTACCAGAGGTGTTCAAGAGACACACTATTGGACAATCTATTCATATGCGCCTATGCTTCGAACTGGACACTTCTTGTTGACCTGTAAAAACGGATTCATAATACATTACATATGCTAGTATAAACTTATGAAAGCATTAAACGAAATGATTGAACATAAGATGAGACCATAGACATATACAAAAGTGTAACTCAAATGGAGGTAAAATGCTTCTTTTGATTCAAGGTAAATTTCTTCAGGGCTTTGCCATACAAAGCTGAGAGATATTTTTTTTAAAAATAAGTTATAATTATATATAGGACTGGGAAAACAAGTCATTGACCAGTCAAGGGAAA
Source organism: Torreya grandis (assembly GCA_037957365.1). Taxonomy (NCBI): domain Eukaryota; kingdom Viridiplantae; phylum Streptophyta; class Pinopsida; order Cupressales; family Taxaceae; genus Torreya; species Torreya grandis. Next base: position 1,014,373 of record JARHVA010001134.1, read on the forward strand.
GAAACCCATGATGCATTAATCACTCCTACAATGACCATCAGCCCATGTTTCTACCATCTCTTCTTAAATGCATATGTGAAATCCATGTTATAGGTGCTTAAGTCATTGCCCTTGTTGTCCAGGCTTGTAAGAGCATGTATTATTTCTCCTAATAACCGATAAGGCAATCCCAAAGATATATTGACCGGGCCATGCCCTCTTTGATGCTGAGCACAACTAGTTTTTCAATGGAAAAACAAGGAAACACAGGTCGTTCCTCTTCAATGCTCACAACTAATTCTTTTATTGGTTTTTAGTGTAGACTATTTCACCTAAGTGTATTCAATTCTCCTGTCAATGATTCCTATACCACCTGCCTTGGTCTAGTTCATCCTTGGGGCTGCACTTTGACTCACTGTGCCACCTAGACCATTTTGATTTTTTGTTCTATGTGCATGTGGCCACGTTCTGGGTTACCTGCTTTGCTTTTTCCTTGCTATTTTTTCCCTTTTCCTGGCAATTTGGGCTCTCAATGTTTATGAATCTCCTCCCAAGCTCCTTTCCTTGTCAGGTCATTGAGTCATTCCTTGAGTTCTCAGGTCTTTGAATTTATTCAGATAAAATGTCTAAAGGAATTCCTTTAGACATTTTGTCCGAAACAATTCTTCTTTTTCTGAGTTTGCACTTTTGGACCTTCTTCGGTGGCCTTTCTTTCCTTCATTCCTTTGAAGAAAAAGTTTGAAGGAATTATTTCAAACATTTTATCCAAAATAATTGTTCTTTGATTACTCCCTAATGGCTAGCTCACCACCTTGAAATTGACGTCTTTGAGCTTGTCACCAGACATTTGAATCCCAATGGCTAGTTTATCACCTTGAAATTGACGTTCGTGGGCCTGTCACCCCCTTTGGCAATTCCTTTAGATTTTTGCAAATTAACTTTTCCAAAGGGAAAGTGGCCCTTCAAAAAAAATGAAAAGGTCCTCTTTTCAAAGCCCAATGCCCTCTACAGGGACACCTACCCTTCGAACTCTAGTCTTCTGAATTCTTTCAAACTTTCTTTGGCTATCAAAAATTTTCAGACAAAATGTGCGAAGGAAATCCTTCAAACATTTTGTCTAAAAGAATTCACTCTTTGAGTTTTCCTCTTTAGATTTCCTTCTGACAAAAAGTCTGAAGGAATTCTCTCTTTGGCCTATCAACTTTTTTGAAGGGCAAGTCCTTTTCAGTCTTTTGGTGTTTCCCCTTTGCTTTGACCAGCTACCCTCTGCAAGGGTAATTCAAACCCAAATTTTCCCTTCGAGACTTTATAAAGGTCCATTTTTCTCATTGTCTACCCCCCATAAGGGTTCCTTGGCTTCCAAGTAACTTTTTGAAAGAATTATAAAGGTCCATTTGGTAACTAAGTACCCCCCACAAGAGCACCTACCCTTTGGACTTTTTGCAAATGACCCTTTGGCCTTTTGAACTTGGTCTATTTTGCTGATAAAAAGCCTTTCAAAGTAACCTACTTGCCTTTTCAAGCATTTGAGACCAAAACAAGTTTCAAGTCGACTCTTTCTTGCCATACCCAAAATCACTTGGCAAGCAAAAGAGGAAAACACTTGGTTTTTTCATGGAAAATGACCTGTCAAAAAAATTTGCACAAGGCAGCTGAGGGATGAACTAGCCAGAACTTGGATCAAAAGACTTTTGCAATAAAAGGGAGAGGGATGCCCAATTTTGGCCTACAGGACCAAAAATTGGTCAACAACTACCTTACTAGAAAACCTCACTGGTTACATTCAAGGACACTAATCCATAGAAGACACCAATCCCCTAGCTAAGTACCAACTTAGTTTAACCTTATCGGTTACAAGATTTAAGGGCACCAACCCTAAGGAGACTCTAATCCCCTAATCTGAGCACCGACTCAATTCTTCTGATGACACCAAGTTATCAAAACTATGGAGCTACAACTCCAACATACAAAAAGGATTCACAAATGAATCCAGTTCAGCTTCTTTGTTATAAGTCTCATCTATAACTACTCACTCATTGGTCAATCACTGTGTGTTCTTTCTCTTCTTATTTGCTCAGTATCTTTCTGCATATACCTTTACACTCTATATCTGCATATATTTGGTTATGCTTTGTTCAACCACACTTCATCCCCTTTCTTCTTCTCTATTTTTTACTCTATCTTCATATGTATTTTTCTTGATATCCCTTTTCCTCTTTGGAAAATGCAATAGTAGCTTCCATGTAATGATATGTTAAGAGTCATGTTTATACACTAAACTTTTAGGGTTTTTGACTCATCAATTGCACTCACATTCTATATGAACTTAAATGGTTCTGATTTCACATCCTTCTTTAATGCATATTTAACTTTTGCACTTAATTGTGTCTTGGTTCTTATATCAAACATCAATTGTCACTTCTCTTTTCCATCTTTGACAATTGCAGGATTTGGGTCTTTTCTACGTCGATTCTTGGATCAACCATTTTAGTATTGATTGGGACAATCAATATTGAGCCTTGTGCAATCACCTGTTGATTTGTCTATTTCTCCATTTACCCGTTGGAACTTATTAAATGCTTGCTTTTGATCTTTTTCTTCGTGCCAACTCTAGCTACTGAGCCCCTTTTATGTTTTCCACTATATCTTCTACAGTAGGATTGCTTTCTCTCCTTTAGCCTTTTCTATTATGCTTGACCTTTGATTTTGTCTTTATAACTATTTGAAAATGATCTATTCTATTTTCTTGACTTAACTCTTCAAGCTCATTCTTTTCATGCTCTTTCTCTCTGGCTCATCATCTTCAGGCTCATCTTCTCAGGCTATTCTCTTTGGGCTCATTTCTTTGGGTTTGTCTCTTCAGGATCTTTTTTGGGCCCATTTCTTTGGGCTCTTTTCTTTGGGCTCATCCTCTTCGAGCTCATCTTATTCGTGTTATTCCTTCCCGACTTATTATTTTAGGCTCATCTTATTCAGGCTTATTTCCTCCTCCAACTTCTTTTCTAAAGTTTTTCTTCTTGGGATCTTTGTTTGACTTTCCCCTTCAGACTTTCTTCTTCAGACTTTTTGTTAGAGTCATTTCTTTGGACTTTTTTTTTTAGTCTCTTCGGACTACTTTTCTGAAGTAATCTTTTCAGGACAATTTTCTTGAAGTATTTCTTCAGGACAATTTCTCTGAAAAAATTATCCTTCAACTTCTTTCTCCAAAGGTCCACTTTCCCTTCGATATTTGTGAAAAGTACCCTTCAAAATTTTCTTTGACGATCCACATACCCTTCAAAAAATTTCCCAACTACCCTTCAACTTCTTTGTAAGGGTCTACATACCTTTCAAAATTCTTACAAAGGTGCACTTGCCCTTCGGGCTCTTCCAAAACTACCCTTAGGAATTCTTACAAAGGTACACTTACCCTTCAAGCTCTTCCAAAACTACCCTTCAAAATTCTTACAACGGTACACTTGCCCTTTGGGCTCTTCCAAAACTACCCTTGAGAATTCTTACAAAGGTGCACTTGCCCTTCAAGCTCTTCAAATGACCCTTCGACATTTATGGAAAGTCCTTTCGATGTCTTTGAAGGGGTTCACATACCTTTTGGCTTTTTTCAAAGTGCCCTTAGGCCTTTTGTAAAGTTCCCTTTGGATTTTCTTTAATATACCCTTCAGATTTTTATTTAGGGAAATTTGTTTGAAAGGACTTGACAATTTTTTCGAAAGAATTGTCCTTGCCACTTTTTCCAAAATAATTCCTCTGAAGGAATTCTTCAAGACTATTTTGGTTTTCCATCCTTCTTGACTTATGTACGTAAGAGAAGTAAATCCACTCACCCAATTGCCTCTTCTAGACCCTTTTGGGTTTTCCACTTTGCTTGACTTGTAGATTTGAGAGAAGCAAATCCACTTAGAAATCTTGATTGCCTCTTTTAGACCTGTTAGGTGAATATTTTGTCACCAGGTAACTGATGAGAAAAATAGGTGATTTCAACCACATCATAAGGAGATTGGTCGGCCAAGTGTGCAGGTTTACCACATCAAAAGGGGACAAATCTCTCCTCTTATCAAGGGGAGGTTCCCTGTAGCTATATGGGGGGCTATATACTATATATATATATACAAAAAATAACACTCAGGGGTAGGAAAAAACCATCCATCTCTCTTATTTTAGAGATGATGTTCACAAACAAAGGAGAAATCTAGGTGAAAACACTAAAGGCACTTCTCTTCTTTCAGAAGTGGTCTTGCAGCAAATAGCAGATGTTCTTTCTGATAGGTAACAAGGGGTGTAGTAACCAACAAAAAAAGGTGTAGCACAAAGTCTCCACCTCAACTGCCCAAGAGTGAAATATGAAGGACAATGAGGGCACAAAGTCATCCCAAGGTCCTTTACAAAGAAACAAAAAATAGACAAACACACTAAAGGCAATTATGGCAGCACAAAGTGTTCCCACATTTGGCTTCGGGACACCTTCCTGATTACTTCCACTAGTTCTGCTTATTTCATTAAAATAGACAATAACACATTCAGGAAACATACATAAGAATAATCTCCTAAATGACACAAGTTATTACAGCACAAAGTCTGAAAGTAACTTGCTTTCTCATTCAAATAATGAAATATGATTAACAATCTGAGCTCAAAGTCTCAGTAATCGCCTCTCAATTTTGGTAGAGTTTTGCTTCTATATCCAAAAATATCTCCTTTGCATAAAATAAGAGATTACAATATATAGCAACCAAGAAAGGCTTGGTGCTTTTTTTCATGGAATGGCCCATGCTGCATTCAATGCCTTGAATGCACTTTTAGTTCAGTCAAAGAGGCCATGCTAGAATAGGGCCTCTGCCTTAACTGTGGCATGTTAATTCATCTCAAATATCTTCTCCTCAGCATGGGTTGTCTGATTTTTCTCCAAATATGTACACAGTTGTCCCCTCGCTTTTATTCTAAGGGAGAAAAATAGACTACACCTTTTAATGCTTGCGAGCTCAGATGTCTACTTGGTGGACTGTTCCACCTACTAAAAATAACTCTTACATAGATATTTCTAGTCTTTCCCTCTTTCATGTTGCAATTTGAGCTCTCGAGCTATCTCTTTTCCTTTATACAGGCTCTTTTGGCTTCCTCTTCAGCTGGTCGCTTAGTAATGAAGTCCTTCAGGTTTCGCACCACATTTAAAAATTAATGGATATTTCATTTCCTTGAATTTGACGTCCATGGGGATGTCACTGGTTGCTGGTCACTTTGAACCACTTTGAACCATGAGAGTTCATTGGTTCAACAGTTCGAGTGGTCTTATCAGCTCCTTAGTTCCATCACTTTCTTTGTTCATTCACTTTTTTTGGTTCAATCCTTTTTTTGCTCTTTAGTTGAACCATCTCTTTGAATTGGTCTCTGGAATCTTCCGCTTCTTTCCTTTGCTCAGAGCTTTCTTTGAACCTTTGAACCCATTGAACCCGTTGAACCATTTTGGTTCAAGGTTCAACGGTTCATCCTCTTTCGTAGAAGCCTTTGTTTTCTCTAAGTCTCTCGATCTTCAAAATTCCTTTGGCTTTATGTCTTTAAAACACCTCGAAGGGAAGGTGTCCCTTCAGGCCTTCAGAAATGTCCATTTCCTAGTCACCGAGAGCCCCCCCACAAGGGTACCTTCCCTTCAGGGTCCTTCAGGCGACCTTCTTCTTCAAATCCTTCAAAGTCCATAGAAACAACCTGTAGAGTCCATAGAAACAAGCCTGCAGAGTTTGTAGAAGCAAGCCTGCAGAGTCCATAGAAACAAACCTGCAAAATCCGTAGAAACAAGCCTGCAGAGTCTATAGAAACAAGCCTATAGAGTCTATAGAAACAAGCCTACGAAGTCTATAGAAACCAACCTACAGAGTCTGTAGAAACCAGCCTGCAGAGTCCATAGAAACCAACCTACAAAGTTCATAGAAACTAGCCTGCAGAGTCCATAAAATCATTCCTTTAGACAAAATGTCTTTGGAACCTCCTGAAGGGAAGGTGTCCCTTCAAGCCTTGAGAAAGGTCCATTTCCTGGTTGCCGAGAGCCCCCCGCAAGGGTAGCTTCCCTTCGGGGTCCTTCGAGCGGCCTTCTTCTTAAAATCCTTCAGATAAAATGTCCAAAGGAATTCCTTCAGACATTTTGTCCAAAGGATTTATTTCCTTTGCCTTAGTCGCTTCCCATTGAGCATTTGAACATTCCTTCAGACAAAAAGTCTGAAGGGATTCCTTCATACAATTTGTCCGAAGGATTTCACTTGTAAAATTTCACCGCAAAAAATCTTTTCGAAAGATATCTTTTTGTTCCCTTTTGTTCACTACCCTCCATAAGGGCACTTGCCCTTTGGGTTTTGGGGGACTCCTTTGAACCTTTCGATTGAACCGACTGATTGAACCAACCATGGTTCAACGGTTTAATGGTTCAACGAGTCAATGGTTCAATACTGTGTTTCGTTTATTCAATTGACTGATTAAACCAACTGCTTTGAACCATTCATTTAAACTTTGATTGAACTTTTTGAACCTTAAACCTTTGAGCCATTTCGGTTCAAGGTTCAATGGTTCAATGGGTTAAATCTTTCTTCTTTTCTCTAAGTCCTTTGAAGCCATTGAACTTACCGAAGCGGTTGAACTTTAAACTTTTGCCGAAGCACTTGACTCATCTAAGTCTGCCGACGTTGTTGAACCTTTGAACCCGTTGAACCTTTAAACCTATTGTAAGCAGGGTTCAATGGTTCAATGGTTCAATCCTTTGTTTGAAGCTTTTTGATGAACCTTTTGGTTGAACCTCAGTGTTTAACCAATCTCGAAATTGCCTAAGTGTTGGGAACTTGTTTCTTTGTGAGAACTAGCCTATTGAAGTCGTTGAACCTATTGAACCTGCGAGTACCTTAGCTAAACAAGCTTGAATAATGAAGAATTTGAATACTCAAAATAATTTTTGAGAAGGGAAGAGAGAATTTTGGCCTGCAGGACCAAAATAGTTCATATGTTGTCCCAAAAATGAGTGACAAATTTTGGAAGCAAGACCCTTTCAGGTTTTTGACATTACTTGACTTATCAACTTGAGAGAAGCAATCCCTCTTCAAAATCTTGATTACTTCATCTAGAACCTTTCAGGTTCTTACCTTTACTTAGCTTATCAACATAAAGAAGTAACGTGCTTGCAAATCCCTGATCGCCTCTTCGTTGGACCCTTTCAGGTTTCCCACATTGCTAAGCTTATAATCATAAGAGAAGTAAGATGCTCTTGAAACCCCAATTACTTCTTATCTATACCATTTCATACTTTTCACTTTGCTTAGCTTATAATCACAAGATAAGTAAAGCACTTGAGAATCCCCGATCACTTCTTTGTTGGACCAATTTGGACTTTTCCCATTGCTTGACTTAGGAAATAAAGCAAAGTTAAGTCATGTTGAAACTCCGATTTGCATTGCTTGGCTTGACCCGTTCAGACTTTTCATCCAACTTGACTTCACAAGATTGTGAAGTAAAGGCATTGGAGAAATATGATTAACACTGCAAGTTTGTTCAACTCATCTTTTGGCATTAATGCAGAATAGCATCTACTTCCTTTGACATCAATGACAATATCACAGACATCAATGACTATTTCTAACAAATCCCATCAAGATGAGAGCCATAATAATACTATGTAATAAATTGTGGAAGGATCACCTTTAGTGGATGAAAAGTGATAGATGTAGATGATTCAAAAATAGAAAATACATCAGGGGCCATAATGAAACTATTTAGATCACTACTCGTGTAATCATGTGTGGGAGGAGTAGCTCTAGGAGATGTAGAATGATTTGAAATCCAATTAGGACTAGTAGAAGACTGTGCCAAATCTTGTACTCTAGTATAACATTGTGCCAAATGTGTTCTTTGTATAACATGTTGATCTATACGTATCACCAATTTAGAATATGTTACACGTGATGGTGTTTTTTGTGAACTTGACACCTTTTTCCAGTATGCTTACTTTTGTATAAATTGCATTTCAAACTTTTGCATTTTTTCTGAATTGAACGATTTTGCATAGGTGCAACAATTGTAAATGTGTTTTTTTATTGAATGGATATATTAATGAACTATGGTAGTGGATGAGGAGGAGGATATATCATATATTGTGGAGGGTACTAATATTCAATTTCTAAAATTGTTACTATTTTGTTGTAATGAATGTACTTTAAACATTTATATACCATGGAAGGTACAACACAAAAATTCTATAACCAAGGGCATCCTAATATCATTTCAAAGACCCCATTATATGGTATAACTAGGAAAGGAGTAGATAATATAGCAGGGCCTATATAAAGGGGTGACACAATGTGTCATAAAGTAGTTTGTTGTTTCCCATTGAATATCTTGACAATTTTAGATGTTGTTTATATGTCATGTTGTGTTTAACACAATGAATAGAGTAGTTCCATTGTGTATTCATTCTTAGTTGATCCATTATCAACTACTACACTATGAATGGGTTGTTGATCAATATATACTTGTATATAAAAAACATGAAAATCATAATTATCATCCACTATCTCACTATCATCAAAGGTGATCATAGAATGTGGTTGTGTATTTTTAACAATTATACCAATAATTCCATCTAATGGATCAACATATGACTTAGAAATGTCTTATTGAAAATATTCAACTTAGCATTATTGTTGAATTTTCCTTGTTTGTGATTTAAAAATGTCTTATTGAAAATATTCAACTTAGCATTATTGTTGAATTTTCCTTGTTTGTGATTTAGAAAAGTCTTATTGAAAATATTCAACTTAGCATTTTCATTTAGTTGAGGCTTAGTTTTCTCCGTAGAAGTGCTTAGTTCAATGACATTATTATTAAAAACATCTTGAATAAGTTGCTTGATCTTGAACCATATGTTAGTAGAATGACCATTACATCTATGATAATCATAATTGCGTTGTTATTGAATGATTTACTTTTAGGTCTACTCATGTCAAACACAAATGGATTTGTTCTCCAATTTAGTTTTGTTAGTCACCTTACCTCATGTGCTTTACCTTAAGCAAGATAATAATAACCATAGTCATAATAAGCATATCCTTATGTGTGATAAGCAACATCATAATCATAACTATAATCATAACAAGCATAATACAACCATAACATCCATGAGAATTTAAACAATCAACCATTTTCCACCATATGTCTAAAATATAAGTAATACATGGTGCATATTGAGTGAGATGATTTTTGAACTTAGTGTGTAACTTTAATAACATCAGGAGTGCAATCAAGAAACTAAGAATTGGTAATAGGTTAAAAAATACTTTATCTAAATGTTTTTTTTTAAGATGAAATTTTGGTAGTACATAATGTTTTACAAAAATTTAAAATGTTTCTATGTGACAGGTGATAAAAAGATCTAATTACTATCACATACTCATCATCAGAACATTCATGTGGTTGTGTATTTTTAACAATTATACCAATAATTCCATCTAATGGATCAACATATGACTTAGAAATGTCTTATTGAAAATATTCAACTTAGCATTATTGTTGAATTTTCCTTGTTTGTGATTTAGAAATGTCTTATTGAAAATATTCAGCTTAGCAATATTGTTGAATTTTACTTGTTTGTGATTTAGAAAAGTCTTATTGAAAATATTCAACTTAGCATTTTCATTTAGTTGAGGCTTAGTTTTCTCCGTAGAAGTTCAATGACATTATTATCGATAACATCTTGAATAAGTTGCTTGATCTTGAAACATATGTTAGTAGAATTACCATTACATCTATGATAATCATAATTGCGTTGTTATTGAATGATTTACTTTTAGGTCTACTCATGTCAAACACAAATGGTGGAGGTAGAGTAATAATATTGCACTCAAGTAACTTTTGTATAAATTTATGAGGTAGTTTTAATACTCTAGAGAATTTCCTCCTTGGTTGTTCTAATAAAACAAGCTTGTTTGAAGGTTGAGATATAAAATTAACTATGATCTTTGCATCAACTTTAGTATATATTGCCTTAGCTTTATGTTGACTGTAAATTTTTCTAGGTGGAAAAATGGTGAAACTTAAGGTCAATAGTACATAGGACGCAGTCCCTCCTGAATGGTTAGTGAAGCTACCTTTATTGAAAGCAGTAAAGGTAAAAAAAAATAATATATATAATATATACATTCAAAATTGTTTGTTTTTAAGGGGTGTGGAACAACAAAAAAGAATGAAATGAGAAAAAATGAGGGAAAGTTCAGAAGAAAAAGAGGTGAGATAAAAATAAATTAGAGGGGAATTGATACCTACATATATCTTAGCCTAAATAACCCAAATGAGTGAGAAATACATAATTCAAATGAGTGAATGAAGACATCACCATAGAACTTTTGAGAAACAAAACTTTGTAGAAAACATCTATATTTCAGGTTAGAAATAAACATAAAAGTTTTACTTATTTTTTAATAGGGTTTTACTTTTCATCAACAAAGGACATGGATTAATTAAATGTGGAGTTTCGTTAGTCTTAATCATGTTTAAAATAAAAAGAGATTGACAATTTCACCTTGAATCATTTTGTAGAAAAGAAGAAATGAGAATAAAATGCATAGTACTCAGAGGTAATTTACACATTCATCAAGAAATTTGAGAGACACAAAGATCAACAAAAATTCCTTGAATTGATTCTCTTTAGAAAACTACAAATCTTCCCCCCTTTCAAAATATTTTTTTGTCAAAAAGTCCTTATATAATGGCTTACACTTGTATTTATAATAAAATTTGCATAACTACTTAGTTACCAACTTCTCCTTTTTTAATTGCACTTTTCAATATAACTTGCTTTTTATAAATATTATATTTCATATCATTATTTTATTATTATAACTTAATTTTATAATATTACATAAGCCTTAATGAAAAGTGCAATTTAGAAATATGATTAAATACAGATCTTAGGTAGAGAGAGAAAGCTAAGAATATTTGTTAGTAGTTGATTATGGTTTTTGCTAATCATGTAAGCTTTTTAATCTATACATTTTGTATTGTTGTACTACCAATGGGATAACTTACTATTTAGGAATTCCAATGTTATTCACCCTTGTTAACCATCCTCATAGAAGATTCTTAATTTATGCATATTTTTTGGAAATGTTTGGCAGATTCTTATTGTTCTCCACAAGGATCATATAGATATCAATCAATTTGTCCATCATGTTGAGATTAAAATTCTTTGCATTGAAAAGTTATTATTTGATCATCTTTTAAAACTATCTTTGATTTATGCAACTAATAGAGGTGTTTGATCCTTCTCCATGAACACATCATAAAGGATGGCATAGATGTCATCTTGAATGTCTCCCACAAGATCATAACATGTCTTGATATAGTCTTGAAAATCCTTTTTAGCCTCTTCTAACACTGCTAGTTTCCATTCAAAATTTTGAACCACACCTCAAAAAGGTTTCCCTTGTCTATGTTAAATATTTATTCTATGAAGAAGATCTTGTCATCAATGAGAACCATCTCTTGCAAATCCTTGATCATAGTGTTCCACATTTCCTCTTCTATATTCAATAAAGTAATTTATTTAGTGATCTCTTTTCATCATTTTCAATAAGATAATGTACTTTTTGATTCTCATCAATCAACTTGAGTCCATCTACCAGAAATTTTTCAACCCAACTCTTGATTACCTTACCATAGCTCTTATGTTTTTTGAGTTTTCTAATGGCTTCTTTGTCTACACTTTTATTAGCATCTGTGGGAGAAATTACTTGTAAATGAGTGACAAATATGGGTTTATCACCTTCTTCAATGATTGAATTTATGTAATTATATAGGGTTCCTTAAGTTGATCTTGAGTTTGTTTACTCTCTTTTGCTATTTTTATTAGAGATAAAACATATACTTCCAACATATTTATATCTCCTTCAGCTATTGACTTACCAAGATCAACCTGAGTTACATTGTAGTTAGATGGATTCATATCATATTCATTATTATCTACTATTGGTTTAACCAAATCTTCATATCTAGATCTATAAAAATCAACCACAAACATAGAATTTATTTTAACCTTCTTCAGTGAAAGAGCTTTCCATAAATTTGAAACATCAAAACTTGGTGAAAAATCCTTGACCACTTTTATTTTCTTTGGCACAAATTCACGCAACTAAGGCAAGACGATATTCCTAAAGATGGGACCATTTTTGAACTAAGAGCATTTTAATAAGCAATAAGAGAAATATTAGGGGACATGGTTTGATTCAAAACCTTAGGATCCCTAGTGATAGTTGAATCTTTAGTAAAAATAACTTGTTTCGGAGGTGAAGATGGATGAGGAGGTGCAGGTGGAACAATCGGACGAGGAGTGGAATGAGGTGGAGAAGGTGCCAAAGAAAGAGGTTCAGGAGGAGTTGAAACATGTGGCAATGAACCTCCCACATTAGGAGTTTGTGCTGAAATCAATGGAGGAGCAACTAATTGTAATAAAGTAATGTTATCAACATATGTTGAATCAACATTTTGAGTAGTAATTTCAGTATTAACATGTGCTACATCAAGATTAGGCTTCTTGATCTTCAATGTATGCCTTGGTTATTCATCACCACCACAAGTTCTATTCAACCCTTATTGTTTTGAGGGATCATCATCATCACCTCTTCCTTGACCATTATTCTTCATAGGGATTTTTTAGTATACCTATGTACATGGTCAAGATGCTACAAATGTAACCTTTAGATTCTGATTCTTTGAGGATTCACCTTTACTAGAGGGATTTCCAACTATTTGTTTTGTAAGCCTATCATTGAAATAATCATGTGATCTTTGCATAACAAATTTGGTACCTTCTCTAAAATTAGTTCTCCTTTAATGACCAATTTATAGAAGGGAAAGTGAGAAACTGAATGGTATTTTTGAAGGTTAGATCAATCATATTAATTCCATCACCAATCATCCTTTTTGTGACCCATTCTAGCATGAAAAAAATCATTTGTTCCAAAGTCATTTGCATGTAATCTCTCTTCTTGATTTCAAATTCATCTTCGCAATATTACCGATAGTCTTCATATTCTGGGTAATGATGATATTTAGTCTCAAGTTTCAATTTATTTTTTACATAATATTTACTATCAAATGCCAACCTTTTTGAATAAAAATACATTGTCAACTTAGAAATTGATTTCTCAATGCTCAATGAATCTACAGTTAACCTACATATATAATAGCTGAGGCCAACTTGGAATGGGATTTTAGCTATTTTTCTATCTTTTCACACTTTATGCACTACTCTAAACTACTGACACAATTCAATAAGAATCATCTTATCATTTTGATATTTTGGAAACATGAAAGGAGCTCCCTCAGATCCCCCAACTTTGAGGCACATGAATGTAGGGAATTAAATGAAATAGCTACCAAATTTATTAGCCAAAGAAGAACCTTCTGGAGACATTTTCATGTCTAGGTTACCATCCAATGTGTGGATTGTCAACATTTTCAATGCATCATTAAATCTTTTAAAATGCTATATGCATTTCCCATAGGTGATTTGATCATAAAAATCATAAATGTGAGTTGTATTGGTGAATGTTCCTTTAGATGTCAACCTAAGCCATGAATTCATGGCTATAATTGCATAAAACAAATATGAAGTCATGAAGAAACATTGAGTTTTCTCCAAACATGTGAGTTGATCATGAAAATTGTCACTGATTATCTGCCCCCATTCAATGTGTTTCTCACCTTGGAAAATTATATTAATAAACATGCACATATTGTTTTGAAATTGTTTAGTATCTTCATAGCTAATTATCCCTATTCAAAATAGTGATGATATTTGATAGATCTTCACTGAAATTGGCTCAGACTAAAGTTTTAGGGAGATTTGATATTACCTTTCTTGGTGGATGCATCCGAGTTTGAGTGATCATATTGAGATGATAGTATTTATTTTCATCAAAATATTGTTGACCATTTGCTTCACTCATTTCAAGATATTCATCATGCACAAGAATCCTGAAGATAATATTAAGTAAAACATTATCTAGTTGTGCAATGATTAAATTATTAGTAGATATAATATTTTTGGTATTTGCGTCATAGAATCTTGAACATGCAAGAACTAAATCAATACATTGTATTGATCTAAAAAAACCAACTACATTTGCATGTCCAATTTTAAGTATTTGTTGGGTTATCAATTTTTTCTCACTTTGGATTATGGTCTAAAATTCTTACATATCAACATGTCCAATTTGGGACTCGTGCATATCTATAAAATCAGTGTGCAAAATTGACAAGGGTTCATAACCATGACATTAAAATTTTATTTTTTTTAAATTTGATTGTTAGGAGGGTAGTCATGGTAAGGAATTCAAGGTTGGAAAATAACAGATCTAGAGGGAGAAAGTATTTGTAGTTATAGTAGGGATGACCAATGATACTCATAAAGGAATAAAGGTGTTCAAGGGTTTACTATAACAACATAAGGGATAATGAGGAAAACTATGGTATAAAATTTATACTTTTAATGCAAATAATTTTAAAGTTTGAGCAAAATCTCCTCAACCAAGAAATAAAACACTATTATAGAGTAAAACCCTAGGTGACAAACAAAGAACAAGCAAGAAATTGCATAAAATATTCCAAATAATTTTTCAATAAAAATATGTGGTTAATGTAACTTAGCAAGGGTGTTAATAAGATCACAACAAAGAGAATAGAGGAAGGAACAATTTGCCAACTTTACATTCTTTCAATTCATGTTTTATAGTCACACTAAGAACAAATACTTTGTGTTATAACTTCCACATGGACTTGAAGTAGATAAAACCATTAGTTCATGATACTATTTAAGAGACTCATTTTTTTCAATGTTTGAGTAATCCACATATTTCAGGCTTCACAAGAACCTGTGGAACACAATGAACAAGCCTACAAGGACCAAAATGAGATTTTTGATTTGTGTTGGAACATATTGAACTCATTTTGAATATCCTTCTAGACCAAAATGTCACTTTTGAGTTTCTTAATAATAATTGGAATTCTTTACACATACATTTTAAGACCAAAATGACCCTTTCAGTGATTTCAGGAAATGTCAGAATAAACTAAACGTTGCTAAAAAAATTCTCTAGACCAAACCAGGTTTATCACCATTCCTAACAAGTGGAACAAAACTAATAATGTTTCATAGAATAACATGACACTTTCATTCATGTTGATAATGAATGGAACAAAGGAAAACTTGGAAACTTTTTGAAAATGTTAACAATGTATTTCACCTTTTTATCCCTTTTCAAGGGCAACAGGAATAAATAGAACCAAAACCTCAAACCAAAATGCCTTTTCACCTCCTAATGGAACAAAAAAAACCAGGACCATTTTGAATTTTTGGAGGTTTCTAGGAACTAGGGAATTTGAAGCTAAGATCAACTTTCTAGATTAAGTGTAAATAATGAAAATTTATTGTTTTGATTTATTTTATCCAATGAAATGAAAATTGATAAGTTTTGGCATTTTAAATTTTCAATACAACACTTTGTAAGATGGTTTGTGTTGAAACTTTGTTGTAGAAGTTGAAGTAAATGCAAATGCATATTTGAGCTTGTTCAAATCAAGAAGCTTGACTTATATTTCTCTTATTATATGACAAAGTTTCTCGAATGATCTAAATTTATTGAAAATAATTGACACATGCAAAGGTGAAAGTAAACTTTTTTTGATAATATCTTGTAATTCATTATCTACTAAGGCGTCATTCATTTTTTCAAGCATGGTATTATAACAAAGTATATGATCACTGATGGGCTCATTAGTTCCTTGCTTAAGCTTAACAATTTATGTATAAAAAATATTTTCATAGATGTTGATAGCAAAATGTTTTAAAAAAATGATCTACTAATGGATTGAATGATTTGAATGATTCAATAGGTAGATCATAAAATAAATTCAAGGCATAAACTTTCAGGATTATTGGAAATAACTTAGTAACTTGTCATTAAAATCATGATACAAACACACCACATGAAAAGATCTAAGATGTTGTTTTGGATCTCCCTTACCCTCATATAATGGAAGTTTAGGGGATAAAAATTATGTAGGTAAAGGTACATTGCAATCTTAGGTGCTAATAGATTATGAATCAAAACTTGTGAATCTAGTGATTGCATAACTTTTGGTCTTGATCTAACTGCAACACTTTAGCATGTACAACCGAAATAGTTTGCATGAAGGATTGTGTAGTAGGCAAGGTAGGTGATGTAGGATGAGTAGTTATCAAAATTCTAGTATGATTCATTTGGTTAGGCATGAACATAGATATTTTTTGTAATCCTTGTGTTTTTTCCAAGCCCAAAGGTGTAGATGTGATAAAAATATCAATAGTGGAAGTAGAAACACTCGTGGTAGGGTTTAAAAGAGGTTGACCAATGTTACAAATGAAATCATTTTGTTCTTTAGATATGTTATCATGATAATTTGTTTTGTTTTTTCTTTTTGAGCTACACATAACAAAAATTCAATTTCATCTAGGTATGTATCAAGGTATTCACCGAATTATTTCACATCAACAGGTTCAAATCTATTATTCTTAGCATAATCAGATTCACAAGTCTTGTAATTGTATATGGTTAAAATAAGCCCATCAATAGGATGTAAAGTAAGCCTTATAACATCCTGAATGTATGATTACTCTTGTTTAAATTAATTGCTTGACTTTACAAAAATTTGCATATCAATAGGATGTAAAGTAAGCCTTATAACATCCTGAATGTATGATTACTCTTGTTTAAATTTCTTGCTTGATTTTATAAAAAATTTCATTAATAGTGTTTTTATCTTAGTATGAGAATTTTTTCATTTTATTACATGAGTGTTAATGATGCTCATTATTAAGTAAATAAAACATGTAATGGATATAAAGAAAGCTTAAATAAAAAATGATCATCTAATATAACTATAGATTTGTTGTAAATTAGAAATAAAATAACAAAAAAATTAAATTTAAATCCTAAAGGAGGCGATAGGTTTGGGTATGTTTTAAGTTTATCGATAATGAATTACACTTTGTGTTAAATGGATAATATAAGCCATTGATGGTAATAAATCTTGGATATTTTTGCTTTGGAATTGTATCCCTACAGATTCTCCTTGTGTGAGAGATGCTTGGAATGGCTTCAACTTTCAAAACCTCATTGCATTGTATTCCTTTACTAGGGTTGTGGGATTTTTTGTTTCAAAAATCACATGGAATGCATGGTAAACCATTTAACCTTGCCTTGTATGGAATGGTGATGGGTTTAGTGATGGTCTTTTTATTAATCAACATTTGATGTGGTGGTCACCAATTATTAATTTTCATGATGTTCCTTTTGCAAAGGTACTTTGGGTCCATGCTCTCAAGCTTTTTAGATGAAGTATGTATATTGTGCAAGATATGTACTTTAAATCTTATCAAACTTGGATCTCTTAAGGCAAAAGCCAAATTTTCTCTCCATAACAATGACCACAATTCCTTTCAATTGGTTATTGATATTTTGCCAACACAAATGTTGCATATTATATTTTGTAAACCTTTCCTAACATTAGTGGAAGGGTTATAAATGTTATGTTGAAACCACCTTCCTCAATTATACTCCTAGCAAGGAATATGAAAGGCTCTTACCTTAACGTCCTTGTATCAAAAGCTCATTGAGAGATGGTCTCTCTGGTCCATTGCTGACACTTTGAGAAAGATATTTCAAACTATTGAGAGCTCTATTGTTGATCTCAAGCTTTCTCATTTTGAGTTTCCTTTATCATGGATTAACCTTGGGGCATCACCTTATACATTTATGTGTTCCTCATCCCAAGTGTCCTTTATGCAACGAAACTTAGATTGTTAAGCATTTTTTTAATTTTTCAACAAATTTTAGTTGGCTTGGACACATATCTATGATTTTTTAAAACCATTTGAGTTTAAGAAATCACATTTTAAATAATATTCTCCTTGGGAATTTCCCTATGTTTAATGAAAAATTCACTCAGAGTTGGCATACTTTTTGATTATTTGTAAATTTTATTTTTTATCTAGAAAGAAAGAAATGTTGCTATTTTTTCTAAATTTATAGTTGGCAAGAAATTCTCTACATATAACAAGGCTATGGTGATTTAAAATGTGTTTATGCAAATTCAAGTCAAGTCTAACAAGGTGGCACTTGAGGTGACCCATTTTCATACCTTGATGGACCACTGGGGCAAAACGCCTTGCATTGTTGCTTGTGTGCCTCCCTCTTCTCCTTAAAGGGATAAAAATTCTAGGGGGGGGGAGGTTGAGGGGAAGGGGTAGGTTGCACAGTAGGAAGGATCACTAAAAAATCCATTATCTCCATCACTCTCACATCTAAATTGGTTGATCTCTAACTCAAAGGCACTTGCCTCCTACACAGTTTGGTGGTCGGGTCCTTATCCCCATCATGACAAGTTCTTGCACTTGGTCTTATCCATCTCTCTTCACATGTTAGAATGCAAGTAGATCCATAGGGTAACATAAAGGCAATGAATGAATAAAAAATGCAAATATCAGTTGAGACCCCTTCCCTAAGGGTGATGACCTAGGCGGATGTTGGTTGGGAAACACTAGATAGTTGTGAATCTCTATTTGCTACTAGCCTTTTTTTTATCATTGCTTAATTTCTTCATGGTTTTATAATGTTTTGTTGAACTTTTGGTGGGTCACGTTGAGCTCTTATGTTAAGTATTTTGGTGCTTTCCTAGGTATTTTATATAGGCTTAGTATGGTATATTTTAGGGTGTGATCCCATGCCCCTGCCTTTTTAATTTGAAAAGTCTATAATATTTTTCTAAAATAATATAACTTTATTTCATAAAATATATATAGATATGGATATAATGACTTAATTTGAATAAGATGTTTCCATCACATAGGAATGCATGCCAATATGAGGGAGTACAAGGTGGTCTCATATACTACAAACTAACTTGTAGACCAACAAACAAGACATCAAACATTGTGGACCTTAAAAATGACCTTCCTTTCATTTCCTCCCTAAACTCTTGTTGCATAAGAATTTTGTGATAGGGTCTGGCTTCATCCATTAATGGGCAAACAATCACTTCACCCATTAATGCAAACAATGCTTGGCGTAAATGTTTAATTACCTTCTAAAGAGGCAATAAATTATATGTATGGATACTTAAAAGATGGTGAGCATGTCGATATGTTCTATGGTATATGGTGCATCCAAAAAATGAATCTAAGAAAATGATGTACTCATGAATAATAAAAAGTTCTAGGAATGTAAATACACGTATATTTAATTATTCTTATTGCACGAAATCAAAACCAAATTGAAGGTTTTTTTAATTAGTGTGTTTGGTGTTACTTAATTTGTTCTCAGGATGTATTATGGTTATTATGTAGTTGTTCCTGTGACTATTTAGTCATGTATCACTTTTGGAATTAGTGAGTCCTCTTGTTCTTTGTTTTTTTTATTCTTATTGTAGGGATTATGGTCCCTAATCAAAAAAATCCCCACCTTTAACCTTAATAAATAAATATAATGCATCTCATGATTTTTACGAAAAATATTTGAGGAAAAATAAGTAATGATGATTCATAAAAAGTAGGAAGACCAAAAAACTTATCATATCACCTTGAGAATTATTGAGAAGTGTTTTCACATGTCTAAAAATAGGAAGAATTTGCTAATCCCCATCTCTCTTGAAAGGAGACTTGCGCAAAAAAAATCCCCAAAGTCTCGGTTACTAGGTCTTGGTGTGCAGGGTAACTCAGTTGGCTCGTTGTGACCATTATATATCAAGGGTCTTTGGTATAAATTGCAGACAAATCAAATGTGCATTATAGATGAAGAGCTTACTGCCTAATGGAATTAATATATGAATATAACTTAAAAATATAGTTGATTCAGACATGTATGTAGCACACTTAGATACAACAATGCAATAGCAGTTATAAATAGAGACTCAAGTAATCAAGATATAACACTAATGGTAGATTGCATAAATCCTAAACTAATCTAATCCAACAAACTGATAAAAAAAGATAAAAGGAGGGAAGGGTAGGGAGAAAGAGAAAGAAGACCCTATTTTCTAATGTAGACCAATCTGACTCTATTGAGAAGATAAATCCCTGGATAAACCAATCCTTAGTTGAATCAAACCTAGCACAACTCTAACTAAGGATGGTGCAAAAGTCTATGGGATGAAATAGCAAAGCCAATGAGGATAATACGGTCACCATATACATGCATAGACCAAGTATATCAAATGAAAAAGTTGTCAGATAAAGATATTTCTATTAAAAGGATCAATTGGGATTCATCAGATACTCATGTGAGTTATGGCTTTCAAATAGTCTCGACTCAAAAATCTAAATAAGAAATCAAGGAAGGTGCATAAAAGAAATGATTGATCTACTTAACTAGGGAGAACCAGCTAATTTGGCCCACTAATCTATTATATTCTAAAGGAGCCAACCTTTTGTACAACTCAAGATTTGATCTTATATAGGCACATAGGCTTGATGAGTTAGAACTCAAATTTAATTTTCCTATTAATAAGAAAGTTACAACCATTCATTGCAAGTTGATGGAATGTGGTTGGGACTCTGACAAATTGGAGGCATGCATAGGCTTGGTGCAATTGAAACCATGCTTTAATTGAATGTTGGTAGCTAAAATCAATTGGGATTGCATCAGGATAGCCAGCCACCCACGTCTTGCATAGCTAAAATCATGCCTCTTTGAGGCATATATTTATCTTTTATGTTCTAGGTGTGATTCCAATGCACACGTCATGTTTTAGTTCATGTCTCATTCATGATTCTCAATAGAATCTATCCAGTCCTATTTTGAATTATGTCATTTATGATCATTTATTGGTGAGGAACCAATTTGAAATTCGATTCTACAAATAAAAGTAGATGCACAGTCCATTCTTGAATTTTTAACAATTCTAATATTGAGACGGGTCGTCAAATTTATGTTCGTGCCTCACTAGCTACATAATCAACTTGTCCTTTCTTGGCAGGGTCGCTTTACCACACATATGTTCCTTATTGTTATGTTACTTGATCGATGGATTTTATACATGTTGACTATTTATACTGCAATGAAACATAATTTTACCACGTGGCATCATCCTGCTCACCCAAAATTTTGACACAGTTTGATTGCAGAGACGTCCTAGGGCTGCATAGCAATGAGATTTCACCACATGGTGTCATCCAGTTCACCCACTTGTTCAGGACTTTTTGATTTTGTATAGATATCTCTATGATATCAAGTCATCATAATGATGCCACATGACAACTGTTAAGGTGTGGAGCCTAAAAACTTCACATATGAGCGCATTTGACAGTTTCGGGTTTACACAGTTACCGGCGTCGGTCAGGAGCGACCGACGTCGGTCAGGTGCAGTTGAAGAGATGTCGGCATCGGCAGGGGATTGGTTGACGTCGGTCACAAGCAAGTAGGCAGGAACTGGCGTCGGTTACCTGTGCGTCCAGAATGATATTTTCATGGACAGAACCGAGTGTTTGCATGATGAGTTTAAGTCTTAGTCTTAAGTTCGTGTCTCTATTATTAGTAAGACTATTTTTAGAGCCCTTGTTCAAGAGGCTTAACTGTTGGTTGTAAGTGCATGTTCAAGTCTCCTAATTCTATATGTAGAATTAGATCTTCTTAGCTTAGTGTGATTGTAGTAGTTCATTGTATGTGAATGTTGAAGAACAGTATAGAGTTAAATCAATCCAGGTTGTTGAAGTTGATTGTACTTGAGAGAGAGAGCTCTTGAGGGATAGAGATCTAGAAAGAGATCTTGTGCATCTGAGAGAGGTGTGGAAGAAAGAAGTTTCTTCAATTGTATTCCTTTTGTAAAGAGTTTAATACAAGTTTTCAGAGTGGTTTCTTGTATCTCTTGTTCTTTTCTATTTATCATTCTAGTTACTTATCTATCTGATTTAATTTCATGGTTTATTGCTTTCATAAGTGTAATCATATTGTTGGTTGATCCCCAACAAGTGGTATCAGAGCCTTGGTTGTAGGTTTCGAGCTTGATATCCAATAAGTGATATCAGAGCTCAGGTTCACTAACAGGTGGTTCAGATTTGTGTAGTGTGATTTTGTAGTAGTTCATTGTATGTGAATGTTGAAGAACAGTACAAAATTGTATAGGTGAATCAATCTAGGTTGTTGGAGTTGATTGTACTTGAGAGAGAGAGCTCTTGAGGGATAGAGATCTAGAGAGAGATCTTGTGCATCTGAGAGAGGTGTGGAAGAAAGAAGTTTCTTCAATTGTATTCCTTCTGTAACGAGTTTAATACAAATTTTCAGAGTGGTTTCTTGTATCTCTTGTTCTTTTCTATTTATCATTCTAGTTACTTATCTATCTGATTTAATTTTGTGGTTTATTGCTTTCATAAGTGTAATCATATTGTTGGTTGATCCCCAACAAGTGGTATCAGAGCCTTGGTTGTAGGTTTCGATCTTGATATCCAATAAGTGATATCAGAGCTCAGGTTCACTAACAAGTGGTTCAGATCTGTGTAGTGTGATTTTGTACTAGTTCATTGTATGTGAATGTTGAAGAACAGTACAGAATTGTATAGGTGAATCAATCCAGGTTGTTGGAGTTGATTGTACTTGAGAGAGAGAGCTCTTGAGGGATAGAGATCTAGAGAGATCTTGTGCATCTGAGAGAGGTGTGGAAGAAATAAGTTTCTTCAATTGTATTCCTTCTGTAAAGAGTTTAATACAAGTTTTCAGGGTGGTTTATTGTATCTCTTGTTCTTTGCTATTATCTCATTCTAGTTACTTATCTATCTGATTTAATTCCGTGGTTTATTGCTTTCATAAGTGTAATCATATTGTTGGTTGATCCCCAGGTACTCACAGGGGTTTTTGCAGGGATTTTTGTTTGAGTGGGAGAAGCAATGGCAGAAAAAAGTAAACTGAAAATGGAGAATTTCAATGGCAAAAATTATCAACATTGGAGAATGCAGATAGAGGAATATCTGTATCAAAAAGATCTATACTTACCGTTAGGTGGGATTGCAAAGAAGCCCACAGACATGGATGATGAAGAATGAGAAGTTTTTGATAGAAAGGCTCTGGGGTCTATAAGACTAAGTCTAGCATCTACTGTGATATCTAATTTATCACAGGCAAAAACAACGGTAGAGTTGATGACTACTTTAGCAAATTTGTACGAAAAAACCTCAGCTTCCAATAAGGTATATCTTATGAAGCAGTTATTTAATTTGCATATGTAGGACGGTGGATCTGTATATAATCACCTGAATGATTTTCATGGAATTGTAAATCAATTAAGTTCAGTCAAAATTGTATTTGATGATGAAATAAAAGCTCTTTTAATATTATGTTATTTGCCTGAAAGCTGGCATAGCTTAGTAATGGCAGTTAGTAATACTGCATCTGCTTTAAATATTTTAAAAGTAGAGGATGTTGTTAGTGTTATCTTGAATGAGAAAATTCGCAGGAAAAGCACAGAAAAAACATCTGAAAACGCTTTAAATTTTGAGAGTAGGGGAAGGCAAAAAGAGAAGATCAAGAAAGGGAGATCAAGATCTAAGTCTAAGGGGAGAGGTAGATCCAAATCTAGAAATGGCAGGAAGCCACAATGCTGGAATTGTGGAAAGATGGGGCACATAAGCAGAGATTGCTGGTCAAAGCCTAAGGAGGACAATCAGCACGAAGAAAAAGAAGAAGCAAAGGTTGCAGGTATTGCACAAGATGCTTTAATATTCTCTTTGCATAATAATATAGAATCTTGGGTGTTAGATTCTAGTGCATCTTTTCATGCTACCCCTAATAGGGAATATTTTAGTGACTATATCCATGGAGATTTTGGAATAGTGTATCTAGGGGATGATGAGCCTTGTAAAATTATTGGCAAGGGTAAAGTGCAGCTGAAAATGCAGAATGGCAACACATGGGTGTTGAGAGATGTTATGCATGTTCCTAGCTTGAAGAGGAATTTGATTTCTACAAGAAAGTTAGGAGATGAGGGTTGTACAATAACTCTCACAGTAGAATCTTGGAAGGTGACCAAGGGTGCACTTGTTATGGCCAGAGGTAAGAGAGTAGGTACTCTCTATTTGTGTAATTGTGTTACTAACAATTCTCTTTCTGTATTATCTACTTCAAATGTGGATGCTAAATTGTGGCACTCAAGGCTTGGCCACATGAGCGAGAAGGGGATGTCAATTCTTAAGTCTAAAGGTAAGCTTTCAAATTTGAAAAGCATGGATCTAGAATTTTGTGAGCACTGTGTATTTGGAAAACAGAAAAGGGTTAGTTTTCTCAAGACTAGGTCTACAAAAAAGAAGCATAAGTTGCAGCTTGTTCACACAGACGTGTGGAGACCGGCTCAGGTAGCTTCTATTGGAGGATCACAGTACTATGTATCATTCATAGATGATGCTACAAGAAAGGTACGGATCTATTGCATTAAGAAGAAATATGATGTATTTGAGACTTTTAAGATTTAGAAAGCTATGGTTGAGAATGAAACAGGCAGAAGATTGAAGTGCTTGAGATCTGACAATGGTGGTGAGTTTTGCAATTATAAGTTCAACTGATATTGTTATATGCATGGGATCCATAGGCAAAATACGGTTCCAAGGACACCTCAGCAGAATGGAATTGCTGAAAAGATGAACAAAATAATTATGGAGCGTGCAAGATGTATGACATTGCATGCTGGTTTGCCCTTAGAGTTTTGGGCAGAAGCTGTTGACACTGCAGTGTACTTGATTAACAGAGAACCAAGCACATACAGCTAAGATACCATTTCATATGACAGGTATTGGAGGATGGCGAGTTGAAGCTGGAGAAGATCCATACAGACAAGAATCCTGTTGATATGTTAACCAAGCCGGTTACAAAGGAGAAGTTGAATCTTCATTCAACTTCTGTTGGTCTTCATGATTGAGTTGAAGATGGAGGAGCTAGAAGATGTTGTTGTATAGGTACTGGTGCAGCTGTTTATCTCCAAGTGGGAGATTGTTAGGGTGTGGAGCCTAAAAGCTTCACATATGAGCGCATTTGACAGTTTCAAGTTTACATAGTCACCGGCGTCGGTCAGGAGCGACCAACGTCGGTCAGGTGCAGTTGAAGAGATGCCGACGTCGGCAGGGGATCGACCGACGTCGATCACAGGAAAACAGGCAGGAACCAGCGTCAGTTACCTGTGCGTCCAGAATGTTATTTTCGTGGACAGAACCGAGTATTTGCATGATGAGTTTAAGTTTTAGTCTTAAGTTCGCGTCTCTATTATTAGTAAGACTATTTTTAGAGCCCTTGTTCAAGAGGCTTAACTGTTAGTTGTAAGTGCATGCTCAAGTCTCCTAATTCTATATGTAGAATTAGATCTTCTTAGCTTAGTGTGATTGTAGTAGTTCATTGTATGTGAATGTTGAAGAACAGTACAGAGTTGAATCAATCCAGGTTGTTGGAGTTGATTGTACTTGAGAGAGAGAGCTCTTGAGGGATAGAGATCTAGAGAGAGATCTTGTGCATCTGAGAGAGGTGTGGAAGAAAGAAGTTTCTTCAATTGTATTCTTTTTGTAAAGAGTTTAATACAAGTTTTCAGGGTAGTTTCTTGTATCTCTTGTTTTTTGCTATTTATCATTCTAGTTACTTATCTATCTGATTTAATTCCACGGTTTATTGCTTTCATAATTGTAATCATATTGTTGGTTGATCCCCAACAACAACATCCTGTTTGTCTACTTACCTAGAGGATCTTTACTTGTATGGATCATTCTGAAGGAGCTGGTCGTCAAGATCACACTACATGGTGTCATCTTGCTAACCTGCTCACCTAGAGATTTTGCAATGTATAATTTTTGTCGGTATCAATGGGTCATCAAGATCTTGACACTTGATAGCATCCCACTAATCCACTTGCTCAAAACTTTACTAACATAGGTTCCATTGGGCAAACTTTGAAAATCGACTAAGTCTCGCGGGGCAGTAAAAAGATGCCACATGGATCCAAACAACTTTTTAAAGAAATTGACTAACACTCGAAGAATGAAAATTTGATACGATGTTCTAGATAACTTTACAAAATTTATTCAAATTCCTTTTGGAACAATCCTGGGCCATCGAGAGTCGTAGGAAGTAGCCATATGGCACCGAGAAGAGTTTAAGCACCTATAGGCAAAATAAGCAAAGGCTAAGTCAACAACTATAATTTTAAAAGCAAACAACTAAGTTTATTTGAAATAAAATGGCTAAGTTTATTTAAATGCAAACTCAAAAGGCATTAAAATGTAACGAAAGGGAGTTTTTTTTAATGAAACTAAATCCATTTTCAAAGCAACTTTTGTAAATTCTAATGAAATTGACTAAGGTAAAAGATGAAACTATGTAAACATATAGTCAATTTATCTTAAAATGAAACGAAAATGGACAAAAATATTTTTGAAAAGTAGTAAAAAACTCTAAAACAGTTAGATAATTTACACAAATTAAAGGTGAAATAGTCTAAAAGAAAGCTTTAGATGTATTTCAAAACACAAGCAAAATAGACTCAGACTTAATAGATTCATGTAAATTCAGAAATTTAAAACTAATACAGTGCTAGTTGTGATTTCTAAGCCAAGTATTTGAGATAAAAATTTAATTATTTAGGCTTGGCTAAAATGATAAAGCAAACTTAAATATTCACATCTAGCAAAGCATGTGCTTCCAAGAAGGCAATTTAAAACAAGCAACCACTAATGAACTCCTTAAGGTATAAGACCAAAATCCGAAGTAAAAAGAGGGTCCCTATTTTCAGTTTGAAAATAGGACGCGTTTTGAAAGCAACAACAAATGGTGACTCCTGCTGGAAAATTCTCTTGAATATTTCAAGAATCTAGAATCACTAATTTCATAAGAATAAAAAACATTAGCTGCAAGCAATTATTTAGAACAAACTAGAAGTCAAAGGCACTAAAGTCTATAGGAACAAGTGACATATTAAGTTAAAAAACCAACGAAAGACCATCCAAGTGCGTGATTAAGTGATTAATTCATTTCCTTGGCATTCACACATAGTAATTCAAATTTGCATAAGTCCAGAACTATTTAGGGAGAAAAATATTTTATGTTTTAGTTTAAGGGGGAAGTGATGTAGGCATTGCTCTACTGTCAACTAGACATTTATAGACCCTGTTGGGTGAATATTTTATCAATCAGCTAACTGATGAGAAAAATATGTCTTATCACCATAGCAAGGGAGATTGGTTGGCCACTTGTGCAGGTTTACTACATCAAAAGGAGACAAATCTCTCCTCTCATCAAGGGGAGGTTCCCTATTAAATATGAGGGGCTATATACTATATCTATAAGCAAAAAATAACACTCAGGGGTAGGACTAAACCATCCATCTCTCTTTTTTCAAAGATGATGTTCACAAACAAAGGAAAAAATCTTGGTGAAAACACTGAAGGCACTTCTCTTCTTTCAGAAGTGATCTTGCAGGAAACAGTAGGAGTTCTTTCAGGTAGTGACAAGTAATTGGTAACAAAAAGGTGCAGTAACCAGCAAAATGAGGTGTAGCACAAAGTCTTCACCTCAACTTCCCAAAGAGTGAAAAACAAAAGATAATGGGGGCACAAAGTCGTCCCAAGATCCTTCACACAGAAAGAAACTAAAAACACACAATCAAGACAACTATGAGAGCACAAAGTCTTTCCACAATTGGTTTCAGGACACCTTCCTGATTACTTTCACTAGTTCTGCTTATTTCATTAACTGGACAAGAATACATTTAGAAGACAGACATAAGAATAATCTCTTAAAATGATACAAGCTATAACAACACAAAGTCTGAAAGTAACTTGCTTTCTCATTCAAACAAAGAAATATGAACAACAATCTGAGCTCAAAGTCTCAGTAATCGCCTCTCAATTTTGTCAGAGCTTCGCTTCTATAATGGAAAAGTCTCCTTTGCATAACATAAGAGATTACAATATATAGCAGCCAAGAAGGACATGGTGCTTTGTTCCATGGAACGGCCCATGTTGCATTTAATGCCTTAAATGCATTTTCAATTTAGTCAAAGAGGGCCATGCTAGAACAAGGTGGCTGCCTTAACTATGGCATGTCAATTCATCTCAAATGTCTTCTCATGGGCCTGAGTCATCTGATCTGTCACCTGATGTCTGCACAGCTATCCACCTCGCCTTTACTCCAAGGGAGAAAAACAGGTTGCGCCTTTAATGTTTGCAAGCCAAAATATCTTCTTGGTGGACTATTCCACCTACTGGAATAACTTCTGTGTAGATATTTTTGGCTTTTCCCTCTTTGTCTCTTCCTGGTTTTTATCTTTTTCTGGCATTTGAGCTCTCGGAGCTGAATTCCCAGCTTTGTTGGCTCTTTCGGCTCTCTCCCTTCGCGGTTCTTCCTTTTGGCGTTTTGGCCTTTTGCATTTGAGTCTGCGTTCAAGCCTTTAAAGATCAACAACTATTTCATTGCCACGAATTTAACAGTTTTGAGAACATCACTAGTTGAACACCAATGGCTAGTTTATTGCCCTAAATTTGATGGCTTCGAGAACGTCACTGGACGTCTAGATCCCAACGACTAGTTCATAGTGTTTAATCTTGACGTCTTTGGGCCCATCACCCTCCTTGGCAATTCCTTCGACTTTCTTGTTTGATCCTTCCCGAAGGGGACCTGACCTTCAGGGTCTTGAGAAAGGTCCATTTTGCTCGATTAGAGCCCCCCGCAAGGGTATCTGCCTTCGGGGTTCTTCGGGTGGTCTTCGAGGTCCTTCGGCTTCAATTCCTTCAGACAAAATATCTAAAGGAATTCCTTCAGACATTTTATCTGAAGGAAATGTTCCATTGCCTTAGCCGTTTTTGTCGCAGAAAATCTTTTCGAAGGAATTTTTTTGCTCCATTCAGCCTTTGAAACAGTCTATTTTGTTCATCGCTTGCCCTCTGCAAGGGCCTTTTGATCTCCAAGATTGCCTTTCAAAAAAGTTGCAAGGGTTCTTTTGGCTCCTAAGTGTCCTCCACAAGGGCACTTGGTCTCTTCGCTTTGGGGCACTCCTTTGAACCGGCCGATTGAACCAACTTTGGTTCAACGGTTCAATCTTATGTTCACTTGACCGCTTGAACCAACTGCTTATTAAACCTTTAAACCCATTGAACCTTTGAACCATTTCGGTTCAAGGTTCAACGGTTCAAGCCTTCTTCTTTTCACTAAGTCTTTTGAAGCCGTTGAACTTGTTGAAGCGCTTAACTCATTAAGCTTGTCGATGCCATTAAAACTTTGAACCCGTTGAACCAATTTGGTTTAAGGTTCAATGGTTCATTCCTTTGTTCGAAGCTTGCAGATGTCAAAGCCATTTTTGGTTGAACCTTGGCATTGAACCAATCTTTAAATTGCCTAAGTGGGGAACTTGTTTCTTTCCTGCAAAGTCTGTAGAAACGAACCTACGGAGTTTGTAGAAACTAGTCCGTAGAACCAAGAAACCAACCTGCAGAGTCCGTAGTTTTGTCTAAGTCTCCCAAGCTTTGAAAGAGTTCGTAGAATCCAGCCTGCGGAGTCCGTAGAACCCAGCCTGCAGAGTCCGTAGAAATCTGAAAAAGCTTGAAAAATGGAGAATTTGAATGCCCAAAACAATTTTTGATAAGGGAAAGGAGAATTTTGGCCTGTAGGACCAAAATAGTTCATATGTTGTCTCAAAAATGGGTGACAGATTTTGGGAACAACAGAGCCGACAGATATACCTATGGTTCTTTCTGAAGGCCTTGCTCCACTGTCAGTCAGGCTAAAAACCCTATGGTGGAAATTACCAAGATCACCCTTTTGAGAAAAAATTTTAGATTTTACATTTTAGCTCAATTTAAAAAAAAATTGTATTTTCATCCATAGAGGGTTGAAGACCAAGCCACGGGTAAAAATAAATCAATAAATTCATGACAACTCAAGACGAACCAGAATTGAAACAATGCTACATTTTTCTTCATATATTTCATTAAGTGTATTAGATGGTTTTGGACAAGACAATAAATGTTATAAATTCATATGTTCTATTCATAATCATTGACCTTTGAAATCTAGGAAAAAAAAAAGTAATCACAACAGTTCACACAATATTTTCAAATAAAATTTACAATTAAATTCTTTGAGCACCATTTATGTTACTTATACAACAATGTTTCTCTTCATTATTTTAAGTAACAAGGGAACCACAAGACAAAAATAGTTGGGACAAACCCAACACCAAAAATAGAGACAAACAAAATCAAACCTAAGCTAAAAACAAGGGCCAAGAAGGAAAGAAAAAGAAAACAAAATAGGAAAGGGAAAAGAAATTATTCACAGATGTTTTCAAACAAATGCATGCTTGAAATAGTTAGACACCTGATTCCTCAAGATTTTGATAAGGGCAAAGGAAACATCTACTTGCGTCTATGTTGTCCTCCGATAGAATACATTATCCCACATAGATTTATCTATCTTCTTTCTAGGCAAATTATGATTGTGTAATTCAATAATGTGTTTGTAGTTAATTAGCAGAAAGCACTTAGGATAGGGTGAAGAAAATACCTCAGCCCATATATTGTATTGCGATGAGGAATAAGTTAGGTATCTATACATACCAGACTGATTAGAAGATCCAACCTAATAGTGGTTTGTTCTTTGTTACAGTGAATGGATGGATCGATTGGTGGTTTCTCTTTGATGCAAACAGATGCCTGCATAGCATCTTCTTTGTTATCTTTATCATCCAGAAGGCATGGGAGTAGCTCAGGTTCTTCCCATATCAAAGACCTTAATTTGTTATAAATGGCCGAAGTATGTGGAATGTTAGATTGATTTAGGTCATTCACAGCTTGCATCTCTATAGGCATGACTTCTTCATTCAGACTAGTGTGCTTATGGTCTTTTATTCGTACCTTGACGATCATTGTTGCCTTGGACATGGAACATGTTGGCATTGGGTAGTCAGGGATGGTTATGGTGTCATCAAAGTAACTCATGAGCTCCTTCTCTTCCTTTAACTTAGGTTCGAAGAGGAACGCCTATTCATTTGGGTCTGAATGTTCTTGACTTTCCATTTTGAGTTTGATTACCTCTACTATTGGGAGGAATATTTGGTTGTTACCATCAAGTTATTAGCCATCTTGAGTCAGTTTGAGAAATATAGGAGTAGGAGCATATGATAAGAATGCTTTAGGTGCATAACATACATCTTCATCATCCAATTGCTCCAACTCTTCTAGTTGTTCTTCTAGTTGACTGTAAGAGATGTTAGATTATTTGTTTTGCATAGGCAACTCTTCATCAATTTACTTTTTGTCCACTAGGTCACCTTATACAACTGTTGCTCCCTCATCTTTGGAGTCATCATCACCACTATTGTAGCCCCCAAATAATGGATCGTGCCTGTGAAATGGAACGTTCTCAACATGCATGATCATCTCAACATTAACAATGTTGCTAGGTTCACGGACTCCACATAGTGCACTAAGGTGTGCAACTTCATAGCTTGGATTGTGCATTGCATGTTGATTGTGTCCTACAACAAATGATATTTGATTGGTAATATACCTAAAGATATTGAATCACTAAAATACTGTGAAGCACCCTATTGATTATACACAAAATTAGTTGAGTTATATTGATTAAAAGAGTAAGAAAGGCTCTCATTTGTCATAGGGATGTTTGGTTGGATGAAGGCTTGGGAAAATGCTTTGTTGCAAATCATATATTTATCCATGGGCAGAATTACAGACATGTAAATTAAAGGATTTTGGACATAAATGCCTAGTTGTTCCAAAGAATATGAAGGGTTAGCACTAAACTTTCAGGCATTGATTGTTGCTCTACATTAAGTGCCTCTTGCTAAACCAATGCTAATGATGTGAGGGAAGATGGGTTCATTTTAATGAACATTGCAATCAAAGGATCTAAAGCATTGAGGTAAAATGTTATAGCTACGACCTATGCTTGTAGGAAAGGATCATTCAACCTAGTGTATAGATGATGGAATCTATAGTTGAATGCACCAGTTGATTTATTAGGCTCGTTATGGGCCATGGCAAATTGATAAAACAAGACGGAAGGGTCAATGGGCACACTAAAATGGTTAAGACACAGATTCTCAAATATAGGCCAAGTGGTGATGCACCTTTCTGATAGACTAAGGTACCAAGAATAGGTCATTTGATACAGCAACAAAGGGAATAAGTGACAAGCCACATTCTCATGTTGAATCTACCTTCTGAGAATGGCTTCCTTAAAATCCTAGATGTGTTCTTCAATAGACTTGAACCCACCATGAATATACTTCACATAAGATTTATGGAGGTTTTTAGACAAGTCATGGGAAGGTCCAAGAATATTAACATGACATCTACGTCCTCCTAACTAAAAAAGGGGCCATTGGGGGACTCAGATAATGGGTATTTCCAATCTAAAAACATGGAAAACAACTAGATAGCTTTTTAAAAGCAAATAATAAGTCTGAAATAATCCAGTTCAATCCCTCCTTCTAGTGCCAGACATGTTGAGAGGTGTTTTGACAAAGCCAACAATAGGCAGGGATTGTTAATCCCCATCTCTCCTTAAATGAGACTTGTGCAAACAAATCTCTCTAATGTCTCAGTTACCAGGTCTTGGTATGTAGGATAACCCGATTGGCTTCTTGTCACCCTTATATATCAAGGATCTTTGATGAATATTTCAGGAAAATCAAATGTGCATTCTAGATGCATAGCTTGTTGCCTAAAGGAATTAGTGTACATATATAAGATGAAAATGTAGTTGATTCAGAAATGTATGTAGCACACTTAGATACAACAATGTAATAGTAGCTACAAACAGAGATTCAAGTAATCAAGATAAAACACTAAAATCATATCGTATAAATCCTAAACTAATCTAATCTAACATACTGATAAAAAGAAAAGAAAAGGAGGAAGGGCAAGGAGAAAGAGAGAAAAAATCTCACTTTTTAATATAGACCAGCTTAATTCTGTTGAATAAACAAATTCTTGAATAAACCAGTCCTTAGTTGAGTCAGACCTAACACAACTCCAACTGAGGATAATGTAAAATTTTGTGGGATGAAGCAACAGAGCCAATGAGGAAAACAAGTTCACCATATATATACGCAAACCAAGTCCATCAAATGATAAAGCTATCAGATAACGATATTTCTATTAAAAATATCAATTGAGATTCATCAAATACTCATGTTAGTTACATACATGGCTTTCAAACAACCTCAACTAATCCGAGCAACATTTCAGGCGATAATTCGAGTGACGGTTCTACCTCAATGGCTAGCAAAACTTTCGAGAGCCATAACTTTTGCACCATAGCTCCGTTTGACTCCCCATTTGAACCGTTGGAAAGTTAAGAATGAGGGGAGTGTCATGAGATGGCAGTGAGCTTCGCTCGATGATTTTTGACCCCTGAAAACCAAATGGAAGTGCTCCAATTTTTAATTGTAGTAGTTTAGTCTAAAAATAGTAAGTTTCTAAAAATAGTAATTCCTCAAATTTTGTATTGTTGTGAATTGTGGAAGGTCACCAATTTTGGAGAAGAGATGTATGATTTATTTTTTGAGTTACATCTTCATTTATACATGTTTTGAAGGTAGGAGGAGGATATGGAAGGTCACCAATCTCAAGGGAGATTAAGTGGTTTGACTTCCACGATTCACAACAATATAGAATTAGAGGAATTATTATTTTTAGAAACTTATTATTTGTAGACTGCACTACTAAAATTAAAATTTGGAGCACTTCCATTTAATTTTTGGGGGTCAAAACCCATCGATTGGAGATTTGTGCCATCTCATGGTGTTCCCATCATTCTTAGCTTTCCAATGGTTCAAACGGGGAGTCAAACGGAGCTATGGTGCAAAAGTTATGGCTCTTGGAAGTTTTGCCACCAATTGGAGTAGAACCGTCGCCCGAATTGCCGTCTAAAATGTTGCTCGGATCATCAACCCAAAAAAATAACTAATAAAATATGGAAAGTGCATGAAATAATTGACTAACCTGCTTAACTAGGAAGAACTAGTCAGTTTGGTCCACTAATATATTTTATTCTAAGGGAACCAGCACTTATTATAATGCAAGCGCTGATCTTATATAGGTACGCAGGCCTAAGAAGTTAGAACTCAAATTCAAATTTATCGCTAATGGGGAAGTTATAAATATTCATTACTAATTGAGGGAATGTGGTTAGGACTCTAACAAATTGGAGGTATGCAAAGGCTTAGTGCAATTGAAACCATGCTTTAATTGAATGTTGGCAGTTAAAAGTAATTGGGATTGCATTGGGATAACTAGTTGTCCACATCTTGCACAACTGAAATCACACTTCTTTGAGGCATATATTTGTCTTTTATGTTCTACGTGTGATCCCAATGCATATGCCATGTTTTGGTTGATGTCCCATTCATGATTCTCAGTTGAATATGCTCATTCCCGTATTGAATTCCCTCATTTTTGCTTATTTGTTGGTGAGGAACTAATCTATAACTTGATTGTACAAATCAAATTGGATGGTAATCCATTCTTGAATTTTTGATAGTTTTGACACCCAAACAAGCCATCAAATTGATGTTTGTCCTCATTGGTTATGCAGCCAACTTGTCCTTTCTTAGTAGGGCCATTGCCACATGTCTTCTCCTCATTGTCATGTTGTTCAACCGAGGGCTTTTATGCATGCTAACTGTTTATACTGCATTAAAGTGAGATTCCACCATGTGACATTATTTCGCTCGCCTAATGTTTTGACACACTGCTTGGCTATATACACCACCCTAGCCTGCAAAGCAACGAGATTTCACCACATTACATCATCCCGCTCATTTGCTTGTCTAGGGCTTATTACTTTTGTATGAATATTTCTAGGATAGCGGTCACCAAGATGATGCCATGTGATAGCATCTCACTTGGTCGCTTGCCCAAAGGCTCTTTGCTTGTATGGATTCTTCTGGGGCAGCGGATTGTCGGGATCACGTCACGTGTCATAATCTCACTAACCCACTCGCCTGGAGATTTTGCAATGTACGGTTTTGACCAGGGTCAGTGGGTCATCGAGATCTTGACACTTGGCAACGTTCTGTTGATCTGCTTGCCTAGAGCTTTGTTGATGTAAAGGCTCGTCAAACAAACTTTGAAAATTGACTAAGTTTCATGGGGTGACAAAAATATGCCATGTGGCTCCAAAAAACTTTTTGAAGAAATTGACGAAGTCTCGGGGAGCAAAAATTTGACACATGGCTCTAAGCCACTTTACAAAATCGACTAAGTGTCGAAAGCCTTTTAGAACATACCTGGGCCGTCGAGAGCCATGTGAAGTCAACTTTGAAAATTGACTAAGTCTCATGGGGTGACGAAAATATGCCACATGGCTCCGAATAACTTTTTGAAGAAATTGACTAAGTCCCAAGGAGTGAAAATTTGACACGTGGCTCTGAGCCACTTTACAAAATCGACTAAGTGTCGAAAGCCTTTTAGAGTAGCCCTGGGCCGCTGAGAGCCGTGTGAAGTCACTGTGTGGTGCCAGAAAGAGTTTAAGCACATGTGGGCTAAATAAGCAAAAGTTGATTCAACAATTTTAATTTCAAAAGCAAATGGCCAAGTTTATTTGAAATAAAATGGCCAAGTTTGTTTAAATGCAAACACAAAAGGCTCAGAAACTTAACAAAAGGGAGCTATTTTAATGAAACTAGAGCCATTTTCAAAGCAACTTTCGTCCAATCTAATGAAATCGACTAAGGCAAAAGATGAAACTATGTAAATATATAGTCAATTTATTTTGAATTAAAGCAGAAATGGACAAAAATATTTAAAAAAAGTAGAAAACTCTGAAACAGTTAGATAATTTGCACACACCAACACTGAAATTGTCTAAAAGAAAGCTTTAGATGTGTTTCAAAAGACACAAAAAAATATTAAAACTTAATAAATTCATGTAAATTCATAAAATTCAAACTAATGCAACCCTAGATGTGATTTCTAAGTCAAATATTTGAGATACAAAATTGATTATTCAGGGTTGGTTAAAACGATAAAGCTCATCAAGACTTAAATCTTCACATCTAGCAAAGCATGCTCTTCTAAGAAGGTAAGTTTAAATAAAGAATCACCAATGAACTCCTTAAGGTATAAGATCACACTCCAAAGCAAAAAGAAGGTCCATGTTTTCAATTTGAAAATGAAATGTGTTGTGTAAACAACAAGAAGCATGTCATGTAAAAATTCAAATTGACACTTTTAAAAGAAAAAAATAATGAACAATAAATGATATGACATTATAATAAAAGGTAACAACCAATCAAATATAAGGTAAATTGTATTTATTAGTAATATAACATTAATAAAAATATTTTAATCTATTTATTTAAAAAATATTAAAAGGTATCATCACATACTATATTGATTAATGACTATTATCTTCCGTACAAACCATTTGTTGAATAGTGTTAGAGGGTCTCAATCTAGTTGCATCACTCTATCAAGTTCAAAATATTCTTTTTTCGAGAAAAAAAAAAGCTCCAAATTTTATCGTATGCTTGAAATATTAAAAAATTTAAATCAATTTCTTCAAATAAAAATAAATAAAATATACATAATCATCAAATAAATATCAAATTTAAAATTAAAATTATTCTATAATAATCATATAAACGTTAAATTTAAAATTATCATATATTATTAGCATCTCACAACATCCCAATCCACCCTGACTGCCATTGTAGAATGCTGAAATTAAAATTAGTTGATATTGCTATAATCACATGCTTTATCGTGCATTAAATGGTCATAAAACAATTCTTAAATGACAACATTTTTTCAATATCACACATCATAATGTGCACATCTTCATTGAATCTAACATTTGTTTTACATATATATAAATCCATATAAAAATCAGTTTCGTATTTTATACTTAAAAGTTGTAATGATGGTGATGTTTTACAGCCAGAAGTGGTCAGAGGGATGAAAAAAATGATTGTGGCTTTAAAACATGAAAAAACGTGTCAATTTTAATTGTCTTCCATCCTACCATTATCATTGACTTAAAACATGGAGTACTCCCTCGGTTCATGTTTCTCCTCCATCCACCTACTTGATTATATTTTCTGTTAGTGATGAGGTGGTCTTACAGGATGAGATTTGACATCTGCCCCATCTGTTTTTTTATGGTTTTGGACATATTTTATGGTTGTCTTATGACTGCTATCCCAGATAATGTTTACTAATTTTCAAAAACTTTAAAATTTATTATATTTTATAACATTTTAATATTATTAAGTTCAAGTTATTTATACCTCTTACTTTGAGGTGAACATATATGGTGTTTGAAATGAAGGTGCAAAATATTTTCGACGTGATAAATATAGGAGTTTTTTATCTAATCCATTACATAAAAATCTGTATAATATTATACATTCTTATCGTTTCTTTAAATTTGTAATATATTTCCTTTATATTTAATTTTATGGCAAAATATTTTTATATAATAGAAAAGCTTATTAAATGATTGTAGATCACATTAACTATCACCAAATTTTTCATTGAAAAGAAACGGTGTGAGTGGTCTAATTCATCGTTAACATAGTACTATTAATGTAGCATTGTAGTAGTCTCCTTTTTTTTTTGGCAACGGGTAAACGTTTTTTACTGGAGCTATGAACCGGTTCTAGGACACAACAAAGGGGACCAGTGCTTGAAAATCAAGAACCATCGGAAGGGTCAAAAAGAAACAAACAAAGATGGTTGGAACAAATAAAAACAACATTGACACAAAGGGATCTCGAATGGGGGGAAAAGAAGACCTCGAAGACCAAACCATTACATGACAGTAAAAGAACAATAAAATGTTAGCAACCCAAACAAAAGCAAGCAAAGAAACATATGGAAAACCCACCAGGGAGCAACAAGAGATTAACCCTGAACAAAACAATCTCCTCCCTCACCTACGAAGCACTTGACAGCGATTAGCCTCGCACTGAAGCCAATTTGCTCTTACGTCTGAACGCAGGTCCTTCATCGTCTATTGAGAGCCATCATTCACCCTTTTCTCTTTTTAGTCGTAGAACCCAAATTAGCATTAGGTCTCTTACCTGAAGACCTAGGAGGAGAGGTGAAATTTTCAACCAACTGGGAAGAACCCTGAGCCACCTCCAGAATGAAGACCTCCTTCAAAGGAGACACCTTCCTAGAAGGGGCACGAAGATACCCGATCAAGGCGAAGGGGAGGAAGTCGGATGATGAACTTACCATGATTATGCCACCAAAACTCCAAATTAGGGTAACCTTTCTTCTTCCTCCAAACCATCTAAGAAAAGGATGGAGCAACCAACTAGACCACTGATGAACACACCGCCACCCAATGCCTCAGGGAATTACAACTAAAGCATCTGAAAGGAAGACCTTTATAGTTGAGACGCTGGGTCCACTTGCCCTGGGAAGAGAACAAAATGACCGACTGGAAGAGAGGTTTGGAAAGGTCAAAAATAGTGCAAACTCTCACAAATCTACCTCCCACAAGCTATTGTCAATTCTCACAAAATACCCCACTCTATTAACTAGCATTTTGGTATGTTTTTGTTTTCTCATGATAGGCGGGGGATGATATAGTTTGATCCAAAGACGAGCCTCCATGATTTGCATCTTAGCAGGTTTGAAAAAGGGCTCCCAAAGACAGAAAAAGAATCCATAGTTATAGCAGTGTCCTTAATTAGTGAGATATATAAATTAAATATTGCTAGAGACAAGAAAAGAAAAGAGGAAAATTTACAACAATGACAATGTTTCAAGAAATAATAAATGACCCCATCATATAAACCAAAAGTAATAGCCAACGCCACCATACATATATATAGAGTGGAGAAAAAATACCCTCAATAATCTGAAAATGGTCCAACAAGGAGATGGCATCTCATCACAATGGTTGTGCATTGCAGAGGTAGTTAAGAAGATATATTGTTGGGGAATTGTTGGAAATGACTATCTATTGCCAACACGAAATGTGTTGTGACTTTTCAAAACAAGAAACATCTCTCATGATATATGTTTATGTTGTGATAGAATATTTACATGTACCCTAATAATATTGGCATAGATTTCCATCCGACACATTACTCAAATTATTAAAAAAAAATTTAATGATAGACAAATCAATTGCCAAAAGACCATTTATTACCAAACATGATCAAAGAAATTAGTTATCCACGCGTTTCAAGTATGTTTAGTGTACTTTAGAAGCTTCACTGTCAAATACCATCAACATATCGAAATGGTGGTTGTCCGTCAGTTCAAATGATAACGAGTCACCACTGTTGCATCATCCACCAAGTTACAAATCTCCAAAGATACCAAATAAAAAAAAGATAATGTTGGATTCAAGTCTCGGTGAATTTTCCTCGATCAAAAAAATACAATAAAATATATGGAAACATCCACTAAAACCTACGTAAGAGTAACACAATGAATGTTTGTATTGCATTTGTTATGTATCTAGATAAATCTAGGATATA
The DNA here is from genome assembly GCA_037957365.1 of Torreya grandis. Lineage (NCBI taxonomy): Eukaryota > Viridiplantae > Streptophyta > Pinopsida > Cupressales > Taxaceae > Torreya > Torreya grandis. Next base: position 1,053,895 of record JARHVA010001134.1, read on the forward strand.
TACACTGTTTTTAAGTTTTGTATTAAAAAATTCTCACTTGCATATGGGATCAGCATAATTATTTTTTTCAAACAATACAAATTCCCTTTTATATTCAGGAAGAGGGGAGAATAAACTCACGAATTAACCCATTAACCACATATCCCATTACAGATTTGAACATAGGTCTAACATATGCCATGGAAGATTTGAACAGTCTTTCCTTCAAGAGGAAGTGATAACCGTTGCCCTTTACTCATTATAACCACGTTGTCTTTTTATCATGTTAATTGTTCTGACAATTGTGTATTTCTATTATATCAATATATTTATGTATTTTAGATGTTTAGTTCCTTTACACTTTTATTGGGAAATCTTAGTTTACATATCTATGTCCAAGATTTCAAACATATGTTCAACATTACATATTAGCTGCTGTGATCCATTACAAAGGATAGCATCTGATTCCATTGGTTTGACTGAATAGGCTTTGGAATCCTTGAGCTCTTCTTCCTCCGGGGATTTGTCCCTCTGCAAGTGCCCCACCCAAAAAATGGCAGAATAGAAGTGAAATTAGTAATGTTTGTTTATAGACTGGTCAAGTGTTTTACTCCATATGATCTGCCAGTTGCCATTGGAAATGACCATTTCCAACCCGAAATGTGTTTCAAACTATCGAAACAAGAAACAACGTTAGGCTGTTACCTTTCTTGCAACAAAGAAATGACCATTTCCAACGTGAAATGCGTTTCAAACCATCGAAACAAGAAACAATCTTAGGCTGTTACCTTTCTTGCAACAAAGGATGAATGTATGATAGAATATTGGAAAGTCCTAGTTAGTATGGACAAGATTATCCAAGTGACATGAATTATCCAGATTAAATGGAGATAACAAACTAACCACCTTCGAATGGTCATCTACTTATGGAGTCATCCCCTGAAACATATGTAAGGGTAACAAATATACCCATATGTATGCATGAGAGCTTAGATCAAATTATTTTTGCTTTTGATTTTATTCGGATGAGTACATGTAATCCTTTGTTACAATAAATTAATTAAATCTACAGTAGGGTCTGTCATTTATTTCTCTCTATACAGTACATTTTATACAGTTAGCTCCTTAGGCATCTGAACTTTAATATAACATAACTTTTATGCTGTTCTTGCAGAAATAAAGCTTGCTGTAAAGCATCCATCAATAAATTATTTTAAGGTTGCAACCATGCAACAACTAAGCTTCAAGCATTATTTCTTAACTAAGCTTCTCACAGAATAAAAGAATATGAATAGGACTAACTTCTAAAATACATCTCTACTTGTCCAGGGATCTGTAGACAATTGGAATTGTGGCTCACCAGAATAACCCAACTTGTAAAGCTTCTTCAATCAGTTTTTTCGCATCCAGTGAAAAGGCATATAATCAACCCAGTAGTTCACCATTACCTTGTAGTTGCCTGCTGTCTACACTGCAACATAAGAAATAGAATGAATGGAAACAAACTACTCGAGCTTCAAAGCTAAGGCTATATAATGTTACAACTTTTAATGAATTCATCAGACGAATCCAAATAATTTTTCCAAAAAGGTCTTAGCTGTGGAAATGCCATGTCTAGCCATGGCTTTGCCTGCCCGTTGTAATGGATCACAGCAGCTTCTTGTACATCATGAATATTAGTTTTAGACTGATATCCTAATCCCAACATATGCCAAATGGGATCAATGGGATGAACATGACCACTAAAAGAAATCAATGCAGGGGGCAATGTTCCAAATCGCCAGAGAGTAAAATTAGACTCCAGATTCTGCCAAAGAAAACCGAGATGCCATCAGTAAGATTTCTTACAGGTATTTAACATGTAAGAGCAAAATATTTGAGACAAGTTTCAGCGAAGAACTTATTATATTTACCTTTTTAATCCAGTAATGATAAGTTTCCTTGATATTTGTCTTTCTCCAAGCCCTCAGATCAAAAATGTTCATACCATATGCCCATGCACACTGATCTGGGTTCAAATTCTCTGATATAAGTGAATGAGAGAAATTGAAGTATGTCTTGAAACTCTTAGACATAACCCATTGGTCGCCCCCCCTGCATGTCTCAACTGCACCATTGACCTTTCCTTCAAGATCAATATCCCACAATGGGGATAGGTCCCGCTGAACTACAACATCATCGTCAAGAAACACAACCTTCTGGAGGTTTGGAAAGAGCTGAACTCAGAGAACAAGGCAATTAGATTAAAATAAGCACTCATCCTTGTAAGAATTTCAATTAAGGTATTATTTTAGAGGAAAAAAAATGGCATTCTGGACATTTACGAAGGTTTGGATATTCACTTGCCTCTGGAAGATATATGCGCAAGTGGTTCATTATTGATATGTATCTTGGGCTTCTTGATTGCAGTTTTGAGTTCAGGATGCGAAGACTGTCGTTAAAACATTTCCCAATTGCATGGTCTTCATAGTAATATCTTTGATCCTTAAAGTGGTTTTCTAATTCTTTCAATACCGGAGCATTATCCTCTGTCAACCAGTCAAATTGGTGTATGCTTCTCACCTCAACAATGGCAGGATTAAGAGGATGCAAAGCGAACCAAGCATGCATTGCTGAATATGTCTTCTTATCTGTAATTACATGAATGACCATTTGTTCTGGCTTTATGGAATTTCTCACAGCTGATGAAACTACTACAGATGCTGCAAGGACATTGTCGGATGCCAGAACAATGTGATGATAGATGTTGTCTGTAAGACGATAAACTAATTCTGGAGATGGTAGCTGCATCCGAGCATGAGCATTAGAGGAATACTCATCAGAGAGTCTAAGTGAAAGACAATGCAAGCCTTTTGGAATGCTGCTCGATGCACTGTATCTATATAAATATTCTTGTAGCTTTGCTGATTGAATCTTCAATTCCAATCCCTCAATCTGGAAAAAAGTGAGACAAACCATATAACAATTGAGCATTGAATGTTTAAAAGCTGCAAATAGAAACTGATAGCCATGATGTTACTGTCCCTTCAAAATTACACGTTGAATGCATCCACCCAGGCATTAGTACCGAAGGTCGTACATTAAACAGCACTCATTTCTATTGAGATAAATATTAAACCCATCCAAATAGCCTTAATCTAGTGACTCTGCAAGAAGCAACTACAGTATCATTATACACAAACTCGTGTATTAGTTGAACTTGCTGAATTAAATAACTCCAGCAGAGGGCTCATATAAAAATTGGGCTTGAGCAAAGGTCCAGTGCAAATTCAGACAAGGGCCAATATGTTGGGTCATTTGATCCAAGTGGTTTTGTTTTGTTTATTAGTTGTTTTATTTTGTATACAGGGCATGCATCTCTTTATGAGACAGCCCCTTTCATGTATAGCATTAAATTAGAAAGTAATTAATGTAGTGCATTAATTACTTAGTGGGTTAATTTAATACATTATAGTTAGTAAAAGTTGGGTTTGGGTGGTTAAATCCCATGTGGTAGCGGGTTTTGTAACTTGCTATTGGCAAGTTAGTATATACATCATATAACCCATTTTTTATGTATTAACAAAATTTATATGGTAGCCTTATCATTTTCCACATATTTTGTTTGTGTGCTTGTCTTATCAGTGGTATTAGAGCATGTAAGAAGCCAGGCCCATGATGAATAAATGAAGATAAAAAATGGGAGCGTGAGGCTAGGTGCTACATTGTTCTGGTTGATATAACACAGAAAAGAGTTTTTGAAATCAATAAAAATCATTTTCAAAGGAGCACGTGGGCCCCAAATTGATGTTTCATTAAAAGAAGCTATAGCCATTCAAAAATTCATAGAAGAAGATGCTCAAAGTGCCATGAAGAATTAAATATTTGATTTCTTTTACCTGACAAGGTGATCTTTATCAAAACAAAACTGATTTTTGCCTTCAAAAAATATGGCATTGAAGTTGACTTTTAAATCTAACCAAAAATAAAAAAGCACTGAACAATGGCATTGGAGCAGCCAAAGGACTCTACAATGGCATTGGAAATTAATTTATTTTTGGACATTTTACTTGCTCAGTCATAAAGTGGGCCCCTCATATGTTTTGCCAAGAATATTCACGAGTGAATAAATAGATGAAAAGTAAAAAAAAAAAAAAAAAGTTGAAAACACAGTCAAAATCAAGTGTATATATTAGTTTTTGCAGTTTAGGCTTCACCCAAGTGCTTGGGCTAGTTGGTTAAGGAACAGGTCGTGTGTTCAAAACTCTTCACACTGCCTTTTTGCTTGGAAGTGTGTAAGTGTTTTAAGCCATAAAAATAAAAGATCTATACTATGTGGTGAGTTCATATTTCCAAAACATAAATAGGAGGGGTGGTGACAAGAATTTTGTTAAAGCATAGAAGAGAGGGAAGTCCATTGTTCAAATCCCCTTAAGTGCATACTTTTGCTAAAAGATTCTTTTACATTAAAAGAGAATCTTTCAAATATATTATTTTTTAAGGAACATGTATTGAGAGTAAAATGATCAAGCAAACATTTAAAGTCTACAGATCTCAGGATCAAGACCAAGCAATGGTTATTAATGTAATTTTGTGGAGTCATAAAGATATATTTGCAATATCAAGCATTGTATCGTGAATCTACTAGAGGGTAAATGCAAAGCCCCAGTAGTATTCTTATTTCTTTGTTATTTTTTTTTTTAATGATCTTTATGAACTAGTTGAAAAAAAAGCTACACCTCCTACTAAAACTGGTAAATTGCTTGAATTTCAAAAATGTGATTAGTGTGCACTTGCATTGATAAAATCTTATTGTTTTGCACAAGTAATCATTCACATTGAATCAATTAAAATTGACGTTGGGAAAGCATGGAAAACACTCGAAGCCTTGTATGACAAACAACGAGCGCATAAAAAGATTGATCTTGTAATGTAGTTGTTAAATACAAAGCTAAATGTAGATGAATATGTATCTGAATATATTTCCAGGATGAGAAACTTAAAACAAGAATAAAACACTACAGGCAGGAAAATAGATGATATATTTATCTCCATCATTTTGAATGGACTCGGTTCAATGTATACAAACTTTTCTAAAAATGTTACAACTCAGTGACAAAATCAATAATGCAACATTTGATTCCATGTGTGAGTTACCTACTCAACATGAGTGACAATTCAAAAAGAACAATAGTAAGCCTACAATTGATGTTTACTATACAAAAGCAGGGAAACACAGTATAGAGAAAAGACATGGCATTCTTTGAGGCATTTTTCAAAGCATTTTCCAGAGTCCTCAAAATGTAAATATCAACATAAGCATAAGCATTCTTCTCAGTCTCATGGTTACTCAAGGCACTCTTCCTCGTCTTCCCATTGTAGTAGATAAGAGCCAAGATGCTATAACTATGGTGGTATAGGACACTATGTCATTGTGTGCCCTTCTAGAAAACAAACCTCCAGACATAAAAGGAAGGCGAAAGCAAATTACATTGCCCACTCTAGTGGAGCTTCTTCTAGTTACTCTAGTTATTCTGGGTATTCTGACATGTCATCTAACTAGAAATCATCCTACATGGCCTAAGTTTGTGGTCTAGATGGACTTGACTACATCTTCTAAATGCACAGAGATTCACCCATCTTGAGTGAGCTACTAACTCAACGATAAGGTTCTACTCTAGCAAAAAAATTGGCTTGGATTTTGTTGTTTTTTGTCCATTTTTGATCTTCAATTCTTTAATATCCATATGAGGCACAGATCGAGTAGTTTGAATTTTTTTTCACTGCAGGGACTTCTCACCTCTCACATGATAGGGGGGAAGATATTGTATCAGTCTTCTATCAATCGTCAGTGATTGTACGAGTTTACAGAAACAAAGGTTAGTGTTGTTGGGCATCAAGATAGGTGTGCCATACACAATATTGAATAGTCACTTGACAGGTTTCTATGTGAAGCCTTATGTCGATCAATATAGTTGAACAAACCTTGATTGTGTTTATTCTGTAGTACGGGCACAAAATGGTCAAAGGGGATGAGCATGCCAACAAGATATTCATCATTCATATTACAACTTGCAAGGTAGCGGGTTTCTGTGTGAAGCAACATCGGTTGATTAGTACCACGATGTACAATGTATCAGTTTGTAGTTGCGGCAAATAATATTAGATAACTTCACTGTCGTATGTTCTAGATCGTCTTCTATACCCCTTGGATCAAAGGGGGTTTGTTGGATCATTTGATCCCATTGGTTTTGTTTAAGTTATTTGCTACATTATTTTGTAAACAGGTCATGCATCTATTTACCAGGCACCCCCTTTCTTGTTTTACATAGCATGAAATTAGAAAGTAATTAATATATAACATTAATTACTTAGTAGGTTAATTCAATATGTTAGGAGTTAGTAAAAGTTAGTTGGGTTTGGGTGATTAAATCCCGTGCAGTAACAGGTTTTGTAACTTGCTATTGGCAAGTTAATATATAATCATGTAACCCATTTTGAAAGTATTGATACAAATTATATGGTAACCTTACCATTTTCCACATATTTTGTTTATGTGTTTTTCTTATCACAACACAGCTCATCGAATTTTAACAAGGCCAACTCTAACTAATAAATGCTTAAATAAGGTAGAATGTCTTTATGGAGAGTTGTCAAATAAGAGTATATTGCTACTAAGTTTAGATAAACCCATTCCCTTAATCATAGTTACCAGATTCGGCCGCATCTGGCCGAAATCCGGAACGTTCCGCATTTTTTGCGGGCTTCCGGATTAATAAATTCGGTTCGCCAGGGAGAAACAATGGAAGTCAACAAAAAAACTTAGAAAATGTAAATCTAGTCCGAACCCAATAGTATGTAAATAAAATAAACATCTAGTTTCTTATACTTTAAGTTATATTTTATTTATATACTTTCAGGGTGTTTGAGAGGGGTTTCGGACCGCTAGGAGCTATAATGCAAATTCTAGGTTTTGGAGGATCCTATCATATTTCAGAGTTAGTCAGATTCCAGGGTTTCAGGGTTTCAAACTTAGCCATATTTCAGGGTTTCAAGATTTCAAGGAGACATCATAGGAGGTATGAAGGCTGCATGAAGGGACGTATGCGTGATAGAATAGTATGAGAATATCTCTTGCAAAGTGCCACAAGCCGATCCCACCCCATTCCCAGTGCACCCCTTAAGGCATGCACTCTGTGAGATTCAAGTTTGAACTATGGACATTTTACTATCTTTTAATGTAATTCAAGTTTGAAACTTATGCATTTCTCAATTTTGCAACTGTTAAATTAATATTCAATGTTTCATTCCTTACTAGATTAAAATATTTTACACACACACACACACACACACATATATATATATATTCCAAACCGGATTTTTCCGGATTTTTCCGAACCTTTTCAAGAATTCCGCATTTCCGCATTTTTTTGGCCTCCCGAACGCATCCGGATTTCCGAACCTGGTAACTATGCCCTTAATAGACTTCGTCATTGTATGATGAAACATTGAAATCAACATTAGCCTCATACCCAATACCTTTTACACGCTCAGGTTTTAGTATAATGAAATTGATCTCAAACACTGTCTTGGATCGTTTTGGGGATTTTTCTGCTTCGGATGATGCAGCTACTGATTAGCAGAGACCTGTGGACCCCTGTATATGTAATGTACCCTCAAAGTTGTCCATTGCTTCAATGGGACTATACTAAGGATGGCTTAATGCTTAATTCATTTGTTAATGATGTTGATTTTGATCTTGCGCTGGTGAGACTCGAGGCTCAAATGGCCTGTGGATCCTTGTAAATGTAATGTACCATCAAAATTGTCTATTGCTTCAATGAAACTATACTAAGGATGGCTTTATGTTTATTTGTTAATGATGTTGATTTTGACTTTGTGCTGGTGAATAATCGAGGCTCAAATGTTGCACCTCACAAAAAATGACTTATTGGAAAACATATTTGCTGGTTCATTATGAATGATTGCCAGTAGCAATAAGCATCAAAATACAGTCAACATCAAAAACTGTAATAAATGACTCTCACTAAGTTCATATATCTGTCACTTTGAATTTCACCTTCATGGAAAATTCGTAAAAAGTAATCATACCCAATTCCCACAAAGAGTAGCCCTCCCTCCTTCCCTCGCCATCTCTCTCTATATAACTAATCGGTATTATTTTTCTATATATAGATAAATTAATAAGGCTACTCTTTATATGTATGTGTGTGTATTGATGAATGGAAGAAAAGGAAGGAAGAAGAAAACCCCAAGCAACAGAATGACAGAAGAGATGATCAAGGCATATGATGCAACCTTTGAAACTTTTGAAAGGTATGTTTCAATGCAAGATCCTGTTAGCCTCTAAAAAATTGAAGAATTTGGCAAGCAAAGAGAAGTACAAATTGAAAATCAGAAGAAATGTGCCTAACATACAAGGAACCCAAAGTTGGAAGGGATAAAGTTTTCAAGTAGAGAAGATACAAAATTACCTACTATTTGGTTAGAAAGTTAAACTGCTATTTTTAGATTGACCCAATGACCGCAGGAAATATTCATTTTTCTACTTTATTGTTTAAACATGACACATGAATGTTGGTGTCAGTTACGTCAGATATGCAAGAAGGAATTGAACTAAGCATAGATACGTGGAATAAGTTTATTGCCACAGTATGTTGGAAAATGACTGATTGATTATCTCCTTGAATTAATAAAAGTAAGACAGAGGAGTTCCACTTGCAAAAAATATTTCAAATAAAAAGAAGGCTTGCGTAAGGGTGAGACGAACTTTGACAATATCAACGGTTGGTGTTTTCATTGATGAATTTGACTTTTACGTTAGAAGGATGCTTAGAGCATTGAAATCCCGAACTCTAGAGAATGTTAAAAATTATGTTTAATTCCTTTGGCTAGAAAATGTATGTTTTAATTTGTTAATGTCCTAACACATTTGAGTATTTTGAGAATCTTGACAATAATGGAAGAAATTCCAAAAATCCAGGACAAGTGGTCATTCATATGGACTTGTAACAAAAGATTCTCAAAGTCAAAATGGATGGGGATGCAGTGTGGATGTATCCAAACCGTCTCTTTTGAAGGGGACAACTTGGGAACATCCCCACAGCATACCCCCACCCGTTCCCCATGGGAGTTCGTCTCTTCTCAAGGACCCCACCTAAAAAATGTGGAATAGAAGGGATATTAGTAATGCTTGTTTATAGACTGGACAAGGGTTTTACTTCCCGTGATCTTTCAGTTACTCAGACCTCAGATTGTTCACTTTAATTCTTATTACAGCTGCTTAGTAAAATAAAGCCACAGAGACATTCTGAAGGTATTCATTGGAACTGGACATGATTGGATAGAGTTCATTTTCCTATCTGAGACAAGAAAATCAGGACAATCAAGAGGAAAAAAAAAAAAAAATCTTCTCAGCCACATTCTTCTTCCAATTTTTCCCAAGAACAAGCTATTTCTCACAATTGCTGCATTTTCTCAAAAAGTTTCCATAACTCTACAAAAATGCCAGCGCTTCAGTTACATTTCCATGAACTGTAGAAACTTCAAAAATCTCCGAGTATACATACAAATGAGGCTAATATCAATGGTTTTGGGTTCATGATAAAAATGGACTGATGAAATGGTAATAAACTCTTGGTAACACAGGGAGGTGAGGATGGTCCGAGCAGCGACGGTGACAGGCAGGAGAGCAGCGGCAGCGACAGAGTCTGCTCAGAGGACAGTGGTGAAGGAGACGGAGACGGGCTGTTGCCAGGGGAGCGATCAAAGGTGAAGAGGAAGGTGAAGGGTTAAGCTCGGGGCTGGGGTTTCGTGGTCCAGGGGGCGACTGGCGAGGAGACGGTAGAGGTAAAAGAAAAAAATCCCAAGTCAGTTTTGCTTCTGTGCTGAAATTTCATGGCAGTTCCTCTAAAGTGCAGTCTCTTGGGCTGGATCCGGATGAGGACAAGGACTTCTTTCACAGTTGTTCATCTCCAGGAAAGAGGGCACCTGAAGCAGTAGAAGGGGCAGCTAGGGTTTCCTCCAAGTCGTTGGTGTTTGCCAGTTGCAAAAATATTTCAAATCTTTTCCAAACCTATGGGGTGTTCTGCAAAGAATCTATTCTTAGGGTTCAGCAGAACTTTGATCCTTCCCTGATACCCAGAAGTCAGATTCCTCTTGCAAAGCCTTCCAAGGCAGAAGTAGAGACGGTGGTTGGTTCGGGGGGGAAGTAGAAGTAGAGTTGCAACAACAAACAACTCTAGAAACAACTTGCTTCTGGAATATCCCTTTGATATTCTCTGATACCCCTCCTCTTTTGAGGATTTCAGATGCAAGACTTTCAGTGATTGGATTAGATAGAGAGAGCAAGTCTTTGATTGGCAGATGTGTGGGGAAGCGGCCTTCATGAGATCTTTTGAATTGGTCAAAATCAACCTAGCCTTCGTTACAAGCTCCCTCTCTCTCGATGCTATCAAATGGTTTTTTTATGTTTTTTTTCAATCATCTGAAGACGGAGATTTTGTTTGGTCTAACAGGGCTTTGTTTGTTGGTAAGCAAGGGGTGTTTCTGTGTCCCTGGGCTCCTTTTTTTGACCTAGATGCTTTGGTTATTTCGCAAGGTCCGGTTTGGGTAAGATTTTATAATCTTCCCTTGGCCTTGCGTGACCCTGATCTCCTTAAGTAATTGGTTAGTAAGCTGGGTGTTTTTGTTAAAACCGATGAAGCCCTAGAGGTTAATCAGAGTTTTGTTAGGGTGCATGTTTTGATTGATTTTTCCAAGACTTTGCATCATTCCATTCAAATATCATCCTCCCATGGAGTGTGGACTCAATTTATTAACTTCGAAGGACTCCCTTTAGATGCTTCAAATGTAATCAAGTTGATCACAAAATCGTTCCCTGTTCTGAGAAGGGTTTTGAAGGATCACATGCAACGTTTGGGTCAGAAAGATTGGATGCCCTAATCGAGAATTGGTTCATAGCATGCTTTTTCCTTCAAAATCCACTTTTGTTGAGATTTTTCCACCTTTGGTTGTCCATCGGGAAGTTTAGGGCAGTCCTCAAAAGGGTGCGGATTCGGTAGCAGCTCAAGCTTTGGTCGGTTTGGTGGCAGGGCACCATCTTCTCCCATTTTGGAAGGGGAGGTGACCATTAAAAATCTTGTGGCAGAGCTTTTAGATCAAGCTTCTCCAATTGTTAACGGGTCTCAGCAAAAGAAAGTCTTTGAAGAGGAGGGTGATGGTTTGGAGGAGGAAGAAGCGTTGGTTAGCAGAGAGATTCCATCTTTAGCTTAGCGTCCTTGTGGGTTGAAGACTCCAAATTATGGCAAGGGAAAAGAGACAGGAAAATGGAAGCATAAAGGTTACAAATTGATGCTATGAATTCCATTGATGGTGGCACTCAGTAAACAATGGAATCTTTGCTCTCTAGCAAGGGCAGGCGCATGTTGTCAGGGAAAGGTTGATTCTTTTAACGGGATGGTTTTATTGTGTTTTGAAGAGAATAGCTGATTGGTTCTTATATTCCTGGCTTGATGTTTGCTTAGTTTTTATTTACTGGTATGGTCTTTAGTTATTTAGCTTTAGATCCTTTCCTAATTTGTTGGGAGTTCCTTGGTAGTAGCGTGTTCAAATTTGGTATTTGGTTTTTTGAGACTAGGCCTCTTGATGTGTCCCAGAACCGGTTAAAGCTCCGGTTAAATGCTGAAATCTATCAAAAAAAATGGACCGATGAATCTTTGATTCAGAAATACATGAATCAATATGATATACACAACTAACATGCGAAACATAAATCTATAAACAAGACACATGGAAATAACAACCCATCAACATTAATTGATCCTTGTAGATGGTACAAAGAGCTTTTGTGTCTCTCCAAAACCTCAATCAAACAGATTCCATAAAATTTGTATATTAAATTACAAACATTGTTTCACCTTCCCCAAGAGACCACACAACCACCCATTCATTACTCATGATTATTTAACATGTTGATCTCATTGTATAAGACATACAATTGGGAGGCAAGGATTGGCAAATTCGTTACTAGCTTTGATCCTACACCTTTTTAAGTAATGTCAAGTTCAATTTTTCTATTCGTCAAAAATGTATTTATATTAAAAGTGAGTTTTTCAATACGGTGAGCTTATGCTTTGGATTATTTATCTAATATGTATATTAGGGGGATGCATTAATGATACGGCCAAGCAATAAGACGGTTTCTCAAGCTTGGATGGGTATGGATAACCCGATCAAGTGATGTGTTATGAATTTGACTAATCTGGATGACCAATTTTATTTAAAAAACTTGGGCCAAAGTAATGTTAGATTAACATTGTCAATTCATATGTATGATTTGCATATTGTGCAATATCAGAGTTGAAACTTATTTTTCTTTATGATACACATTATGTAGTAAAATCTTACAACACATGGGTATACTAGCATATCGAGCAGTATTTATTGATATTTGTTATTGCATGCATAATGTTAAAGTCTTTTGATACGTGTACCTAGTCGGTATGGTTATGTAAGGACTCTCGAATCAAGAACCAAAGCATACTTACTCTATAGATATGTAACCCATCTATATGTATATATTATACCTGAGAAGATAATATTATGATGTGGATTTACTTAGCAATGTACAAACTATTTGATACCCTTTTTGTATGAGAGTTAAAATTCATAGTGTGACAGTATAAGAGGACATGAGAATGATGTTGGACATCAATAGTCCTAGCTTATACCTTTTTTTATGCAAGTGTTAGGGTTGTAAATACCATCGAGTCTTCTCTCTGTAATAAAGGAATGTATTTATACCTTTTCCTTGTATGCATTCGTATGAGGAACTAGTGAGTAATCATGTTTACCTTTAGTAGTTTAGTAGAACTACATCTAGCCCTAATTCTATGTATGTGACATCACAGATATGTATGGCAGCTCAGAGAAAGAGTGCGGGCATAGGAAACTAACCTTGAATAGGTATCCCTTAGTATGATAATTTTTATAAATGAAAGTCAAAGCAAATAGCCTTTATGTAGCACAGTACTGTTATGCAATCTTGTAGGCAAGATCAAGTCTGTCGCATCTTGTAAGGATGAAAACTATATGCAGTATATTTTGTGAGAAAGTTAATTGTGCAAGTGGCTATACATTTATAAAATAACATATTGCATCGTGAGGTGTGCTTAAAGATTATGTTCTCTTCGGATTGTTATTGAAGGTATACTCGGATAGTATAATCCTGACTTGCTTTATTATTAGGGTTGGGTGTAAAATTGTTGTTGGTGTTGAGTCAGATACTCAAACACAAAGACCTATGACCGTATGGAATGTCAGAGTTTTACAGTGAGAAAAGTACTCGGTTGGTACATATTGTATTCGTTATATCTTGACCCATACGTAAATAAATATATAAGTTATGGTTATTAATGTTTGGGTAGAGTGATCATGAACTATGATAGTATGGGATATCATAGGATACTTCAGCTTAGATGTATATACTCAAGTAGTACATACTATAGCTGTATGTTTGGACTCTCACCTAAATTGATTGTCCTAACAATTTTGTTGGTTATTACTTGAGCAATATGTTTATATCAGTTAGTAGGACAAAATGTATGCATGCATACAATCTTCAGCGTATAAATTAATGATAGGTTCAACTATTATGTACTATATGACTTGCTTTGTTTTGTTTACTTAGGTTATTTTTGTGCCTAGCATGTGATTCTCTATGGAACTAGGAATGTAGATTCCTTCATTTTTGCTATTATCTAGGTTATGTGAGAGTGCTTAGGTAAGCACACAATCCTGGATAGTTAGGTCTTATATTTAAGTGTATCACTTAGTTGTGAGATTGTAGACCTAAGCTTTAAAAGCTCACCTGTGTCATAAGTAATTTGTTCCCTGTTTGGCTTAGAGTGCCAATCCCTTCTGTGGTGACGTCTCGTGGAGGAGACCATTACATTTGAAAGGAGAACTACATCGGACCCTGATTTTGAGGAGCAGATATGTAGGCTATCCAAGTTATGGTGGGTGCATCGGGTCTAGATCCTTAGACTAAGTTAGGATAATCTTGATTGCATAGCAATCCGTGTTGCTGGTTGAATTAGTACCAATACTTAGTATGGAAATTCGGATTGTGCTAATGTCCCTAGCAAGATAGTAAACTTTATGTATCATATTTTATATTCTTTTGCTTGATGTATTGGAATGTTGAATTTGTTACTAATTGAAGTTGTTGATTATATGAATGACTTAAGTATACTAGTAACTGTGGTTGAATGAATATTCAATGTTTTGTTTTGTTTTTTTAAAACTTACTGCATTTTCTAAGAACAACTAGGCAGGTTGTTGCATCTTTAGTGGAATATTTGTTCTAAATTCTTCGTAAGTCCAATTTATTTTATAGCAAAGGAAGTCATGGTGGTGGTTAAAGCATTCATCAAAGGTTATTAGGATGGCTACAAGCAAATGATTAATGGGAAGGATATAAGTACCGCCCCAACAAGAAAATCAACAACTACAACTTCAAGGGGAAGTATATTCACATTCTTCTACAAGCTAGTAAGTCTTCCAAACCACCGTTTTTAGAGCAATACCACCTTTGTACCTAAGTTAAAACTCACATCTAACAGTTATCAAAGAAGGTTTGAAAATGGATTGTGCCTAAAGCCTGTTGACAAGTGGGGGAAAAGGGCATGAATGCTACAAACCACCAGAGTTGCATTCCTTGGTAGTTAAACAACCCAAGAAAGTAAAGGCTACACCACATGAAGACACTGATGCTGAAATCAGAGAAGAACAAACACATGAACCACATAATCATGTTCCTATATTAGAAGAAAGTATTTTAAAACTTTCACGTGCAGCTATCATGGAAGTAAATCAAAAATTAGGTATCGAGAGTCCATGGATTCACCAAAAAATGTGGTTAGTAGCACTCATTGACCCTAGCTTCACATAATCTCATAAATCCAATTTATGCAAGGTCACTTGGACTTAAGGCAACCTTGACACCATGATTTGAGGTAGATGTGGCAAATGGAACAGTTGAAATGTGTGTATGAAAATGTTCTTCTCAAAAGATTGTTTTGCAATCACATTATGTGCCTTTATTTTTTTGTTATGCCTATAAGGGGGGCTGATGTGTTGTTGGGAAGTGAATAGTTAGCCTCCTTGGGGAATATTACCACGAACCCAAGGCCAGCCTAATGTTTTTCATGCATAATGGATGAAAGACTAGTTTTAAGGGAATAGAAAATCCACCCGCAAAGGTCATTTCAATTCATATAAAGGAAAGACATGTCAAATAGGTAGCAAATGCATGTGTTGTTTATCCAGAAATCTAGCAATCCCATGTGTCAAAAAAGCCTCTTGTATTCTCCACATACCAATCGAAGACTACCCCTTGGAGGGTCACTGAGAATGATCAAAGCCAATAGGGTTTTTTTGATTGCCCATTTGTCGTCTACATAGTCTCACATGTATGAAAATATTGAACATA
This sequence comes from Torreya grandis, assembly GCA_037957365.1. Lineage (NCBI taxonomy): Eukaryota > Viridiplantae > Streptophyta > Pinopsida > Cupressales > Taxaceae > Torreya > Torreya grandis. The sequence goes on from JARHVA010001134.1 coordinate 1,069,367, forward strand.
GAATTCCTTCCCATCGGCATAAAATTTTAGGAGTTTATCTCTGTTAGGAGGTGGACCCGTCATTCTGTTTCTTTGTAATGTTCTTGCTCTTCTATAGAAACTCATGCACGACCAATTCAAGTGCTCCCACTTCTGTCTCCAAGGCTCCTACATGTACAAGATTCTTCTCCTTTGGTATGATAGTTTTGCACACTCCCATGGCAGAGTCCCCTCCCAAGCACTGTTGGACAAGATATCTTAATGTAATGATTAACACAAGTGCGTGCAATCTAGTCTACCCAAAGGTATATATAATTGTTCAACCATCATACACTAACATCCACCTGTAAGATTGACTTGGAATAGAAACAAGTATGGTATGAGTAAAATTTGGTCATGCCAAGACGCATTACTACATATTCGTTAATACTGATTTGGGCATAGTAATGCCATACAATTGGTAAATCCCTATTCAGGTGGATTAGAGCCCCAATTAACAATGAGCATTTCCCTTTTACAATGGCTAATCTATGATGAAGACGATTTGAGATTGAATGAACTTTGAAACCTACGAACGCTCCAAGAAAACTCTGGTGGCAGTACAATACCAAACAAGTATTGCAAACAGCTGTACATATACTCTGATCCACCACTCTAGATGCAAGGTTGCAAGTGCAAACAAATGCAGACACCAAAAAGCACCATCGAATCACAATGAGATAGTTTTGCTTCATTAGCAATGTGCATAAGTGGGCTGATCCATCTCTTAAGGTGGAAAAAGAGCAGAGTGAAACAATTATACTCTGTAGAGTACTTAGCATGGGGACGATGCATCTGAACAGTGGTCAAAACACGTGTATAAGACACTTGCAAACAATTTTGATGATGTCGCCATGACTATCGATCTATCCATCCAAGAGATAGATGTATAAAAACTTAATATAGAGAAACCCCTCTCCGCCTTTGCTTTGCCACACTCGATCATAAGATATGTATGTATAGTAATAGAATCGCAGAAGATGTGGAGGATGAAAGAATTGTTGTCAAAAATTTAACAATTATCTTTCCATGTGTAACCCTTTGGCTTCTAGCCATTAGAGATGAACGACAGCAAGTAACGATTGGTCCTATCCCCTTGCCCCAGCAAGGGGAACGCCTTGAATTATAACAAGTTCTACCCTACAAGGAAGGGGATAAGAATGCTTGGGTGGTGGGGGTGTTGCCAACTAGGAGATTTTGTCTAGTGTCAATGCTGAATATAGGAGACACGTTGCATCAATAATGAATACCTTAGAAAATTATCCGCAACAGAAATTTAAAGCATTATAGTTGAATATTAGCCAAGATGCATAAAAGTTAAAACTAACTTTAGATGCAAAACTTGTGGCCAAACATGTTTGGGATTTTGTAAGCCCTGGATGAAAATCAGCTTGTAAGTTGGTTCAAACAGTCTCAGATATGGAATCTAACTATGCTAATGTGCAGAGCTTGAAACAATATGCACTTTTAGAGAAACAACTCTCAAAAGAGTATTCATATGTGAAAGATCATGATTTGAAGTTCAGATCAGGAAAATAACTCTTGATCTTCCTTGTTGCTACTTTAGTGTTGACCATTTTTGGTTCTGCAGGACAAAAATTCGGTCTCCTTCCTTCCCTGCTATCTTGAGCAGTCAGTCTTTGATGTATCCACCTTTCTGCAATTGTGCTTTCCCCCTTTTTGAACAGGCCTGTTTCTGTAAAGAACCAAATGACTTGAGTCTTGTAGACGTCTCGGGTTGATCCACAGTTTTTTTTTTCGCTGTGGGCAGCTAGTTTTCACAAGCCTTTTCAGCAAGGGAATGGGCCAACTTCAAAGAGATATAAGTCTTTTACAAAGCTCTAAAGACAAAGTGCCCGAAAGGATTTCTTCAGACATTTTGTCCGAAAAAATTCACAAGGAAAGAGACCAAAATTTGAAGGCAAATTTCTTAAAAATTGGAAAAAGTGGTTCAACGTCGGGGTTCAATGATATGAAATGAACTACACAGACTGACCAATAGTCACATGATCTTTCCAGGAGCTTTGAATTTTGAACTTAGAAATATTGAAATATTGAACCATTGAACCATTGTAGGTTCAAGCGGTAGGTTCAAACAATAGGTTCAACGATATTTAAATTCATAAGGGAATTGAGTGAACACGACTCCTTGCAGAACATAGAGCGTTCAACTATTGAACCGTTGAACCATTGAACTCCGAAAAAGGGTTCAGGTTCAAAGTCACAATTGAAAAACTCGAAATGGCCTAAGCAATTCGCAAAAGGGCAACAGAATTTCTTCGGAGGGCACTTTGGTCGGGAAGGACCAAATCAGAAGTTCCGAAGGGCCATTCCAAGACCCAAAGGGCCCTCGCGAAAGGCAGTGAGCAGATTCATCAAAGAGCGAAAGACAAGATTTCTTCGGACATTTTGTCCGAAGAAAATCCAAGGGAAAATCCAAAGGCACAATTCCTTCGGACAAAATTGAGAACTGAAGGAGCCCAAAGCGCAAATGCCCTTGCGGGGGACTCTCGATGGACCAAGAAGGGACCTTTTCCAAGACCAAAGGGACACCTTCCCTTCGGGAAGGATCAAGTGCAAAAGCCCGAAGGAATTGGAAAGCCGAAGAAATGACCAAGGTAATGATAGGCCCGAAAACGTCAATCTTAACGAAGCAAACTAGCCGTTGGAGGTTCAAATGTCCGATGACGGGAGCGCGAACGTCAACTTTACGGTGATAAGATAGTTGATCTTGAAATTGCTTAAAGACGGGCCCGCGCGTGGAAACTCAGCGACCCGCCGAGAAGATAGTCCGAGAGCTCAGAATTGTCAAAAAGAGATAAGAAATAGCAAGGAAAGACGGAACAAAACAGAGAATCCAAAACACGGCCACGCACACATAAGACAACATTTGGAATGTTCCAAAAGATGCACCTAGTCAAGCACGGAAAAGAATAGATCAGCCCAGGTGGCAAAAGAGGGCGTCGACAACAGAGAGTCGCATAAGTCTTAAAGAGGGGCGGCTTTGTCATTAAAACAATCAAGCGACCCATGCTTCTGCAGTAGCATTTAATACGTTTTAAGCACTAAAGTCAAGCCCTGCGATATCTACAGCATGGTTCTGTCAAGCCGTCTCTAGAAGGATGATATCAGCATGAGCAATTTCCTCTTCCTAGGCATTCAACGCAGCATGGGCTGCTTGTTCTGGAAGGCACCAAAAGTTTCTCTTTATGCTATATATATTGTAACCTCTCAAGAGAAGAAAGAGATCTCTCAGCTTGTATGGCGAAGCCCTACAGGGATTTTACCTTGAATCAAGACAGCATTTTTACCTCCATTTTGAGTTTGCACTTTTGCATGTCTATGGTTTTGTCTTGTGTTAAGTCATTTTCTTTCATGTTTTCACAGAATGATTCCAGTATGTCTAGTGTATTGTGAGTTCTTTTGCAGGTCAGCCAGAAGTGTCCACAGCAGAGTATAAGCGCATGTGAACAAGTTGCCATAGTGTGTCTTAGAACAACTCTGGTAGTTCTTCCTCCCTGTATCTCCAGAGGACCCCTAGCTCACTGATGCAGAAGAATTTTTCGTATCAAATGAAGTGTATATCAGCTTGTTCTTGGTGTAAAGTGTATGTCAAAGCTAAGTAGATCAACCATTTTGGTATATCACTGCTTTAGTTTAGGTTCTATTTTCAGTAATCCTTCTCTCTTTTCATCCCCCCCATTGTTAGCAGTAGAAAATCCAGGACCACAGAGATGCATCAAAGGGAGCTAGCCCTTATCCAGAGATTCTCCCCTCAATTTTGCCAAACCCACAGCAAGAGGGGAGTCTCCATTGTGCCGCGTGGAAGACAGAAGCTCAGCCTCCTGTCAAGGGTGCAATCCACAGCGTCAACAATTTTTGGCACGCTCGGTGGGACTAATTTTTATCCAAAGAGTTGAAGAATTTTGGTGTGTTCTTCAACAAACCAGCCTTTGGAGGCTTCTCATCAACACCAATGGCAACTCCGAGTTGAATCAGTTGGTTAAGCAATCCTGGTACCATCAAGAAATCACATTTTTGGTATGTATAATTCCATTGCTCGGCATCATGGGCCTTGTGTTCCTTCATATAACTTTGATCAAGCTCAAGTTGTTCATGGCATCACCTCAAGCAGCTCTCCTAGTTGCCCTTCAACAGTAAGGGAAGTAACACTGGAATTTGAGAAGCAAGTGATGGAGATAAACAGATTGGAGGAGCAGAATAGATATCAGCGAGAGCTTATGTACAAAGAGGAGTGCTTGTTGAGACAAGCTCAGGGCTTGCAATCCATAAAGGAGGTAGCAAAATGGAAGTGTCCATTCATTCAAGGCAATCAGCCTTGTGTGCCTTCTCCCATTCCAAAGCAGCCCCCAACTATTTTAAAGAAAGCCCTCTCTTGTGCACCAAATCCTTTCTACCAGATAGCACTTGCTCACTCTAGCTCATCTGACGCATTAACCATTCCTGCTCTTAATCCCTTGCACCTAGCTTTTCAACACCAAAGGGCATTAGAGCAGCCTCCCCTGAAAATGAACCTTCTCAATTCCTTAGGCTGTGAATCCTCCTTTGAAGGGAATCATCCTCTGCCTTTTAAAAAACAGCACGTCTCTCTTCAAGAAACTATTCCTATACGTCAACAGTCTCTTCCTAGTCTTCCTCAACCTCCTCAAGTCTTTCAACATGATGTCAAGATTCCAAGTTGGAGGAGGGAATACCATGAACGAGCTCAAGGCCTTGGAAATGGTGACGCTGCTCCTGCTCATGGTGATCCTCATGATCTCCAAGAAAGGCTCTTCCAAGAGAAAATAGCCATGCAAATTGCAGAGTTGGAGTCCAGAATGAGATTCCTCAGCCAAGGTGTGATGGGCAGTTTAGACCAAACAACAGATTCCATGTCTGAACACACCCCATCTACATTCCTTCAAGACAGCTATCAGGGCACATCTGATATAGATGAAGTGTTAGCCAAATGGAAGGAAGAGAATCATTTGATTCTAGCTCAAGGATTGCCTCCTTTTCCACATGAGTTTGTCCACCAACCCTCCACTCCATTCTTTCTCAAAGAGCCTGTTTTGAATGAGGCAAGTGAAGAAGAGAGGATCCGATTTGCAACTGCCTAGGAGGCTATAATGAGCGACAATGAGGATGAGATCATCATGGATGCTCCCTTTGAAGACATCATCAACAATGGAGAAGATACAGGTCATGCATACAGGGGGATGTTCCAGCAATATGAAGAAGTTGACAAACTTTATTTGTCAACAATGGATGATGAGGAATGTAAGCATGGTAAGCTCTCTCCTCCCTTGTTTGATGAGCTTCCTTGTTGCTTTGATGAAGAGAATGACCATGCCATGGAACCCGAGTAGGAGGATCAAGAGGATGTCTTTGAACAACTAGAGACTGGTTTTTGAGCAAGAAGGTGATGTTCTGTGGGATGAGCAATCAGTCTGTGATCTCATTTCAGACATCACAACAGTCACCCTTCTTCGAAAAAGCCATGATGAAGTAGAGGATCAGTTTGACAGGGTTTTCAATGAAGTAGAAGGGGACAAGTCAATCCATGATGCATATCAAGGGGCTTATGGTGATAAGCTAACAGCGATTGATTTCTTGATGAAACACACGGACAAGCTTCCAAGAGCAAGATGAATACATATATGTTGGAAGCATGTTTGACCTTGATTCACTTTGGATACAAGCCAATCAAGGTGGCAGACAAGAAGAGCAAGTCACCAAGTCTCCTTTCTATTCAGCCACTTGTCTGGCACCATAAGTTTTCTTGCCATGAAGGAGACTTAAGAAGTTTTCCCTTTGATCCAAAAGGGAGGCAAATGTACTTAGTTAGTTGTACATAATAGTTTGCTTTCAGTTGTGTGTTTTTCGTTTTCTCTAAGTGTTGTTGCACACGTCTGTGTAGTTTTAGCCTTTGTTGTGTGTGTTTTCCTTTGTGTTTGAGGTAAAGCTTTGTTGGTTCATAGGTCTTTAGAAGGCTGTTGCTAACCTTTTCAAGCTGCGTTCTGACTCTGTGCCCAACAAATTTTGAGGCTACCAGTCTTTCTAAGCATAGCAGGCATGCTTCCCCTGGAAATCGCCAATTTGTTGACCATTTTTGGTCCTGCAGTCTAAAAAGTCGGTCTCCTTCCTTCCCTGCTATCTTGAGCAGTCAGTCTTTGAAGTATCCACCTTTCTGCAATTGTGCTTTGCCCTTTTTGAACAGGCATGTTTCTGTAAAGAACCAAATGACTTGAGTCTTGTAGACGTCTCGGGTTGATCCACAGTTTTTTTTTCATTGTGGGCAGCTAGTTTTCACAAGCCTTTTTGACAAGGGAATGGGCCAACTTCAAAGAGATATAAATCTTTTACAAAGCTCTAAAGACAAAGTGCCCGAAGGGATTTCTTCAAACATTTTGTCCGAAGAAATTCACAAGGAAAGAGACCAAAATTTGAAGGCACATTTCTTAAAAATTGGAAAAAGTGGTTCAACGTCCGGGTTCAAAGATATGAAATGAACTACACAGACCGACCAATAGTCACATGATCTTTCTAAGAGCTTTGAACTTTGAACTTAGAAATATTGAAATATTGAACCGTTGAACCATTGTAGGTTCAAGCGGTAGGTTCAAACAGTAGGTTCAACGATACATTAAATTCACAAGGGAATTGAGTGAACACGACTCCTTGCAGAACATAAAGTGTTGAACTATTGAACCGTTGAACCATTGAACTCCAAAAAAGGGTTCAGGTTCAATCGAAAGGGTCAAAGTCATAATTGAAAAACCCGAAATCGCCTAAGTAGTTCGCAAAAGGGCAACAAAATTTCTTCGGAGGGCACTTTGGTCGGCAAGGACCAAATCAGAAGTTCCGAAGGGGCATTCCAAGACCCAAAGGGCCCTCGCGGAAGGCAATGAGCAGATTCATCAAAGAGCGAAAGACAAAGGATATCTTCGGACATTTTGTCCGAAGAAAATTCAAGGGAAAATCCAAAGGCACAATTCCTTTGGACAAAATGTCCGAAGGAATTGAGAACCGAAGGAGCCTGAAGGGCAGGGGCCCTTGTGGGGGACTCTCGGCGGACCAAGAAGGGACCTTTTTCAAGACCGAAGGGACATCTTCCCTTCGAGAAGGATCAAATGCAAAACCCTGAAGGAATTGGAAAGCCGAAGAAATGACCAAGTAATGACAGGCCCGAAAACGTCTATCTTAACGAAGCGAACTAGTCATTGGAGGTTCAAACGTCCGATGACAGGCGCGCAAACATCAACTTTACGGTGATAAGATAGCCGTTGATCTTGAAATTGCTTAAGGACGGGCCCGCGTGTGGAAACTCAGCGACCCGCCAGGAAGATAGCCTGAGAGCTCATAATTACCAAAAAGAGACAAGAAATAGCAAGGAAAGAGGGAACAAAACAGAGAATCTAGAACACGGCCACGCACACATAAGACAACATTTGGAATGTTCCAAAAGATGCACCTAGTCAAGCACGGAAAAGAATAGATCAGCCCAGGTGGCAAAAAAGGGCGTCAACAGCAGAAAGTCGCATAAGTCTTAAAGAGGGGCGGCCTTGTCATTAAAACAATCAAGCGACCCATGCTTCTGCAGTAGCGTTTAATACGTTTTAAGCACTAAAGTCAAGCCCTGCAATATCTACAGCATGGTTCTGTCAAGCCGTCTTTAGAAGGATGATATCAGTATGAGCAATTTCCTCTTCCCTAGGCATTCAACGCAACATGGGCTGCTTGTTCTTGAAGGTGCCAGAAGTCTTTCTCTTTATGCTATATATATTGTAACCTCTCAAGAGAAGAAAGAGATCTCTCAGCTTGTATGGCGAAGCCTTGCAGGATTTTACCTTGAATCAAGACATAGTATTTTTACTTCCATTTTGAGTTTGTACTTTTGCATGTCTATGGTTTTGTCTTGTGTTAAGTCATTTTTTTCATGCTTTCACAGAATGATTCTAACATGTCTAGTGTATTGTGAGTTCTTCTGTAGGTCAGCCAGAAGTGTCCACAACAGAGTATAGGCGCATGTGAACAGGCTGCCATAGTGTGTCTTAGAACACCTCTGGTAGTTCTTCCTCCCTGTATCTCCAGAGGACTCCTAGCTCACTGATGCAGAAGAGTTTCTCGTATCAAATGAAGTGTATATCAGCTTGTTCTTGGTGTAAAGTGTATGTCAAAGCTAAGTAGATCAACCATTTTGGTGTATCACTGCTTTAGTTTAGGTTCTATTTTCAGTAATCATTCTCTTTTTTCATCCCCCCCCCCATTGTTAGCAATAGAAAATCCAAGACCACAGAAATGCATCAAAGAGAGTTAGCCCTTATCTAGAGATTCTCCCCTTAGTTTTGCCAGACCCACAACAAGAGTGGAGTCTCCATTGTGCCGCGTGAAAGACAAAAGCTTAGTCTCATGTCAAGGGTGCAATCCACATCGTCAACATTTAGCTGGTTTTATTTTTGCACTTGGTCACCTACGTGGTCATAGGTTAAATAATATGCCCCCTAAAGCAATTAAGGCCCCTGTTATACTCATGAATCACTGATAGAGACTAGGAAAAGAAACCCCAAGGTGATAGGTGGCGCAATTTGATTTAGTTGTGCTAGGGGTACATGGGCGCTTAGTGGCAGTCCTAATGTGATGCAGGAGCATTCATGGCCCAAATGCAATCTGCATTCAAGAAATTTTGAGTTTTATAAGAAAAAGGCTGATATTTCAAGTGTTGACATTTCATCAAACACTTTGCACACATGTCATGGTCTACTATGTTAGGGACCATCTTAACAAAAATAAATTATGGAGATGGTGTGGCCAAAAGCATTTGGCAAAAGGAGGAATGGGTTGCAAGTTATAAACAAAGGAAAAATCAACTCAAAACATCCAAGAGAGGAGCCAAAACACCATTTGAAGATTATTGTTCATATTTGATGGTTGGGCAATGCTAAGGGACGGTCAAGGCAGTAGAAAAACACAGAGAGATAATTTTTAATGGCAGCAAAGGGAGGGGAAAAAAACCAAAAAGGCCAAGAGGAGGCATTTTTGGCCATTTGAAGGCTGGAACGACCGGGACACTTTCAAGGAAATCTAAAATCAGTTTTGAGATGGATTTGTCCTAATGGAGGACATATAACAATTTTGTGGTAACTCTGATCTTGTACGAAGAAATTGCGCTGTGAAAAAAGCCTACCTGTTTCACAAAATACCTGAATTGTAGCTTTCCCTGTCATAATTCAAAGAAAGAATGCCATGGATTGTTGTAAGTTTATTTTGAGGTGTTTTTGCCTTGCAAATCTTGTTGAAGGATGGACTCTGAAATTAGAGTTTTTGCATTTTTTGAAATATCTGTATGCCTTTAAAAAGGCTTTAAAACTCCATTTTTATAAAAAAAACATTCAGTTCTTGTTCCAATTGGGCTCCATATAGTACTAAATCTTTCAGAATACATCAAGAGATTCATTTCAAGTACTCGTACTATTATGTCCCCCTTTTTGGTATAAACTTGCATAGGTCCTTGGCCTTGAATTGTTCCTAAAAAGGCTAAGGGAAGGAGAAAAAGGGGACATTTGAGGGCTTCAAAAGTATTTAATAAAAAAACACTTTATGATCTAATTTCCACTTAAGTTGGGGTCTTTTTAAGGATCATGGGCACTTAAGGCCTAAAATGAAATTATAAGGAGGTTCTTTTAATATTTTAAAAATGAGAGTTTCCCTCCTATTTTTAACGCCACACTTGGGGCATGGATATAAAAGGAAAGTGAGTTATTCATTCGAGAATTATATTTTTTGGATATTGAATTTTATACTCAAGTATGTCAAACTTGTACAAGTGACTTGAGGACAAAACCCTTTAAGTGCACAAAGGAGTTTGGGGACGAAAATCGCCATTCTTTCACATAAGGCAACTCTATTCAAGGGTTGTAATTGCACTTCAGATTTGCATGGTTGCATGCAATTGAATCTACAAAAGTGTTTTATAACATCATTTTGTTCAAAGGCAACATAAATACCTTGGAGAGTTGTTTGCATTGATTTTTCATTGTTTGGTTGAACAACTGAGCTCCATTTTCAGGTTTGAAAGAACCTAGCGTTGTAACTAGGGTTTTTGGAACTTCAAGTCAACTTTTGGGTTCCCATGGAGAAAAAATTCTGATTCTAATTTTGTTTGATAGCTACTATTTTTGTGATCATTTTGATCTAACTTTTGCATTGAAATTCCAAATATTCCGAAAGATACGAATTTCTAAAATTTCAGCTGCTTGAGGCAAATTATAAATTATTGCGTGCTGAAAAAGAAGTAATTAATTCAGAAAATTATTTGTATAATTTTTTCTAGTGAAACGATTCAGTTGGACAAGTTGTTAGAGTGTTTTTGAGCTCTAATATTAAAAGAAATAATTTCTTTTATATTTTAGAAATTATTTTAATAATTTCTAAGTGGGGCAAATTGATTTGTGGAGCTTAGAGACCTTGTTCAAGGGATAGAACATGGATTTGATTTTCAGGTTTGTTTCTCCTCTTTTTCTAAGTGTGTTGACTTGTTTGGAAGAGCTAAATTGACTATTGACAACCCTAATTTGTTCTTTGGAAGACCTAATAAATTGCAGAGATTTTTAGCATATTTATTGTGAGTTTATGCAAGGGTTTCAGGACGATTGGAAGGGGAAAACACAGTTGTACCAGCATCTTAAAGATCAAATTATTGCAAAGAAATTTCAGTCGCATCGCCATTCCATTTTGCCACAAAAAGAGCTACTTTGTTGTAGTTTCATATTTATTAATTATTGGGGTTAGTGTGGAGTGTTATTGCTTGGAATTTGGATATTTATTGTTGCTAGGATTTGCTGGTTTTTAGGGCAGAATTCAGATTATTTTCAATTTCGCCTAAGGGTTTGTTGGAAAACCCCAACTTGTCCTAATTGTCCCATTTGGGGGCATTACGTGGTATCAGAACCAATCTCTCGGCCAACTGTGGGATGGAAAGGTATTTGTCAAACAGTGGCAGGGATAGGGCTAGGTTGGAATGGATCACTCAGTCCCAAGATTGATCCGTCCCAAGATCGGTTGATGGGAGCTATGGTTACACTCCTTCAAATGAGGAAAGATATGAAAGGGGATCAGCCCCCTAAAATGGAGGCCCAGCGTTTGATTTGTTGGGTTCAATGGAAGATTATAATGAATATTTGATATTTGCACCACATTACAAAAAGGAAAGGAGCTTCAAGGAATGGCTAGCTTTGAGACAAGGCAAAGGGCTCCATGGACACATAGCTACACATGACGACTTCAAGAATATTGTTCTCCCTACGTTTGATGGAGACCCAAGTACTTCAGTTAGGGAATGGGTAAACAAAGTTAATGATTACTTGAATTGAGACCTAGATGTGAGAAGTAAGCTCTAAAATTTGTCATACAATACTTGGAAGGAGTTGCCCGTGATTGGTGGCACCTAGGATGGAAGTCACAAGGGCATGACCTCATTAAAACTCATGAGGAACTTGGTGAAGGGCTCATCAAACAATTTGAAAAGGTGGGATCTTTGGGGCAGCCAAAGGACACTTTCCAAGCATGTATGGACTAGCCAATGCATGGGAACCTTAGGGCCCACGGAACCACAAGAAGGGAGGCTATAATTACAAGTAATCAGCTAAGTACTAAGTCATTAAATTCGGACAAATATGAAAAATCAGAAAAGGAAAGGAAATCAAAAAATTCAAAACATTTAAGTATAGGACCAGCAAGCTTGGAGAAAACAAAAAAGGTAAAAAAATCAGAAAAAACAGAGCCAAAAAGAGAAGATTCGAAGGCATCCAAAACTGAAGTTGAAGAGCAAACTAAAAGGATGGATGAACCAAGAGAGATGAACTCTAGACACACCATGGAAGAAGGATCCAGTGGGGCAACCACTTGTGATAAGAAGCAAGTCATGTAAGAGGAAGGAAAAAAGAGTAGAACAAAACTTCATGAGAACTCACATGAAGGAAGTCATAAGAATTCAAGGGAAGTGGACACTCTATGAAGACACCCTCTATGCCAAGGAAAGGAGAGGAAAATATGCTCAACCAAGGAGAAGAAAATTGTGTCCTTATGTCAAGGACACAAGTGAGGTGTGATGTGTGGATAAGAAGGGCAAAGCAAACAAAGATGATAGCCTTACTAGCTAGGCAACACCTAAGGACATTCAAGGAGGAAGGTGAGTCATGTTGACGTTGTGGATTACACCCTCTGAAAGGATACTCAGCTCCCTTCCTCCACGCGGCACAATAGAGACATTCTTCTTGCTGTGGATGGCAAACTTGAGGGATGAATCTCTAGATTTAGGGGCTAGCTCCCCTTGATGTATTTTGAGGCCCTAGTTTTCCTACTGCTAACAATGGGTGGGTTGAAAAGAGAGAGAGATATTGAAAAACAGAACCTAACTAATGTAGTGATGCATCAAACTGGTTGATCTACTCAGCCTTAACCTACACTTTACACCAGAGAGAAGAAAACATACACTTCATTCAAATGAGAACCTTTCCGGCACCAGTGTTTCAACAGGAGATCCTATGGAAATACAGGGAGGAGGAAACTATTAGAGGTGTTCTAAGACACACTATTGGACAGTCTGTTCACCTGCGCCTATACTCTGAGTTGGACACTTTTTATTGACCTACAGAGACGAATTCACAATACACTAGATATGTTGGTATAAACTTATGAAAGCATTAAAGGAAATGACTAAACATAAAATAAGACCATAGACATATGCAAAAGTGCAAGCTCAAATGGAGGTAAAATACTTCTTTCGATTCAAGGTAAATTCTTTAGGGCTTCGCCATACAATGCTGATAGATGCCATTTTTCAAAATGAGAAGTTACAATTATATAGAGAGCTTGAAAAACATATTATTGATCAGTTAGGGGAATGAAAACCCATGTTGTATTAAACACTCCTGCAGCGAAGAATTAGCCCATGCTGCTACCGTCTCTTCTTAATTGCGTATGGGAAAGCCATGCTGTAGGTGCTTAAGTCGTTGCCCTTGTTGTCCGGGCCTGCAAGAGCATGGGTTACTTCTCCTAGCAACCAACAAGGCCATCCTCCAGTTATGTTGATTGGGCCATGCTTTCTTCCATGTTGAGCACAACTGACTGTTCATTAATGACACAACAAGAAAACACGGGCCGCTCTTTTCAATGCTCGCAACCAATCCTTTTATTGGGTTTTGGTGGAGACTATTTCACCTAAGTGCATTTACTTTTTCTGCTGACGACCTCTATGCCACCTGCCCTGGTCTGGTTCATCCTTGGATCTGCGCTGACTTGTTACGCCACCTGGAGCGTTTTGAGCTTTTGTCTTATGTGCGAGTGGCCACGTTCTAGGTTACCCGCCTTGTTTTCCCCCTCTTTTCTTGGAAATTCGGGCTCTCGGTGCTTATTATTTCCTCTCGGGCTCCTTTCTTTGCTTGCTCGCTCATTCCTTTGGCTCTCGGGCTTTTGAATTCATTTGGACAAAATGTCCAAAGGAATTCTCCTTTTCTGAGTGTACACTCTTTGGCTTTCTTTGGTAGGGCTTCGGGCCTTCTTGTCTGAGTTCCTTCAGACAAAATGTCCGAAGGAATTCCTTCAGACAAAATGTCCGAAGGAATTCCTTCGGACATTTTGTCCAAAGGAATTCTCTTTTGATTACTTCCCAATGGCTAGCCTATCACCTTGAAATTGACGTTCACGGACCCGTCATCGGACATTTGAATCCCAATGGCTAGCTTATCACCTTGAAATTGACGTTCACCGGGCCTATCACCCACTAGGACAATTCCTTTGGCATTTTGCAAATGAACTTTTCCAAAGGGAAAGTGACCCTTCAGAAAAAATGAAATGATCCACTTTCATAACTGTCCCCCGAAAGGACACCTACCCTTCGGACTTTTGGTCTTCCAAATTTTTTTGGATTTTTTGTGACTGTCAAATTTCTTCGAACAAAATGTCCTAAGGAATTCCTTCAGACATTTTGTCCGAAAGAATTCTTCCTCGACTTTTCTTCCTTGGTTTTCCTTCGGACAAAAAGTCCGATGGAATTCTCTTTTGCCCTGTCACTTTTTTCCGAAGGGCAAGTTCCCTTCAGGCTTTTTGTCTTGCCCTTTTGCTCCAACCGACTGCCCTCCGCAAGGGCAATTCGAGCCCAAAGTTACCCCTCGGACCTTTGAAAAGGTACACTTTGCTCATCGTCTGCCCTCCGCAAGGGCTCCTTGGCTTCCAAAGTTGCCTTTCAGAAGAAAAGTAAAGGTCCCGTCTGCCACTTAAGTGCCCTTCACAAGGGTACATACCCTTCGAGAATCCTGCAAACGACCCTTCGGCTTTTCCACTTGGTCCATCTTGCCGACGAAAAGCCCTCCGAAGTAATTCACTTGCCCTCTGAAGCATCCGAGACCAAATCGAGTTTCACGTCGACTCTTGCTTATAAGACAAATGAGTAAAGCCATTTAGAAAACCCGATTTGATCTACCAAAACCAAATCGAGGTTTGCAAGTGGTTTCACTTACGAATTTTTACAAGCAAAGTCACCTGTCAGACCCGAAACGCACTTGGCAAGCAAAAGAGGAAAACCCCTGGTATTTTTTTTATGGGAAATAGCCTAACAGAGAAACTTTTGCACAAGGCAACTGAGGAATGAACTACCCAGAACTTGGATAGAATGACTCTTGCAAGGAAAAGGAGGGGGTGTGCCCAATTTGGCCTGCAAGACTAGAAATTGGTCAACACATTTGGCAATTCACATAGAAAGCATCCCTGCTATGCTTGAGAACACTGGTGGCCTAAAAGTCCATTGGGCATGGAGTCAGGATGCAGCTTGAAAAGTTGGCAACAACCTTGTAAAGACCTAAGAACCAACAAAGATTTTATCCCAAACGATAAAGAAAACACACACAAAGGTTGAAAGCACTACACACATGCATAACAGCACTTAGGGAAAACGAGGAAAAGACATGGAAACTATGTACATGACAAAAGAAAGCTAGTGACAATGCTTAAGATATATCCCATTGACTGGGATATGTAGCTCTTCACCATCCAACTTGGAGAGTTGGAAAGCATTGTGTTGCTTGCATTGGGTGATGACATATGGGACACTCCACAAGGCGTCAAACTTTGTGTCTCCCAGGCTTGGCTCAATCCTCATCCCACTTCAAGACAATGTCACCTTCTGAAAAGCTCCTTGGCGTAGACCTCTTGTCAAAATGCTTTTCTGTTTGTTGTTGGCGACTAGTCATTGCATCCATGGCTTGGTCTCTTGCTTCTTGAAGCTCCATTAGCTCACAATACCTGACTTCCAGACTGTCGCTCTCCACCAATTGCAGCTGATGGGCAAGATCCAAGGTTGGTAACTCAAGTGAAATAGGAAGTCTAACTTCCCTTACATACACAAGTGTGTATAGTGAATTCCCAATCACCCTCTTTGGAGTGATCCTGTCTGCCCAAAGAGTTGTCTTCAACTTGGCATGCCAAATCCTTTGATTTTCCTCCATTGTCCTTTTTATGATCTTAATCAGATTCTTATTCGTGGACTCGACCAGCCCATTCCCTTATGGGTAGTAGTTAGAAGTGTTAAGATAGATGCCATACTTTAATGCCCACTCACTTGTCTTTGTTCCCAAAAAAGCCAATGCATTGTTTGAAATGATTGTGGCTGGGACCCCAAATCTCGTCACTATCCCTTCATAGAAGTCTAGGACTGCACTCTCATTGGCCTCTTTCAAAGTCATAGCCTCTACCCATCTTGTGAAATAATCTGTGGTAGTCAAAACCTACTTGTGGCCAGCACTAGAAGGAGGATTGATCAACCCTATGAAGTCCAACCCCCATTGCATGAATGGTTGTTCCACTTGAATAGGGTGAAAAGACATGGCAGTCAACCGTTGCTTCCCATCAAAGAAGGTGCATTTTTGACATTTCCTCACCCAAGCATGAGTGTCTCTAAACAAACTGGGCCAAAAGTAGCCAGTCCTCATAATCCTTGCAGCTGTGGCCTTGGGAGCAAAGTGGCCACTAGCTGATCCATCATGGAACTCGAACAATATCCTGTCGACTTGGTTTGAATCAATGCATCTCAAGAGTACCCCTGAAAAGTCCTGAACAGCACTCCATCAACTAGGACATAAGGAAGAGATTGGAGTCTAAAATACCTCCTCTTGGTCCTATCTAGACCTTGAGGACACTCACCAGTTTGAAGGAAATGAACTATGTCTTGTGCCCAGCTCTTCATGATTGCAGGTATTGCTGCTGCAGCTTCATCGTGGAGTACCAAAACGTCCTCATTCGGCTCTTTGTAGTCTTTAGCGAGGTGTTCACACAGCTCTCTTCTCCTTACCAGCTTGGTAGTTTTAATCTCTACGTCATACTCCATTACTTTGGTGATCCACCCTGCCCTTTTTTCATTCAAGTCCCAACTTAGCAAGAAGTCTTTTACACTAGGATGTGGCACCATGATGTGAAACTTGTTGTTAGACAGCATATGTCTGAACTTCTTCAAACTTTGTATAACTGTAAGCCTCTGCTTCTCAACATACGTGTATCTAACCTCGTAGCCTTCTAAGCCTTGACTAAAAAAAGCGAGAGGCTGTTCTAAATTCTCACCATTTGCTTGAGTGAGCATAGCAGAGATTACCTCTACATTTCCAAAGGTGTATAGATTGAAGTCCTTGGAGAAGTCTGGACTAGTCAGGGTAGGAGCTTGGGCGATAGCTTGCTTGATGCCTTCGAAGCTTTCTCTTCTCCTTGTTGTCCACATGAACCTCTCGTCCTTCCTCAACATGGAAGTTAGTGGTTTGACTAGCTCAGCAAAATTAGGGATGAATCTCTTAATGAAATTTATTTTGTCAAAGAAACTTTGCAGGCCCTTCTTGTGTTTAGGCAAGGACAATGCTAAGATGGTGTGCACTCTTTCTGGATCAATGGACAAGCCTTCTTTTGAAATGACATGGCCCAAGAGTTTGCCTTCATGGACGGAAAACACGCATTTCTTTGGGTTGAGAGAGATGCCGAACTCTCTACACCTCTCAAAGATTTGCCTCAGGGGCTTCAAATGTCCGCTTGCCTCCTTGGAGAAGACTGTCACATCATCAAGATAAACCAGCACAATGTCATTGATCAAACCTTTGAAAGCCATATCCATAGCACGTTGGAAAGTAGCTTCAGCATTTGACAATCCGAATGGCATCTTCCTGTATGCGTATGTTCCCCACTTGGTTGTGAAGGCTGTCTTGTATTGGTCACATTCTTGCACCAAGATCTAATTGTTTCCGGAGTGCCATCTAGGAGGGAGAATCTTTCACTCCCTGTCACCATCTGAAGAATCTACTCCATTCTTGGGAGGGGATAGTGATCTCTTAGTGAGATTCTATTTAGGTCTCTGAAATCCACACACAATCCGATCTCTCCATTATGCTTCCTAACAGGGACCAAATTGGCCAGCCAAGAAGAGTGTTTGATAGGGAAGATCTTGGACTCAATCAATTTGATGAGTTTCTTCCTCATGAGAGGCTCGATCTTTGGATTGATTGGATTTTGCTTTTGCTTGATGGGTTTGGCACCCTCCTCTAGCTCAATGGTGTGTTGGGCCAAGCTTGGGTCAAAGCCCTTCAAATCACCATACTCCCAAGCAAAGACATCAGCAAACTCTTGGCATAACATAATGAAAGCATGTTTTTCCTCTTTTGTACATACCTTCCCAAGTGCGAGCAGCTTATCCTTGTAGATCTTTACCCTTTCATAATTTTCTTTCTTGGTTGACATGCTTGCTTTGTCCTTCTTGAGTTGGTCATCTTCGTTGAAGATGCTCTCAAGAGTTACCAAACCTTTGAAAAACCTATTGGTCTTTAGCTGAACAATCTGCCCATCATACTTTTGTTGCAGCTTGGATTGATTTTTAGAAGCGAACTCAGCTTCTTCCAACAAGAAAAGCGCTATTTGTTGGTCGCTTTCAAACACCTGCCAATTGGTGACATTGTCAGGAATGGAAGGCCTCACAATCACCTTTAAATGGTATTGATTCTTGCTTTGTCTCACCCCCTTTGGGATATCAAATTGAGCACCAACTGTTGCCAGTCTATCCGCATGCTGGGTCTCCTCTCTTGGAATAGAAATGATGTTGAAAGCAGTGAAGCTCTCCACAAGGTCCCACACTCTGTGCTTGTAAGACTTGAGTAAGGAGTTCTTGGTCAAGCTTTGACCCCTGACTTGGTTCAATCAACTCATTGTCTCCAAATACCTACAATTCTTTGATTCCTCTCTTTCTTGTCCATTCTAGGCCATGAACAAGAGCTTCATACTCCGCTACGTTGCAAGTGCAGGAGAACTAAAACCTGAAAGTTGAGAAGTATTTGTCCTTTGAAGGTGAAATCAGCATTGCTCCACCATCAGCTCCCAACTTGCTTCTAGATCCATCAAAGAACCGCTGCCACAAACCACAATCCTCTGCATCTATTTTCAATAATTTTGGCATGAAAGCATCTTTCTCATGCATGCAGTAGACTCCAAGACCAGCCTCTTCAATGAACTTGTAAGGATCATGTTCAAAATTGTCATTTCCCCATTCATCTAGGAGCAAGTCAGCAACTCCTACAAAGGAAGATAAAGGAGATTGGTCCACCTGGAGCTCTTCTTCATCAATGATAGCATAGTTCACATTCACCACTTTGGGCGAGTATGGCTCCAAATGATCTTTGTGGATGGGCCCTGACTCAATCTTCACCTTAGTTCCATACTTTGCCCTGAAAACCATGTAAGACCAATTCGCTGCCAAGTATCCACCTATCTTGGATGTGAAATCCCTTGATAAGCAAAGAGCGAAGTAAAGAGGAACATCTGTCACTACCACATCATGGGGAATTGAGAAGGTCGGACAGGCATGGAGAGTCAGATTCAAGCCTCTTACCACTCCCAAGGTCTTGGCTAGTGACCCATCCAACTGCAGAACTCCTTTGGTCATTTGCTCATATTTGAGACCTAGTTTATCAGCTATGCATTTGGGCATAACTGAGGTGCTTGCTCCACTATCAATAATGCAATTGCGGACAAAGAAATAACCAATAATTAGGGACAAATAGAAGGGAGGGACCTTCTCATCCTTCTTTGCTTGACCTCCCATGGGAGGAGCCCCATTTACTATCAACACATTATCGTTTCTGGCTAGGACATCTTGCTCACCTAGCCCGTGCAATTCCTTTTGGAGTATATCCTTTTGCCCTGGCAATGCTAAAGAATCCCATAATGAGATGTTCATGTGCAGCGTCTTCATTTGGTCCATTACATTGATTGAAAGATTCCCACCTTTGGAGCTCTCCTTGGGGTCATTTGTAACTTATGGTGCAATTTGAGGAGTTGAAGCTGCAACCGGTGATCTGTAATTGGAAAACTTTTGATTTGCTTGTGATGAAAGAGATCTTGTAGGTGTTTGAATAGATACTTGAGCTTCATCCATAGCTCTCCTCTTGGACTTGGTGTTGGCTGCAACACAATCATTCTGATTACTTGTGCTCCCTACATAGTTGACTGCGTAGAACTCCCCTTCCAAGTGATTCATAAGAGTGAAATCATATTGAGCCTACATGTTGTCCATCCCAAGTTGTGTTGACATCTCAAAACTTGAGAATTGGACTACTTGATCACCTTATGCGGTCATGCTTTGACTTGGTAGCTCACTGGGATAAGCAACTTGCTCTTGACCATGCCCCAAGGGTGGATAATTGGGTTGCTCATGCACCAAATTATTTTGAGTGGGGACAAAAGCCTTGGAAGATGAAGGGGCATTTAGATTATAGCTCTCATAAGGCTTGACTTGTGTAATTTGATCCTGCCCTTGATTATAATTCTGAAAGGGAGGTCTATTTGTCCGTCCAAACTGTTGGTAGCCTTGATTTGGCCTATAACTCTGAGCTTGTTGCCTCTTGAGGGCAACTAACTCGTTGGTAACACTTTGCAGCAAACTCTTAACTTCATGGAGATCATTTGCAGGGGCAGCAACCGGCTTCTGTTGATTAGGCAGAGAAGCTAGAGTGGGCACAACAAGCTAAACTGAGGGTTGTAAATCAGGAAAGAGTGGCATATGAGGTCTAGGAACTATTTTTCTTACTTGAACAAGGCAATTTTCAGCAGCTATGACTATCTCATAAACAACGAGCAAAATATGTCCACCCATGGATTGTATCATGACAGCAATGTCGCTATTCAGGGCCTTCAAGTAGTAAAGGAAGGCATAGCTTGGGGTTGGCCTCACAAGAATTGGGATTCTGTCCCCAGTCTTTTGGAACCTAGTGTTAAAATCTTGCATGAATTCATGTAGGGCTCTCTTCATGGTGGTCAATTGCTCAGCTAGAGACAAATGGTCACTTTTTCCCCAAACCTATTTGTCAAGAGGGTCCCTAACTCATTCCATGAGCCAACTGAGTTCATAGTTAAGATCCCATACCAGTCCAAAAAATTTCCTTTGAAGGACAAAGCTAGCAATCTGATGGCTACATTTTTTTCAGTGATATTATGAATGTTGCAAAGGTTGGCTATGTTTCTGAGATGCTCGATAGCAGTGATTGGTCCCTCTCCACTAAAAGGAGGAACACTTTTGAGATTTGTCCCTGAAATTGGGTCATACTGCTGAAGGTTCAAGGGACTCTAACCATTGAAGGCCACAAAAGGGAAAGCCATGGCTGTGGAAGGATTCAACCAAGGTCTCCTTGAGTAGGTGTATTGTATAGCTGCTTTGGAAAAGTGGCTTGCTACATAAGGGTGAGTATTTGCAAACCTCAACCTTTTTGTTGAGTTCAAAGGCAACTCAAATTCGAAAGGGACACCCCTAGAAGATCTTGTAGTGACCTTTGTCATGGGATGTCAGGATGATCATGAACTAGAGACTAAGTCCCTGAATGGAGTCGCCAGGGGTTGGATTATAGCTCCTTTGGATTGTTTACAATATCAGGATCAACACCAATCTTGAAACTTGTAGGACTCGAAAAATTTGTCCCACCGAGCATGTCAAAAATTGTTGGCACTGTAGATTGCACCCTCTGAAAGGATACTCAGCTCCATTTCTCCACACGGCACAATGGAGACATTCCTCTTGCTGTGGGTGGCAAACTTGAGGGATAAATCTCTAAATTAGGGGCTAGCTCCCCTTGATACACCTTGAGGCCCTAGTTTTCCTACTGCTAACAATGGGGGGGGGTGAAAAGAGAGATACTAAAAACAAAACCTAATTAATGTGGTGATGCATCAAACTAGTTGATCTACTCAGCCTTGACCTACATTTTACACCAGAGAGAAGTAAACATATACTTCATTCGAATGAGAACCTTTCCTGCATCAGTGTTTCAACAGAAGATCCTATGTAGATACAGGGAGGAGGAAACTCCCAGAAGTGTTCTAAGATACTATTGGACAGTCTATTCACCTACGCCTATACTCTGAGTTGGACACTTCTTGTTGTTGACTTGCAGAGAAGAATTCACAATACACTAGATATGCTGGTATAAACTTATGAAAGCATTAAAGAAAATGACTGAACATAAGATAAGAACATAGACATATGCAAAAGTGCAAGCTCAAATGGAGGTAAAATACTTCTTTCAATTCAAGGTAAATTCTTCAGGGCTTCGCCATACAATGCTAAGAGATGCCCTTTTTCAAAATGAGAAGTTACAATTATATAGAGAGCTTGGAAAACAGATCATTGACCAATCAAGGGAATGAAAACCCATGTATTAAACACTCCTGCAGCGAACAATTAGCCCATGTTGTTGCCGTCTCTTCTTAACTGCGTATGGGAAAACCATGTTGTAGGTGCTTAAGTCACTGCCCTTGTTGTCTGGCCTTGCAAGAGCATGGGTTACTTCTCCTAGCAATCGACAAGGCCATCCCCCAATTATGTTGGATGGGCTAGGCATTTTTCAATGCTGAGCGCAACTGGGTGTTCATTAATGGCAAAACAAGAAAACACGGGCCACTCTTTTCAATGTTCGCAACCAATACTTTTATTGGTTTTCAATGGAGACTATTTCACCTAAGTGCATTTACTTTTTTTGCTGACGACCTTTGTGTCACCTGCCTTGGTCTGGTTCATCCTTGGATCTACGCTTTGACTTGTTACACCACCTGAAGCGTTTTGAGCTTTTGTCTTATGTGCACATGGCCGCATTCTGGGTTACCCACCTTGTTTTCCCCCTCATTTCCTAGCAATTCTGGGTCTCGGGGCTTATTATTTCCTCCCAGGCTCCTTTTTTTGCTTGCTCGCTCGTTCCTCTGCCTCACGAGCTTTTGAATTCTTTCGGACAAAATGTCCGAAGGAATTCTCCTTTTCTGAGTCTGCACTCTTTGACTTTCTTTGGCGGGCCTTCTTTTCTAAGTTCCTTCGGACATTTTGTCCGAAGGAATTCTCCTTGGATTACTTCCCAACGGCTAGCCTATCACATTGAAATTGACATTCACGGACCCGTCATCGGACATTTGAATCCCAACGGCTAGCTTATCACCTTGAAATTGACGTTAACGGGTCTGTCACCCACTAGGACAATTCCTTCGACATTTTGCAAACGAACTTTTCCGAAGGGAAAATGACCCGTCGGAAAAAATGAGATGGTCCACTTTCATAACTAAGTGCCCCCCGCAAGGACACCTACCCTTCGGACTTTTGGTCTTCTGAATTTTTTCAGACTTTTTGTGACTATCGAAATTCTTCAAACAAAATGTCCGAGGGAATTCCTTCCGACATTTTGTCCGAAAGAATTCTTCCTTGACTTTTCTTCCTTGGTTTTCCTTCGGACAAAAAGTCCAATGGAATTCTCTTTTGCCCTGTCACTTTTTTTCCAAAGGGCAAGTTCCCTTCGAGCTTTTTGTCTTCCCCTTTGCTCCAACCGGCTGCCCTCCGCAAGGGCAATTCAAGCCCAAAGTTACCCTTCAGACTTTTGAAAAGGTCCACTTTGCTCATTGTCTGCCCCCCGCAAGGGCTCCTTGGTTTCCAAAGTTGCCTTTCCGAAGAAAAGTAAAGGCCCCGTCTGCCGCTTAAGTGCCCTCCACAAGGGTACATACCCTTCGGAAATCCTGCAAACGACCCTTCGGCTTTTCCACTTGGTCCATCTTGCCGACGAAAAGCCCTCCGAAGTAATTCACTTGCCCTCTGAAGCATCCGAGACCAAATCAAGTTTCACGTCAACTCTTGCTTATAAGACAAATGAATAAAGCCATTTAGAAAACCCGATTTGATCTACCAAGACCAAATCGATGTTTGCAAGTGGCTTCACTTACGAATTTTTACGAGCTAAGTCCCCTGTCAGACCCGAAAAGCACTTGGCAAGCAAAAGAGGAAAACCCTTGGTGTTTTTTTTTAAGGGAAATGGCCTAACAGAGAAACTTTTGCACGAGGCAGCTGAGGTATGAACTAGCCAGAACTTGGATTGAATGACTCTTGCAAGGAAAAGGAGGAGGGGTGCCCAATTTGGCCTGTAGGACCAGAAATTGGTCAACAAGTCCCTTAAACACCTACATAATCATACCAAAGATAAAGGAAAATCATTATTGCACGTTGATATAGGGAAATTGGTGAACAAGGTCCACACCACAAAGCCTAATGATCACTATCAGCTTGCTGTAATTTCTTGAACAGCAAAATAAAGATAAGCCATTGAATTATTTTTATGGCAAGCCATCATTGCAAAACCTTCCTACTATGCTTCTACATCAGTTTAGAGGATATGAGGATCATGCCAAGGGTGAGGACAAGGTGAAGGGCATGCCAAAAAGCATGCAAACACATCACGAAGTTGGTAAGCATCACCATTCCTTTGATACATTTCTTGTGCTACATACAATTGTTGTGTTTAGAAGGAAAAAGCAAGAGGGTATCCAATCAATGGCAAGGCTTGAGGTATGTATTGTTGTTGGTAAATCAACTACAATAATTACAATTCAGTTTTTAGGTGAAATGATGCACTACATAAAAAATAATGCATTGTCCTATGATAGTGTGGTAAATGCTTGCTAGGTGGGATCACAAGTTTCAAATTATGCAAAGTGTGCATTGTCTTTTGGAGAGAAAAGGCAAGCAATTAAGGGCTGTTACAGTCCTTATACAGTGCTTGTCTATGGCATTTTGAGTGGATGTGCCAAGGGAAAAAAATTGGCTAGACATGAGAACGGTAAGAGGTGACAAGTGCTATGACCTATGGGTCATTGCAAGAGTTGTTGATAATCATTTGACGGTTGTTTTTTGCATTTCCAGCTTGTCTCATTCACAATTTTTGGTGTGCATGTTATACATGGGTCTCAAGGAGGTGAGCGTCACACCCTTCAACATGGAGAGGGTGGTTCAAAGATACATAAATGAATTCCAAGCCACGATAAGGGAAAGAAAAAAGAAAAGACGAAGTTGCTACATTCATATCGGAAGCAATAAGAAAATACCTCTTGGTTTTCAAGTAAGAAAGAATTGCAAGAAAAGACCAAGGCAACAAGGATGTACCTTATGATCCTAGAGATTGACAATTAGATCAAAAGGGTGTTATTAAACACCAATGTTTGTCCTAACTTGCTTGTTTCATGTGTAGGTTTATTTTGGAGATCCCTTGCAAAGGGCAATGCAAAGAATAAGTTGGCTTCCATACGTGGGCAACCAATTGGAAGAGATAATATGGAGGACATGAAAGAATATTTAAGGTCCATCGTAGATTGGGCAAAGGCTCAAATCATGAGTAACAATTGGCAAGGTAAATTGGTGAAGAAAAATTTGTCTTTTTCCTTTTTGAAAAATTCAGAAAATTGTTGGCAACAATCTTGGGGATTGACCCCCAAAAAAGGGCACATTGTTTGTACATAGCAGCCAACTAAGAGGCTTGAAACTGTTGTTGCAAGGTATGGAAATTTTGCTTCTGAATATTCTGAATTGAGCAATTCATTACAGCCACCCAGCATACATAAAAAATTTGGTTTTGGAAGTACTTTGTTACTCATGACAAGGAGAGAGATTATTCCTTGTGTTTTCAATTTTGCGCAATCCGAAAAATCAGGTTTTTGGCCTCTACTACAGCCTCTTTAATTGGGAAGGAATTATTGATTTTTTTGCACATCTACAGCAGTTACGTGTTTCTAATTTTGTGCAATCGAAAAAATCATATTTTTTGCTTCTACGCCTCCCGGTAGGAACAACATGACTGATTTAATTACTTACTTCCAGCTGTTCTTGAGTTCGAGAAATGGCATCCTTGGAGACCACGATTTGCACCAAAAATGGGTAAAATTTGTGAGTATGGAACAACAGTGTACCTTACTTCTCTTTGAACATTCCTTTGATGTTTACATGGTCACATACTTATATAGTAGTCATAAGGAGGAGCACCCTGGGATAAAACATGCTTTGCATATGATGGGGACCACTCATAGTGGATTGCATATGGTGATGAGTTGCTTCAGAGGTATGTTGCACCTGATAATTCTTTTGGCTACTTCATTGCACGTTTGTGATTCTTCCTCAAAGCATAGAGGAATGAGTAAGGTGAGTTGTGACTACAACTTTATTGATATGCATTCATTGAGGTTGGTTCAAGTGGACCTCTAAAAACAGGACAGCCGTTTGACATCTTCCGGAGGCCATGATTGGATTGACACGCTGGTAGATTTCATCATGCCCAACTCGGTATTGAGTGAGTTGGAAGCATGGTAGCATAGAGAGCCACTTGATGGCTTTTATGTGGACTTTGACACCATGAAGCAGCCTCCAAAACACAGGAACAGCAAGGTAATCATATTCTCTCATGTTTCTTGTTGCAATTTTGGGTCACATAACACCCTTTTTGAAGGTATAAGGGAAAGGAGTTTGCCTATCTTCCACTCGATATTGAAAGGGGTGGTTGATTGGGAACACGTGGAGCCTTTCGAGGGCTACAAGAACACCTCTAACTCTTGGGGGCAGTCCCCAAAACATAGGGGCAGCAAGGTAAGGCTTTGGTTTGGAGCTTCCGTTTCATGGGAGGCATTGACAAGGAGAGTTTGCATAGTGAAGAGTGTTGGGATAGTCCCGTGGCTTTTGCAATTGCTTGAGTACAAACAATTTTGGGTAGAGAGGACTGTAATGCCCCCCTTTTTGGTATAAACTTGCATAAGTCATTAGCCTTGAATTGTTCCTAAAAAGGCTAAGAGAAGAAGAGAAAAAGGGGGACATTTGAGGACTTCAAAAGCATTTAATAGAAAAGCACTTTATGATCTAATTTCCACTTAAGTTGGGGATTTTGTAAGGGTCATGGGCACTTAAAGCCTAAAGTGAAATTATAAGGAAGTTCTTTTAATATTTTAAAAATGAGAGTTTCCCTCCTATTTTGGGCACCACACTTGTGGCATGGATATAAAAGGAAAATGAGTTGTCATTCGAGGATTATATCTTTTTTGTATTGAATCTTATGCTCAAGTATGTCAAGTTTGAACAAGTGACTTGAGAATGAAACCTTTCAAGTGCACAAAGCTCTATTCAAGCACTGTAATTGCACTTCAAATTTGCATGGTTGCATGCAATTGAATCTACAAAAGTGTTTTATAACACCACTTTATTCAAAGACAAAGTGAATACCTTGAAGAGTTGTTTGCATTGATTTTTCATTGTTTAGTTGAGCAATTGAGCTCCATTTCCAGGTTTAAAGGAACCTAGCACTGTAACTAGGGTTTTTGGAACTTCGAGTCAACTTTTGAGGGACTTTCCATGGAGGGAAAATTCTAATTCTAATTTTGTTTGATAGCTACTATTTTTGTGATCATTTTGAGATAACTTTTGCATTGAAATTCCAAATATTCCAAAATATACGAATTTTTAAAATTTCAACTGCTTGAAACAAATAATAAATTATTGAGGGATGAAAATAAGGTAATTAATTCATAACACTATTTATATAATTTTTCTTAGTGGAGTGATTCACTTAGGCAGGTTGTTAGAGTGTTTTTGAGATCTAATATTGAAGGAAATAATTTATTTTACATTCTGGAAATTATTTTAATAATTTTCCAAGTGGGGCGAATTGATTTGGGGAGCTTGGAGACCTTGTTAAAAGGATAAAACAAGGGTTTGATTTTCAGATTTGTTTCTCCTCTTTTTTTAAGTATGTCGACTTGTTTGGAGGTACTAAACTGACTATTGGCAACCCTGATTTGTTCTTTGGAAGCCCTATTAAATTGTAGGGATTTTTGACATATTTATTATTTGTGCAAAGATTCAACGTTGATTAGAAGGGGAAAATGCAATTGTACGGACATCTTAAAAATCAGAATTATTGCAGAGAAATTCCAACTATGTCGCCATTCCATCTTGCCACAAAAAGAGGTATTTTGTTGTAGTTTCATATTTATTAATTATTGGGGTTATTGTGGAGTGTTATTGCTTAAAATTTGGACATCTATTGCTGCTAGGATTTGTTGGTTTTTAGGGCAGAATTCGGATTATTTTCAGTTTTGCCTAAGTGTTTGTTGGGAAATCTCAACTTGTCCTAATTCTCCCATTTGGGGACATTACACGTACCCTATATCACCGCTCTCTTATCTCAGGTAAATTTAGAGTTTTTTGGCAATTTCTATGCTTCCTAGTTTAAAATTTCCATTAATTGATAGTTTTTCTAAATTTATTTCAAAGGGTCACCAAAAGGGGTGGAATAGCATGAAATGGGTATGCAAACAATGGGGAAGCTTTGTTTGGGTTGCTAGGAACCAGTTGCCATTCATTTGACCCTCAGCCTAGTCTACATCATAGTGGCACCATGCAACATTATAGTCGAGGTCCACATGGCACATAGGTAGAGTCCACCGTGGCAAATAAAGTCATGACGTAGTTGGACACATGTTGACAATTTTCTCTATGCCTACAATCAATGTGACAGTGGAGCTAGGGTTTTCAGAGTGTAAGTTGGGCGTCGTGATTAACAGTGGTACAAGCCTAGGGTTTTCATTGTTCAAGCCTTCAAGGAATACATACAACGATTAACTAGGGTTTTAAAGTCTCAAGGAATTCATATAGCCTATAGCCTACAATATTTATTTTCATTATCTTTGAAGTTTGAAGTACTCTTCAATAAGACTATATCCTTCTAGTATGATATCTACATCATCTTCGACTTCTTCCTTTGATTTGGAGAGAGAGGCCTAAGAAGCAATAGCATTAGGGGTAGAAAGGCATAAGGAGGGGGTTGGTCAAGATGTAGATGATATCTTTGCAGAGGATGTTGTTGTTGAGGATGAATCTTCACCTTCCACTTCCACGAGGCAGCCACAACAAACTTATACTAGGTGCTAGAGATGGTACATAATATCTACATTTCATATTTCATATTAGTCACTATAGTCTATGACTCTAAAAGTATTGTAGTTTGTACTATGTACTCTTTTTTGGTCAACAATTAATAGAAAATATAATTATACATTATGCACATTCATTTCTCATGTAATTTAACAATGTTTTACATGTTATTGAAGTTTAATTTATGAATTTATATGTTTTTTTATGTGAACTTTTTGTATTCTATAAATGAAAAGAGTGAGGGACCTCATAACCCTCTTTTACCGATCATTAAAAAAAAAGTTACCAACTAATGTCGAGTAATTGCCTAGGAAATCCTAAGTCCCGAGTACGAGTCAAAATTTTGGCATGCCGAATCATCTTTGAGCACGAGTTTTTGAACTATGGTCCACAAAATGATGGTTGGGGTACACGTGATCGTTTGAAAGGTCGTCGAAAAGAGTGAAAGATCCCATGTTGGGGTTTGACCATTTGCAAAATTGAACTCATGGGTGCCATGTATGTTAGTGAGCAACATTTGAGTGCACACTCTCAAAGGCTAGAAGTGGACTTCTCTTCGCGTGTTAGGCAGCAATCTACTAATGAGCGGGATTTAACCACCTATCAAACTGCCCCATGGAAATTGTATGGCAGTTGAATTGCCATGAAGCCCACTTGCATGAATTGAAGGAAAGCCACCAAAAAATGTTGTACTCACTTTCTAGTCCAGTATATCGGTCCAACCACTAATGACAGGGCATTTAACAACTATAAGCCACCATGAGTAGGATTTGTCACCAGTTTTCTCATCCAAAATTTGGCAACGGGAACAAGAAAAATCTCCATAGGGTGTTAAATATATATTTTTTTAAAACTCCATAAAAACACTGCCTTCCTTTTTTATTTTTTTCAAAAAGAATTTGCTAGCTCCATTTTATTTTTTTAAGAGTCAAGGGAAGAACAGATGGATAGAATTTGTGGTTTTTTTTGCGTCAATCTAGAGCAATTTGCAGTGCTTTTTTATGAACATAAAACACCTCCTTTGGTAAGTCTGTCATTCTAGGTCCATCATATGGTTATAATTTTCTACCAAAGTACAAGTTTTATAAAATTGGCGATTGAATCTTCAACCTAAATGTAACTGTTGTCAACCTAGAGCTGCACTTTGAATCGAAGACGTGCTGAAATGGCCAATCCTCTCCGGTTGAAACAATGGGATCGTCTCACGAGGGTGGATGTCTCAATGGTGAGAAGAACCTTCAGAGAACGCTGGTTCCTGTTAGATGTATCAATGGATCTCTACTCTGTGCAGCGAATCTACCATGGAAAAGGGAGAAAGAAACTTGAAAGGGAAATCCTACCTAATGACGGTAATACACCAAAATATTGATCCACTCTACTTGGAACCTTGAACATTGAATCAAACAAGGGAAAAAGAAGACCTTTGATTTCAGTTTATCACTATGCATAAATATTTCATGAGAAGGTTCGATCCAATGACCAAAACGTGAGGGAAAACGATGGAGAGAGGACCGATACAAGACACTTTGCAACCACCTAACATCCACTTACAGCTTCAGCAAAAAGACATAGAACACTGAACGTGACTTGCATAATATGATGAGCTAGCAACTAGGTACGAATCAGAATTTTGGAAGGGAGAGAAATCTACCACATATGCAAATTGCTGAATGAATATACACTATGTCAGCACTTGAAATCTGAAAGTACAGTCTTTCTATTGATTGACGAGGTTACACAACTCACCAATGGCAAAGTTTGGTCTTGCCAAGAGAGGGGTACAATTCAAGGCTGAAAAGCCAATTTATATAAAAAATTACAACAGCCAAGAGTTGGCGTTGAAAAAATAGGAGAGTAGCCAAATCCGTCCAACTCGGCCTTTACAAAAGTCTATTTGTCTTGCATGAAGCTCCTTGGCGTTAAGAGGAAATGGATGGTGAGTTTGTTGAAAGTCAAACTCTTATCATGCAAAAATGCTGCGCCCACCTCCAAATATGGACTTCCTCTTGAGCCGTTTGATCGTTTGAAAGCACGAAATAACGAGAGCATGCATGAAATCCACGCCATGCTAAAATTAGAACTCGAATTGAAACGTTGGAAACTGAGTTGGAACGTTTGAAAGCATGAGTTGATCCGGAGATGAGCTTGACTTCAACAACCGATCAACTCAAGCTTTGACCAGTCAAACCGAAAATAGCCTTTGCTTGCATGGATTTCCACGTTGACTCCATCTCTTGTTTTGGTTTGCCTGTTTGTGTCGTGTCTATTTTTGGTGGGATTATATATTTGGATTTATTTTGTCTATATTAGTCTATATTTCCTCGAATTTCTTGGCTATCTCCTTAGCCTTTATTTCTGGGTTTTTCGTTGGCTTTATGCTTTCTCTTTGTTTTTCCTTCAGACTATCTCCTGTCGACTCATCTTTTTTATGCGGACTTTTGTGTATGCAATTTTTTCGAACTTTATCTTGGCTGCATTTCCTTCAGACTTATGTTTTCTCACTTTCCCGCGGGTTTTTGTGTCCTTCGGATTTCTGCGGACTTTATTTCCTTCCCCTGCGGATTTTACCGTTGACTTCTCTTTTGGTTTATAATTTTATGCGGACCTCTTCCTTGTCCTTTCCTTCGGGCTATATTCTCTCAGGTTTATTGTCCATTCCTTCAGGCTTTTTATGTTTTGCTTTACCTTTGATTTCCTTCGGACTTTTATCTGTTTGCATTTTTCCCGAATTAATCCTTCAGACTTTTTGTCTGAAGGATATCCTTCCTCCATTTTTTTCTCTTTGCCTTTGTTTATTTTCCATCGGGTTTTTCTTTGTCCCGAATTTCTTCGGACTTTTTGTCCGAAGGAATTAGTCTCCTTTGTCTTTATTTTGCCATCGGCAAAATGCCCTTCGGGAAAATTGGAAAGGGCCTACCGCCGACTGTCATGTCCCCTTCCAATTGACATCTCTCAGCGCTGATGATTAGCCTATTATGCGACCCTCGTAGGCTGATAGGATGGATAGAGGGTCTTGCTAGAGCTTGGCTTGGCTTCGACTATCAAAATTTTTCTAGTTGGCTTTCGTTCGGGCTCTTTCAGACACCATTTGCCTGAGTTGCTATTTTTAGCAATCTTTGGCACTCAGCGGAGCACCCCTGCTATTTTTAGCAGTAAGGTCTGGTCATGTGCGGAATCACTCCCTTGTTCGCCAGCTTCAATCGGTTCGAGAATCAAACATGTTTTGAGGGAGATATTAATATTTAATTGATTTAATTAAATATTAATTATTTGGAGCTATATTATAAAGTTATAATATTTTAATATTATAACTTAAGTGTTTTGACTCAAGGGGGCGACCATTAAAGTGGGCCGTTTTTAATTATATTTTATATTTAAAAATGTGTTTTAAAAAACTATTGGAAATTAAAAGGGAGAAGTTCGAATTTTTTTTAATGATGAAACCTAATATGGGGAAATCGAGCTTTTGAAGAATATAAGGAATTTTCATTGAAAAAGGAGCCATTATGATTGAAGTCGACTTTTGCCAAGCATTTTCCTTCTGAAGACAGAGCCAAGGGTTCAGGTTTTCAATTTGCATTGAAGAACGTACAATCTTCAGTGTGTGGAATTCAGACGCTGTGAAATACCAGCTGATCTATTGCCAGGCAGAGAGATAATTTTATACAGAAGTTATCACAGAGCTTCACAAAGGTTTATATCTTCGGGATTTTGGTCTGGAATTCGTCCAAAAAGAAACCTTCAATGTTGGCGCACCTGTAGTTAAGATCTGGCACTTATTCCAAGGCTGTACTTCATTTATTGCTGCTGCTGTAGAGGCCGTACATTTCTGTACCAAGCCGTACCTTCACCAAAAAGGGGCATACTTTCTGCTTGGAGCAAATCGCCTTCTCTTTGACCAGTCTGCCATTACCAACTGGGGCGCCTATACACCTAGCATAATTTTGGATCGTTAGACGGAGGGAGAAAGGGTTATTTATTGCAGCTGTACTAGATCAAGACCATTTTCAGCTGGTAGCAAAACAGGTTTTTTGAGACAATATTTTTATATTATCTATAATGCATGCCAAAGATTTTATATTGTAATCATCTGAAAAGAGTAATAAGATCATAGACTAGCAAGTTAAAAAGTTTACTGCTTCAATATTTATTTTATTTGAATTTATATACATTTCTTGCAAAAATCGCATTTCTTCCCTTATTCATGCAAAAACACCAAAATAAATCAAAACATACAAAAAACAGTCCAAAAAAAACACAGTTCCAGAAATCAAGGGAAACAGGGGGTTTCTACAGTGGTATCAGAGCTAGATCCTGTCATCTTGAGGGTTTAGCAATCTTATGCAACGACAAGAGTTTGGGACACACAGGTATTATACTCGCAGGAGGGCCTTGGTTGACAGGCAACAGGTTTTGAACAGGCAGCCGGGAGACATGGCTGACAGAACTGACAGGGCAGGTATTCCTCATAACCCCAGGGATCAGGTCGATGCAGATGTTTTACTTGCTCTCAGAGATCTACGAGCGGGTCAACCGCAGTCTAACAAAGTATTACAGCAGTTGACAGAAGCACTTCAGAGATTGGGTACTCCGAGGAGACGGTCACCACATCGTGACGATGATAGGAGTGATGCAGGATCACGGAGAGCACTTAGGACTGCTTCTCGGACAGCAGACAGGCCCACTAGGCCTACTTTTGTGAGGCATGAGGCCGATGAGGTTATGGTAGGTGAGGACCCTGAGAAGTTGTTCGCAGACACACTTATGGCAGCGAATGAGGAGTGGGAGTTATTATCACCTGAGGTCAGAGAGAGGATTACCTTTGACTGATTCATCACACAAAGGAGAGAACATAGCAGAGGTCGACAGGATTGGAGACCTAGACACTAGAATAATGATCTGAAGCATGCTATGAACAGGTTCACACTAGCAATGTTCGATGGTAGTGGCAAGGTCACAGCTCAGGCCTGGATTAGTAAGTTAGACACATTTCTCACGTTGCGTCCGATGGTTGAGAAGGATGCTATCAGATATGCGACACTGCATCTTGAGGGGGTAGCTTACGATTGGTGGCACCACGGGATGGTGACACTCCAGCATGATCGGATCACATCTTATCAGGAGTTTGTTGATAGGCTGGTGGAACGATTTGAAAGGAAGGATCCAGAATCCTATTTCAGGGAGTTGGCTCAGTTGCGACAGAGTGGCAACCTAGAGTCTTACATTGGTGACTTCCAGAAGTTGTCAGTTATGGTCCCTGATATTTCAAAGAGGCGACTTGTAGTGCTCTTCATGGAGGGATTGACGGAACCATTGAGAGGTTGGATCAAAGGCTTTGATCCTCCTTCGTTACAGGAAGCTATGAAGAAGGCGCGTAGTATGGAGTTGGCAGCCCCATCCAGTAAATTCAACTCCAGAGGTACTTCTTCATACAGGGACAATAAGGCCTTCAACAAAAACAGAGAGAAATCAGATTTTAACAAAGGTAAATCAGATTTTAAGAATGACTCAAAGGGCAAATCAGCAGCACCACCTTTGGATCGAGAGGCTTTTAACGATCTACGCAAGAAGAAGCTTTGCTTCTACTACAAAGGTCCCTATGATGCCAATCACGATTGTCCTTTGAGGCCTAAGGGCAAGGCAAATCGAGTGATGTGGGCTTTTTACAAGGATTCGGAGTCAGAAAATTCCGAACCGGAGAGTTCTGAGGAGTCAGAGTCAGAGGCTTCAGGGCCTAACGCAGAGGCAGAGTCAGAGTTTCAGATTCAGGAGGCACGCCTATCTAGCATTCAGCAAGAGGGTTCATTCAGACTCCGTGGAGTTTTGGCAGGACAGAGGGTCATCACCCTTCTTGACACAGGAGCCACACATAATTTTATTGATGCTAGATTTGTGGAGAAGCGTGGACTCATTATCGAGGAGTTTGAAGGTATTAGAGTTAAGGTGGCCGACGGTTACACTCTTAGGTGTGAACGGATGATTAGGGATCTCCCCTTGCGCTTGAACAACTATGAGTTCAAGGCTGATTATTACGTGGTGAACATGGGGGATATCGATTTAGTCTTGGGCATGAAGTGGCTTCATTCCCTTGAGGAAGTCACTCTTCGTCTCAAGGGCATGGAGATTCGTGTTGATGTGGATGGGAAGACATATTCTAAAGGCAATACGGGACAGCAACATCAAAACTATTTCTTTTCATCGGATGGAGAGGCTCATACGACACGATATGGTAGAGTGGGCTGCCGAGTGCACTTTGGCACCTATACAGGAGGGACAGCAGAAGACTGAGTATCATCCTGACATTCAGCAGTTGAGAGTCAAGCATGATAAGGTATTCAATGATATTCCACCAGGGAGACCTCCAAACAGGGGCATTGAGCACATTATTAAGCTTGAGGAGGGCGCTAAGCCCGTTATGATTACTCCTTATTGGCATCCTAAGCAGGTGAAAGATGAGATCGAGAAAATGATCAAGGAGTTACTTGCTATGGGTCACATTTGGCCTAGCAAATCACCATCCGCTTCTTCAGTTGTTCTGGTGAAGGATGGCACCCTACGCATGTGCATAGACTACAGAGACCTGAATAAGAGGACTATTAAAAACAGATATCCAATACCTCGTATCGATGAGCTTATTGATGAGCTCCATGGTGCATGCTACTTCACGAAGATAGACTTAAGGTCAGGATATCATCAGATCAGGGTTCGGGAATAGGACATTGAGAAGACTGTCTTTCGTTGTCATTGTGGACACTTTGAGTTTGTGGTGATGCCATTTGGGCTCACTAATGTGCCAGCGACATTTCAGTCCACCATGAACAGAGTCTTCCATTCACTGCTAAGGAGATTGGTACTTGTTTTCTTCGATGACATTCTTATATACAGCAGGACTTGGCAGGAGCATTTGGCTCACCTGGAGACCGTGCTCAGTATTTTGGAGAGGGAGTCCTTGTGCGCCAAGGAGTCCAAATGTAATTTGGGGATGACCGAATTGATATACTTAGGTCATATTATCAGTGCTAAGGGAGTGCGAATGGATCCTGAGAAGATCCGCGCTATTGTAGACTGGCCTACTCCGACGAACCTTACACAGCTACGGGGATTTCTTGGTTTGTGTGGGTTCTATCGCAGATTCATGAATGGTTATTCACGTCATGCAGCCCCTATGACAGATTTGTTGAAAAAGGGGGCATTTTGTTGGACTCCTGAGGCACAGGAGTGTTTTGTGAGGTTTAAGGAGTTGATGACTACATGCCCAGTGTTGGCACTACCATATTTTTCGAAGCCTTTTGAGCTTCAGTGCGATGCTTCAGGGGAGGGCATTGGAGCGGTGCTTATGCAGGACAAGCGCCCTATTGTGTATGAGAGCCGTAAACTCAGAGGGCAAGAGAGGCTCTACAGCATTTACGATAAGGAGATGCTCGCTATAATGCATGCCTTGGCAAAATTTAGGCAATATCTTGTTGGCAGCAAATTTTGCATCAAAACTGACCACAACAGTTTGAGACATTTCTTGGGGCAGCGAGATCTCAATGATCGTCAGCAAGAGTGGGTGAGCAAATTGCAGGCCTATGACTTTGATATCTCTTTCATCAAAGGCACCCAAAATGTAGTGGCCGACGCTCTCTCACGCAGGCCTTATTTGAGCTCTATGGTTCACATTACAAAGGATTGGAGGCATATGATTGTGGCAGAGTATGCCAAGGATACATGGGCATCCAACATTGTTGAGGGATCGACGGTGGATACCAGATATACGCTTGTGAATGACTTGATCATTTACAAGAACAGGTTTTATTTGATCCAAGGATCAGAGGTGAAGAACATTATCATGCGAGCCTTTCATGATGTACCTACTACAGGACATCCCAGGTATTTCAAAACCTATAGACTGATTCGGGAGAGATTCACATGGAAAGGACTTAAGGCAGATGTTCTTCAGTATGTGCGTGAGTGCCTTGTTTGTCAGCAGAACAAGCAGGAGAACGCATACCCGGCAAGATTATTGCAGCCACTTCCGATTCCTGACAGGGAGTGGGAATGCCTGTCGATGGATTTCATTACGGGCTTGCCTAAAGCCCAAGGACGGGATTGTATATATGTAGTCGTGGATCGGTTAACGAAGTATGCTCACTTCTTTTCGATTACCACCACTTACACAGGTAGCAGAGGTCTTCTTTCGAGAAGTATTCAGACTACATGGGTTGCCACGGAGCATAGTGAGCGACAGGGATAGTCGGTTCTTGAGTCACTTCTGGCAGGAGGTGTTCAGACTGTGTGGGACCGAGCACTAGTTACCATCCGCAGACCGATGGGCAAACAGAGATAGTGAATAAATGGGTGGAAGGTTACCTCAGGAACTATATTGCAGGGCAGCAAAAGGCATGGGTCAAGTGGATTCATTTGTGTGAGTATTGCTACAACACGACTTTCCATATGACCATTCAGATGTCCCCTTTTATGGCATTGTACGGGTATGAGGCGCCGAGTTTTCTGGATTTGCTACTGAGTGACAGTAGAGTGCCGAGTGCTGGAGACTTGTTGCAGGAGAGTCAGGGTACTATGAGGGCTCTCAAGGAGAATATTGCCAAGGCCCAGAATCAGCAAAAGCAATACGCAGATCAGAGAGGACAGAGAGGTCTTTTGATGTGGGTGACATGGTTTATCTTATGCTGCAGCCTTACCGTCAGTCTACTCTTAGGAAGAGAGGGGCAGAGAAGCTTAAGCCACGATATTACGGTCCTTTCAGGATCCTGAGGCATGTTGGAGAGGTGGCTTATGAGCTAGAGCTTCCGGCAGAGAGCAGGGTACACAATGTTTTTCATGTGTCACGTCTCAAGAAGGCGTTGGGACACCGTGTTGTACCTTCTGCAATTTTACCTCACTTAGATGATGAGGGAAAGTTGATTTTAGTACCTGAGTCTATCTTGGAGTACAGAGAGAGACAGTTGCATAGGAGGATTATCAGGGAATATTTGGTAAAATGGAGAGATTTGCCAGTGGAGGATGTTACATGGGAGAGTGAGGATATTATGCACCATCCGGAGTTGAGATTGCTTGAGGACAAGCAATTTCAGGAGGGGCGCACTGTCATGTCCCCTTCCAGTTGACATCTCTCAGAGCTGATGATTAGCCTATTATGCGACCCTCGTAGTCTGATAGGATGGATAGAGGGTCTTGCTGGAGCTTGGCTTGGCTTCGACTGTCAAAATTTTTCTAGTTGGCTTTCGTTCGGGCTCTTTCGGACACCGTTTCCCTGAGTTGCTATTTTTAGCAGTCTTTGGCACTCAGCAGAGCACCCCTGCTATTTTTAGCAGTAGGATCTGGTCATGTGCGGAATCACTCCCTTGTTCGCCAGCTTCAGTGAGTTCGAGAATTGGATATGTTTTGAGGGAGATATTAATATTTAATTGATTTAATTAAATATTAATTATTTGGAGCTATATTATAAAGTTATAATATTTTAATATTATAACTTAAGTGTTTTGACTCAAGGGGGCGACCATCATTAAAGTGGGCTGTTTTTAATTATATTTTATAATTAAAAATGTGTTTTAGACGCTGTGAAATACCAGCTGATCTATTGCCAGGCAGAGAGATAATTTTATACAGAAGTTATCACAGAGCTTCATAGAGGTTTATATCTTCGGGATTTTGGTCTGGAATTCGTCAAGAAAGAAACCTTCAATGTTGGCGCACCTGTAATTAAGATCTGGCACTTATTCCAAGGCTGTACTTCATTTATTGCTGTTGCTGTAGAGGCCGTACATTTCTGTACCAGGCCGTACCTTCACCAAAAAGGGGCGTACTTTCTGCTTGGAGCAAATCGCCTTCTCTTTGACCAATCTGCCATTACCAACTGGGGCGCCTATACACCTAGCATCATTCTGGATCGTCAAACGGAGGGAGAAAAGGATATTTATTGCAGCTGTACTAGATCAAGACCATTTTCAGCTGGCAGCAAAACAGGTTTTTTGAGACAATATTTTTATATTATCTATAATGCATGCCAGAGATTTTATATTGTAATCCTCTGAAAAGAGTAATAAGATCATAGACCAGCTAGTTAAAAAGTTTACTGCTTCAATACTTATTTTATTTGAATTTATATACATTTCTTGCAAAAATCGCATTTCTTCCCTTATTCATGCAAAAACACCAAAAAAAAATCAAAACATACAAAAAACAGTCCAAAAAACACAGTTCTAGAAATCAGGGGAAACAGGGGGTTTCTACACCGACCAAGTGCCCTCCGCAAGGGCTTGTGTCCCTCTGTGCCTTTCGAGAAAATTGGAAAGGCCCTGTCACCGACCAAATGCCCTCCGCAGGGGTTTGTCCTTCTAAAACTGGCTTTTCGGAAGAATTGAGAGGCGCCCGGGTTTTTTGTAGGGAACCCAGGGTTTTTGTAGGGAACCCGGGCTTTTTGTAGGTGTCCTTATTCCTTCAGACTTTATGTTGTCCACACCTTTGGATTTTCTGTCTCCTTAATTCCTTCGAACAAAAAGTCCGAAGGAATTGAATACTTTGTAAATTGTCCCTTTGAAATTCTCTCAGACT
The DNA here is from genome assembly GCA_037957365.1 of Torreya grandis. NCBI lineage: Eukaryota > Viridiplantae > Streptophyta > Pinopsida > Cupressales > Taxaceae > Torreya > Torreya grandis. The sequence goes on from JARHVA010001134.1 coordinate 1,108,230, forward strand.
TCTCCCAAGTCCTTTGAAAAATCTTTTCCCTCGGACAAAAAGTCCGAGGAAATTGTTCATCTCTTAGCCCGACAAAATTTTGAGAAGACAACAATTTGGAAAGAAAACATTTGGGAAAGAGAATAGTCGTAAGTCTGAAAAACAAACCTGTATTCCGTAGGTGTCTGAAAGAAAAACACTCGCCTTCATTCATAAGCGAACCTCCAGGGTTGTAGGTTAACCTTAAGGATCGTTGTAGGTGGACATTGCCAAATCTGAAAATGAGAACGCCCCTTTGAATCCTTTGAATGACCAAAACTTTACCTGGCTGTAGGCTCTTTCCTTGGCTTATACCTGGCTGTAGATGGCTCCTTGGGTCGCTGTAGGAGGACATTTAGGCTTGATTGAACTTTGCAAAACCTTTTCCTTTTCATTATTCAGTACCCAAAACTGAGTCACAAGACAAACTGGCACAATATGCAGAGTTCTGAATAGTAGGGATGACAATTTGCCCTGTGGGGCAAAATTGTCAACAGTAACCAAACCAGGAAAACAATAAGGTCTAAACTAGGTGGAAATGGAATCTGATTGGGACTTGAAACTAGCATATTTTTGAAAAAAACAGCAGTGAGATTCATTGAAAAAGAAAGCCCACATTGAATTGAATTCAAAAAATCCACAAAGAATGGCCTACCAAAGAAGTGAGAACGCTGCTAAGTAGAATGAAGATACTGCATTGCGAGCTTTGATATCATGGAGATGCATTTGGCCATTCTACATGCAAGATATTTTGGGTCCGCAGTCTTACAACTCTACACACTTCTCAATTACATAAATAGAAAGAGAGATTTTCTACAAGCTCTTGAAAACTCTCAGTTGTTTGGATTAACAATACCCTTGGATGCTCTCGTATCAAACACCCAAGGTAAATAAAACATGAGTTCCCACTCATGAACCTGCTTTGAGCTCATCAATGGATTTTTCATTTTTCACTCCTTCGGATTCAGACATCCAAGTTGCATCCTCTATTAAGCGTCTTTTCCATTTGATCAAATACTCATAATAGTCTTTATTTCTTGTGCTCTTGCCAATTCTGATGTCCAAAATGGCTTCCACTTCTTTCACTTTCTCAAGCATTTGTACTCTCCAATCAATGGTTGAAAAGTCTTCAATTGAATTCTCTTTACTTGTGTGACCCTCAACAAACAGGTATAGATCTGAAACATTAAAGATAGGTGAAATACCTACCCCTTTGGGCAACTCTATTTCATATGCATTTGCTAAGAACTTGCACAAAATTTTACAAGGCCCACTCTTCTTCATTTTAAGTTTGATGTACTCACTTTTGGGAATCTCTCCTTGCTTAAATGTGCTAACACCAAGTCTCAGACTACAAAGAATTTCTCCTTGCACCTCTAATCAGCATGTTGTTTATATTTGTGCCCACTTTCTTCCAACCTTCTCTTTACCTCCATGTGTACATCATGCATGGCTTGGGCATACTCCTCAACTTCAACACTCTTAGCCATTTCAGTTGTGCTACTTAACTCGCAAACTACTCTAGAGTTGCTGCAAAATATAATTTGAAATGGGCTAATACTTGTACTTCTGTTAATAGAGTCATTATGAGCAAATTCAGCTTGTGCCAAGGCTAAATCCCACTATTTGGGTTTGTTACTAACTATGCACCTCAGCAAATTTCTAGGACTTCAGTTCACAACCTTTGTTTGCCCATATGTTTGAGGGTGATACGCTGAACTATAGTCTAGTCTTGTGCCCAATTTCTTCTACAATGTTCTCTAAAAGAGTCCCACAAACTTGGCATCTCTATCTGACACAATGCTAATAGGTAAGCCATGTAGTCTTACAGCGTCTTGAAAATATGAATTTGAAATATTTGTGACATCATTAGTCTTCTTAAAAGCTATAAAGTGCGCCATTTTTTAGAAACAACAAAAATGAGGTCATCACCTCACTGAGTTCTTGGTAAACCAAGCACAAAATCCATGCTCGTTGCATTCCATGGTTTATTTTCAAATGTTAATAGCTAATAGAGTCCAGTGTTCTTACTTTTGCCCTTTGCATGCTCGCATATTTTGCATCTTTCCACAAATTTCTTCACATTTGCGCTCATCTGTGACCAATAGTATGTGTCACTTAGTTGTGCCAAATTTTTGTCGTACCCAAAGTGACTAGCTAGACAACCACCATGCTTCTCTTTCAAACATTCTCCCTCTGAAACCTTGACGTATGCACAACCTCCTCCCCTTGAATAACAGACCATCTTGGATCATATAATACAACCATGAGTTCTATCAATACTTGTTGGGCTCTTACACGCTGCCCATGCTTCCCTGAAATCTGAGTCCTCTTCATACATTTCTTTTATTGAGTCAAACCCATTGACTTCCATTTAAAGCTCATTCAACACAAGAGCTCGCCTACTCAAGGCATATGCCACTTTGTTAGATTTTCCACTCCTATGTTTTAAAACAAAAGTGTAACTCTAAAGGAATTCTACCCATTTAGTGTGCTTTTGATTCAATTTACCTTGGTTGTTTATATCATAGTTGGAAAACTCGCCAAAAACTCGCAAGTTTTTTTTTGAAACGAGTAATTCATGCAAGAACTCGCAGGAAAAAACTCGCCAAAAACTCAGGCGATCTGGGTACGATGCCCGTGGACGGCAAAAAGGGCATTTCATTTTGTTTTTTCATCTGTTCTTCACTCTTGCTTGACCAAAAACCCACTCCAAACCATTTTGCACCATTTTTCAGTGATTTTGCATCGAGGAGATGAGATTTGAAGGAGATTTTCATCGGATTTCGAAAGCAAATTGGATTTCCAGGTAGGTATTCTGATTTTTCTTGTTCTTTCTTTTTTTTAATTTTTTCTTCATTTTTGTTGATTCTATGTTTAAAAAACATCATGAATGTACTGTAAAAAAGATTTAAATACATTCACATTGTTGAAAAAAAGATTTAGATTCATCAAAACAAAAAAAATGGACACATTTTTATGATTTTTTTACATATTTTGCTGATTTTTTCATTTTTTTGAAATTTTCTTCAAACCCTAGTTATTTGTTTATTTTGAATCTTTTTTTTTGTTGAAAACATGTTTACAATCTTAGATTAGCTTAATTTTTTACTAACTTAAAGTAACTTTCTGATTTTTATATTTCTTTCACGTTTTTTTGAAAACCTAGTTTATTATTTTCTTTTTTTAATCCATTTTTTTTATGAAAATGTTTAGAATCTTAGATTAGTTTAGATTTTTACTAATTTAAAGTAATCTATTTTGATTTAATCTAATTTAGCTTGTTTTTAAATTTTCTATCAAAAAACTAACAAGTGCTTTCACTTTGTCATTGTGTGTAGGTTAATTGATAATGGCTTCCGAATCCGCTTCTGCCTCAGGCTCAGCCCCATCCCTGCCTAGGGGATTTGTAGGCACTCGTCCAACAAGAGCTAGAAATCTTGCTTGGAAATATGCATATGAAGGACCAGAACCTAATTCAGTTTATTGCATTAGATGTAAAAATGTATACTGTGGAGGCATCAATCGTTTCAAAGACCACCTTGCTGGTATCCCTCAACGTGATGCTAAGGGTTGCATAAACACCAATGAGGAAATAAAAAGGGAAATGCATGCCATACTTGTAGTTGCAGAAAAAAAAAGTGCAAAAAGCGAAGGCAAAAGCAACAATGCAAGCAGCCATAGCTTCTTCTGAAGGTGCTCCAATCAACCTTGAGTCAAATGATGTAGCAGGCATAGTGGGCTCTCTTCGTGGTCCACGTGTGCGAAGGCAACCGCTGCAACCCACCACCACCTCGATCCCTTCATCTACCTCTAATAGAACACCAGGATCAGCACCTACGGGTTCATGCATGCATGATTTTTTTGTGCCTAGAAACACCCCTGGTGCACAACTTTCTTTAGAGGCAATTGGATGGAATAGGGAGGTGCATGAGCAGGCAAACATTGCTTGTGTGGCTTTTTGGTACTTCAACAACATCCCTTTCAATGTGGCAAGCTCACCTTACTGGCACAATTTGGTGACCGCATTGACAATTGCAGGGAAAGACTACAAGGCGTCTTCTCGCAAAGATTTGAGTGGGAGGTTAGTTTATGTTCTTTAATTTATGTTTTTTAAGTTTAATTTATGATTAATTTAAGCTATTTTTTTGTTTACAAATTAAAATTGTGTACTTAATTTCACTTTGTACTTGTAGGTTGCTTACTAGTGCAACTGGAAGGGCAAGGGCAGTGAAAGAAAAACAAAGAGAAAAATGGCAAAAATATGGCTGCACTATTCTTTTTTATGGGTGGACGGATAATAAACACTGTACCATCATTAATTTTTTGGTTTCTTGCAAAGATGAGGTGGTGTTCTTGAAATCCGTGGATGTCTCCAACATAATGCAAAAAAATTGGATAAAATATCGGAGCAAGTATGCAAGGAGGTTGGGATTGAAAATGTGGTGCAAATCATAACTGACAATGCAACAGCATATGTGGCAGCAGGAAGAATCCTCCAAGATAAACATCACACAATTTTTTGGACACCATGCGTTGCCCATGTTCTTGACCTTCTTTTGGAGGACATAGGCAAATTAGATTGGATCACACTGATTGTAGAGGATGGAAGGAGGATCACTAAATTTATCTACAATCACCCTTGGGTTCTTCACTTGATGAGGGAGCACACCCAAGGGAGAGAATTGGTGAGATCCGGTGTGACAAGGTTTGCAACGGTTTTCTTAACATTGCAAAGCATTCTTGGTGCATTGACGGCTTTGAAACAAATGTTTGTGAGTCAAGCATGGCTAGACTCAACTTATTCGAAAAAGCCAAAAGGAGATAGAGTTTCAAGCATTCTCTTCGACATCCTCTTTGCACAAAGAGCTACGAAGATTGTGAAGGTAACTTCAAAACTTTGAATCTAAATTCAAATTGAATGTTTTTTTTAATGTCTTTCATTGTAAATTTGTAAATTGTAACTCTAATGTTTTTTGCAATTTTAAATTTATATTGTAGGTGTCTGAGCCCTTGGTTAGAGTTCTCCGCTTGGTGGATGGGGATGAAACTCCAATGAGGTATCTTTATGAGACCATGGATAGGGCCAAGGAGGCTATTAGAAATTATTATATGGGGGACGGCCTCAAGTTTGATCCTATTTGGGAGATTATTGACAGGAGGTGGAACCATCAACTCCACCAACTCATCCATGCAGCAGGGTACTTCTTGAACCCCCGTTTCTTCCATTCAGGCACCTATGCAGATCCTACTGGAGAGGTTATGGAGGGCCTCACTACTTGCATTCAGAGGATGACATCCACGACTAAGGAGGCAGACTTCATTGTTAATGAATTGCAAAGTTATAGAGAAAAAAGGGGTGCACTCTTCTCTTCAGACCTAGCAAAGAGAGCAATAACAAATCAACCACCAAGTATAAAATTTGAAATTTACAAGTTACAAGTTACAAAAATTGATAATTACAAGTTACAAGTCTCTAACTCTTTTTTTTTTTTGTAGATGTTTGGTGGACAAATTGGGGTGGAAAAACCCCAAATCTTCAAAAATTTGCCCTTCGTGTCTTATGCCAGCGTTGTAGTTCATCCAATTGTGAGAGCAATTGGATCTTGTTTGAGGCCATCCACACAAAGAAGAGGAACAAACTAGCTCAAAAATGCCTCAATGACCTTGTCTATGTGCAATATAATCTTCGATTGTGCACAAGAAAGGTAGAGAAAATATCATATGATCCAATTGATTTGGATGAGATAGATCCATACAGTGATTGGATAGGGTGGGGGGAGCAGCCTCCATTGTTTTTCGAGGATGACATTTATGAATTAGAGCGACAAGCAATGAAGGAGAAGGGTGGATTTGCATTCTCATTGGATGACCTTGAGGATGACCCTGAGGAGGAGTCATTGCCAGTGCCACCACCACCAGCTACAGCAGGATCTAAATCCAAGATGGATGGAGGTAGAGAAGCCACAGGCACAACAAGAGCAGAGTCCTACGATTAGACCCTCTCTCGGTCCCCTACTGAGATCTAGACATGAGAAGAGGAAGATGTGAATTTGTAAAAACTGAAATATATTAATGTTTATGTAGTATTTACTTTCAGTTTTACAAAAACAATTTGCTATTTTCATTTTGTTTCAGACTATCATATCAATGCATTGAGCATTCTACATGAGAATTCCATTTTGTATATGATTTTTTTTCAAATCAATCAAATACAGCTTGTTTCTTCTATGTACTCATTTATTGACTCATTAGATGCATCTTATCTTTGAATTTTGCAAAAAAAAATGCATTTTTAGTGAAGTTTAAACAATTTTTTAAGTTGCTGAGTTTTTTCCAAACCGAGTTTTCCGAGCTTGCCAAGTACTTGCAAATGGCGAGTTTTCCAACTATGGTTTATATATTGCAATGCTTGATGATCAATGAACAAAACAAATTCTTTGGGTGATTAACAATGTTGCATTTTCTTTAGAGCTTGTACTATTGTGTAGAATTCTTAATCATAAACATCATTTTTTATTTTAGCTTCATTTGACTTTTCACTAAAATAAGCAATGGGCTTACCCTCTTCGCTAAGTATTATGCTATGGCTGTCTTGCTTGCATCACAATCGCGAGCACGGGTTGTTCTATCACTTTCCCTTTCACAAACTAAAAACTCTCTTCTACTGCAACTGTCCATTGGAACTTCTTGTCCCCTTTCATTGTCTCTGTTATGCGTGCACAAATACCACTGAAATTCCTAATAAATTTCCTATATAAACTAGCCAACCCACGAAAACTCCTTGCTGCAAGTATAGTCCTTCATGAAGACCATTTCACTATTTCTTTTACTTTCCCTAGGTCTATTTATAACCCATCTCATGAAATCACAAATCCAAATAAATTAGCTCCTCTTTCATGAAGTTGCACTTTTTCAAGTTTACTAACAACTTTTCTTCCTTAAACATACTTAACACAAGTCTCAAATGCCTCGAGTGCCCTTCCTTAGATTCACTAAAAACCAAAATATCATCCAAATAGACAATCACAAACTTATCCATGAATGATTTCAGAACCTCATTCATGTGCCTCATAAATGTACTCGGGGCATTAGACAAAACAAATGGCACAACTTGCCATTCATACAACCTATCACTAGTTTTAAATGTTGTTTTCCACTCATCACCTTCTATTCAGATTTGGCGATACCCACTCTTCAAATCTATTTTGTTAAAATATTTGGCTCCACTTCGACAGTCCATTAGATTATCCATCCTTGGCAATGGGAACCTATACTTTATTGTGATCTTATTTGTTGCCCTTGAATCCGCATACATTCTCCATTCTCCACCTTTCTAGACTAACTCTAAACTCTATGTTGAAAGCACAACCACTGAGAGGGGGGGTAGGGAGCTCGGGGGGTGGGGAGCCAGGGGTGAATCAGTGTCCTAAAACAATCCTTTCTTGCCACTTAACATGATTAACCTTTCAAACCAATATAGTGATCAAGCAAATGCATATAGAAGCAATCACATAGATATGAAGCAAGATATCAACACATGAACACGAGATATGTGGGAAACCCTCATGGGGGATAAAACCCACTGACACACCACTTGGACTACAGTCCTCTAAGTAATGGATCAACATTTAGTGAGGCACCAACCCCTTACTAGTTAAGCATCAACTCAACTAGTCCTTTTAGCAAGCTCCAACTTGCAAGGAGGCACCAACTCCTAAGTGACTCAGCACCAACTCAGCCACTTCAAGGACACTTCTACAAGCTTCAACCTACAAGGCAGCTTCCACTCCCTCTTGACTAAGCACCAACTCAGCCAAGACAACTTGATCACCTTCACAATACCTTGTTGCTCAATAAACAGATGGTGACCTCTTCTTCAACTCTCTATCTGCTCTGTCCATTGTCATACATCAGGAACACATCTCTGATGCAACTCTAATGGTCTCTCAATCAACACAAGATCACTCTTCAACACCCTCAAACTGCCTCTTCAAACAAGCAAATATGCCCTTCGTCTACTTCGCTCAAACAGCCCTCATATGGCTTAATTAGGCCATATGATCTTGCTCATTACACTCAGAACTTCTGATGGATATTCATGGTTGATCTTCTACTCCTCCTTGATGGTCTACATGACCTACTTCTGCTCCTCAAAGAGCTCTTTTCTTCGCTTGCTCTCACATTCCACTTAACTAGTCCAAATAGGCCTATTATGCCTTGTATAAATACAAGACTCTTGCTTGCACCCTCCTTGGTCGGCCAAACATGTCTCCATACTTAGATCACCCTTGAAATAGATCAATACACACGTTTCACACAAGAATAGGATCACCATTAGGTCGGTAAAACTCATTTAGACCTTAATCTTCTTCTAGGCCTACTTAGAGACCTAATGCATTAGGTCTACTCAACCACACATTACCACTCTGACCCCTTGGAACATCTTGAAGCATACTACACAGATGAAACATTTCAAAAACCACACTAATAGGCCTTATCTAACATCATCTAGGCTTCACACCACCTATTAGGTCCATTTACCACTTGAACCACGCCATTGGCCCTACTCACAATTAGGCCTTCACATAGAAAAAATCTGCCTTGAATATCTGAAGCATACAACCAAATCTCCCACACAACCATGTCCTTAAATCATATGAACAAAACTTTCATGACCTCAACAACATCACCAAGTGCTTTAGTCTTCACCACACAAGCCAAAAGGCCTCAAGAACAATCTTGAAAAAGGCATACTCAGAACTGCCAAACACCGTCAACATACAGTCAAGAACATTTGACTCTCCATACTTGAACAGGGACTTCTCATGAAGAGAAATACATCCACATGAACCTTTGAAACCTCCAAAACATCTTCATATGCAATAGATCCTTCAACTCTGTCCAAAACACCCCAAACTCATCTCTTCTAGATGACTACTTAGAACTCCCTGAATGCTCCAAAACACAGTCATGTAGAATGTTGTTTTCAACTCCTGTAAGGATACTTCCAAGACATATCAGGTACATGAATAGTTCCTGTGTGACCTCTAGACCATCCTCCAATAGAAAAATCACAAGTTCCAGTGTCAACTATTGGTCTTACAAACCAATTTGTTGAGCTTCACTTTCACAGTTCTTGCTCAATTAGATAAGCCATTTTGGTTTCCATATTACAACCTCTTAAAGTGACTCTCAACCTTCCATCAAGCATGGATAGGTCTTTTAGGTCCTAAACAACATCATATTCATTAGATGCATCAACTAAGTGCAGAGATCCTCCAACTCATCAATCTCACTTACTCAGAACTGTCATTCTGCCTTGTGAACCAGTCATGGTGAACATGCACTCCAACACCTATATATACACAATAAAGAGGTCTTGATGCATGATTATGATCCTTATACATCTTTAGAACATCTCCAAACACAAAGATACAGAGTTCTAATGGCAAATATGAAATATATAGACCAAAATCTAAACCTTACACCTTCACTGTCACCTCTTTACTAGACAAGTCATCTTGTGAACAACATTTGCAACATTTTCAATGACCACCAAGACATCTAACCAAAATTAACATGTGTTATGGGTCTTGAACAACAACCCCAGGCAATTGGATCCATTCCTAATCCACTACAACATATCCCTAAACTCATTCTCACTCCAACCTAGTTTTTCTCATTGTCTTCACTATTAGGCCTTTTAGCGATAGGTCATCATTCATGACCGGTTTAGCAATTTTGACTTCTGTAACCTACTCAAAAATCATCATGGGCATGAAGTACAAGTCTCAAACTTTGTCCTCTAATGATTTGCATTCTTTGACCTGGTCAACCCTTCTTGCTATACCAAATTTCTGAGAAACAAGGGTTTTTCTATAGCTTCCACTCACTCTCCTAAACACTTAATGCCACCTAGAGGTACCTGGAAGAGTCCTCTAAATGCTCCAATCATCAAACTAGCTTTACCAATCCATTCTGGACACTCAAAAACAAAATCTTCACCATCGGGTCACTATGAGGGTTTACGGAGGGTTTTAAACCAATTTCCATTCTTAACGTTTGTTCATAAAACTCTATCCCTGAAACCAACTCCTAATGCTTGGAAAACATTGTTAGGACCCTTTGCCATCTCTACCTAAGAGCTCAGCTTCCCATGCAACAGCCACACGTGCCAACAAGCATCAAAAGTTCTTTTTGGTTCTGCAACTCCTCATTTTGCACACACAAGAGACCTTCAAACCAATTTTCATGCTTTCTCCTTCAACTCAGGACCTGAAACTTCATGCTCACTCTTAAAACAACCTCTCACACCTCAATCCATGCTTAAATGATCTCACAAGCCTCCAAACCTGATCAAGGGACCTCATTCTACCACCTAGGGTCTTATGACAAGGTCTATGAGAGGATCACCAATGAAGAGCATACCCCTTTGGCTCACTATGAGAGTCATGTGACTGACTCAACACCTTTCTCACATGCTCTAACCTGCATTGTACACCTTCAAGCTCATACACAACTATATCACCACCATCATGCCCTTAAAATCCATATTCATGCTTAAGGACTAGTCCATCATACAGACCTACTATGCATCATACCACTTTTAGACCTCCCTGTCATTGTAGATGCACTCTAAGACTTATTCTCATGCCAAACAACCTCATGCCATGTTCAACTACTGCCACACATCTTCTCACAAGCCTCAGCTCACTTCCTCCACCAAGCTTCACTATTCATGCTTTCACCAAGACAAGACTAAGCTTTGTGAACACCTTGTCCACAAAGACTTGCTTCTTATGAACTTGGTCAATCAATGACCTTATCACAACAAGCACTTCAACACAAACAACACTCTCTTTCAAATGATCTCTCATAGCAATACTAAGCAATCATTGCTCATAATCTTGTCACATCTCAACATTGTGTCAAGATCGTATGCAAAACTCAAGGACCTACTAGAACATGCTTAAGCCATCATGAATACTTACTATGTATCTTCACAAAAGCACCTCTGGGACATCAATGACAACATCAATGTCTAACACACTAATAGGAACATACCTCAACACTCTAAACTCCCAATGCCAATCCAACCCAATAAACTCTATCTCTATCTCTATCTTGCCACCCCCTCTATCTCTATTTATCATAGTGAATCAAGACCGTGCCACCATATCCATAGACATAGTGAATCTAAACCGTGCCATAGAGAGAGAGAGGGAGATAAGGGGCCCATCGGCGCCCTCTATAAAGGTTAGGCCATATATCTAGACTCTAGATCTAGAGTCCATCGTCTAGAGTTCTCGCCCAAATAGAGATAGATATAAAGGGGGACATGCCCCCACCCCACTGAGCCAAGCCAACTAACTAGATAGAGTATCTATATATAGTAATATATATGTAGGGTGCATTGCCATACTTAGATAGTCGGTCCACCGCTCATACTATAGCAAGTAGGGGTATTGGTACAATTGATGCTCAACCTCACCAGCACACAACCCACACCCATATAGGAATTATCTCATTCTTATACCCAAGCTATATATAGCTTAGCTTCTCTATATCATATACATAACATGAGTGGACCACACTATGGGAGTGAGCTATACCCCTTAGCTATCCTCGACCTAATCTATAAACTAGACTAGATAGATGCCATGATGCGGGACTAGACTCTAATTTGGTCCTATCCCATTGGGTTAGGCTATAAACCATATTCTAGGCGCTATATAGATAAAGGAAGCCCATCTCCATCTTTAGGTTAGGCAGATATATAGAGGCCGCTATTCGGTTAGGATCTATATACAACCTAGGTTAGGCTATAAACACCCATTAGGTTAGCATTCCTACCAATTCTATATTCTATCTATATATAGCCAACTCAACCATATAGTTGATAGTTGTGGGCGGTGAGTTACTATGCTTGAGTGCGTTCTTCCCTGAAACAACAATTATATAGTCGATAGTCGTGGGCGGTGAGTTACTATGCTTGAGCACGTCCCTGCTTGAAACAACAATTATATAGTTGATAGTTGTGGGCGGTGTGCAATAGGAGGATCACAACCTAAAAAACTATAGATTCGATTGGATTGGTTTGGATTGGATTGGATAGTCATGGGCGGTGTGCAACTGGGATTGGTTGTTAACATAGCCAGAGCCCCTATCTATTGTCCAAATAGATTTATCAGTGCGACCTATATCTGTAGGCAGTGAGTGGTTGCTTGTTAACATAGTCGAGTTCCGTCTAAATAGCTGGAAAGATTTCTCAATGATTTCTCAGTGCGCTCTACTATGGGGTGACTGCTAAAACCCCAAATCTAGTGTTTAGTGCATCGTGGGTGATGGGGGCGATGAGCGGTGAGTTTCAGTGTTTGTTAAGGGAGATGGGGGGGCAGATGGGGTTGAGCGGTCCTCACTCATCTAACTGGGCCGCGGCCTTACCTCATTCACAGAGATGGGGCATCTTAGCCAGTCATGAGTTCAGAACTGAGCTACTAAATCAGTCTGAGTCCGAAACTACCATATATAGATAGGGCGAAAGGTGCAAAGAAAGGTGGTTGGCTACGGCCCCTATCTATATAGCCATCTGAATCACCTTACTCTAGATAGGGATCGCCATATCCCATACCCCCATATCCCAAGCCCTATATATCTATCTAGGCCTATCTATATAGGGTGGCATATCCCATAGACATAGTGTTAGAGGCCAAAAGTATCTCTTTATATGGGACCCCCCATCCCTATCAGAGATAGAGATAGAGTGTCTTTGGCATTTGAATAAAGTTCTGAATTTGATTTTGTCTCTGCAATCTCTTGCCTAAGTGTGTTAAGTGGTTTATGTGGTTGACAAGTGATGAATGTCTTCTCCTTGCTTCCATTCTTCTCTCGCATGGTTTGTGTGAGTGATATCTCTTCTAACAGGTCCCATAAAGTGTATGTGTTTGTTAAGTGTGTCTCGAAGTGTGAGAGGGACTAGTAGTGTCTAGTATCAGACCTTTTCACCCACCTCTGGATATGCTTAGCAATCTAACTCTATGAGAAATACTTATGCTAGAAGGACATAGAGTTGAGGTCTTTCCTAGTGCAAATGCAAGTGTGTTTTGTGGACTTATGTCGGCATTGGCATTGGCCCCATCCCCATATATATAGATAGGGATTGGGAAAGGGGGCCGACTATATGCCCCATATATAAATAGGTCAGTCGAAGTTCTATAGGGCCGTTAGCCATATAGATATATAGGGCCCATCTTAGTCAAGCAGCAATTGAGTAGAGGGATAGAGATATAGGGCCTCCCTATAGATTATCAATGTGCCCATGGGTGGGCTAGTATAGGTAGAGGGCGGCTAGGCTATATAGACTAGACAGTAGTTCCTCCTCATCCTCCTCGTATATAGATAGGGTCCCTCCATATAGATCAAATCTATAGATAGGTCCTCACTCTCCAGATGGATAATGAATGTCCCTATCTATATATGGGGTTGGGTGCATAGCATAAAATAAATGATCTCTTAAATGATGGGGTCTCTAGTCCTGAACCCCATAGAATAGATAGCCCGTAGAGATATAGATATATGGTCACACACGTATCCATCCATTCTATACTAATTGATAGACTCTACAGAATAGAGAGATGACCTGTATATAGTTTAGTTGGCCCTCTATAGATTATAGATAGATGGGCCCCACAACTTAGAGGTGGGCGGTAGCTATATATCTAGTGTATTTTGTAGCCCTCCTCTTGCGTAGCATAGTCCTAGGGCCCTCTTCTCCCGCATATATAGATAGGGACCCTCCCAGATAGGTATACAAGCTATCGCGCCCCCCTTATATATATATGGGAGAGATAGTGGCCCTCCCTCTCCGGCTATAGTCTACCACACCACCATATCCCATATCTATAGAGGGGGGGTTGTGGCTCTAGATCGCCCTATAAAGAAGTGAGAAATGATGCTCAAGATATGAATGATATCCTCATACTCAACGAAGATTGGTACAAAACGCCCTTTCCCTATATGTATAAGCATTGACAAATGATCTATAGAATAGATAGGGCTGCCCATACTATATATATAGGGGAGAGTTGGTTGATAGCTAGCCATATAGATATAGATAGGGCCCCCTATCTAGATATGGCTCAGTCTCCAATCTAGAGAGAGCCCCATCCCCCATCCATTATAGATTAGACTAGCTTAGAGAGAGTTGGTCTCTAGCCATATAGATATAGATAGGGGCCCCTTCCATAGAATATAGGGGAGATAGGGCCCCTATCCCCTATCTATATACGGATGGATGGGTTGGGGGCCGATGGCCGAGGCACCATATCTATTCTATATGTGATACAACCAAAACCTATCGTTTATATATTTATATATATATATATATATGGCATGATGTTGAGGTTGGTACGGGTGTGGAGACGGAGTTGGTACGGTATGGAGGACTTATATTCTCCATATCAATCATATACATAAGAATCGCCCGTCCATTCATCACCGGAAGGGACTGTCATATCTAGAAGGCCAACCCCCATAGGGCCCCCCAGCTATCTTTATAGCTTAGCTCAGCTTAGCCCTATATAGATTAGATATTTGGGTGATGCCCATATATATCTATCTGGGAGAAGGATAGATAGTCTATAGAGAGTCGGCACTCCTATCTATATCTATATGGCGATGGCTTCCCCCGCCCCCTTGACCAAATAGATATATAGGGTATAGGGGCCCTATCTGTAGGAGGAAGGTCTCGACCGACCCTATCTATTTATGGGTTGCTCGACCCCCCCCTCTATATATACGAGTTAGGGGGCTCAACCATCAGCCCTATAGATAGGACTGGCACTTGCTAGTACTGGCACTCAATAGATCGAGGGAGAGGAGGGGCCCCTATCTAGACTCAATCTACATCTAAATCCCCATTAAACTCTATATGGCTATATATGGGGTCCCCATAGACATAGTTAATAGAATATCTATCTATGGGGTGTCAATGAAACTATATACTGGGGGTCCAATGTAGACACAGGCATATTTATACACAGGCCTTTCTTCTAAGGGCGAGGGGTGAGCGATAGATCTCTAATCTAGGGACACATCCACATATTTATTGTCTATCTAGGGGATTAGGGCCCTATCTATATATGGGAGTTAGGTTAGGTCGAGTGCCAATTAAACTTATATATACTACGTTCACTCTTCCCCCTCAGCCTCTCAGAGCCAGAGCCAGAGAATTATATAGACTAAATCCCTATATATGGTAATGGCAATCGATTACCCCATATAGAGAGAGATAGGGGGACCCTAGAGAGATCAGATCATTCAGGGGCGGGGGAATTATGGGAGACGAGGAGGAACTATTGTCTCTGTCTCCATAGCCTAGCGACTATAACTATATAGCCCCACCAACTATCTATATCTATAGGCCAACAGGAGAGGAAGATCAATAAGAAGGGGGAGGCCACCCAAATCATCTCATGGGGTTGGCCAAAAAGAACTCTATCTATAGGTTGGTACCGAGGGCATCTCCCTTGTCTATATATGGCAGTTGGCACCCTCTATATCTATCTATCTATCTATGATATGGCGGCAACCTCTCACCTATAGTTGTAGATGGGGATGGGGAGCCTACAACTATATACTATTCCTAAAGGCAAAGGGTCGACCAGCTATCCTCAATTGGGATACATCAGATTGACTGGCTATCCTCGATTGAATTCTATATATAGAGGGCTACTAATCCCCTATATATCTATATGGAATTGAGAGCCTAGGGCTGATTGATTCGGATTGAAGACCAACTAGGCTATGTTCGATTGGGCCATATAGAGATATAAAGGAACCCTACTCTAATATAATAGATGAGGAATGGAACCTACAAATAAAACTCTAATAGATGGAGGAGGAACCTACCAAAGGGATCGACCCGCTATTCCCATCCTAATTGGGATACCAAGTAGACATCACATTGAGATTGACCGACTATCCTCGATTGGGATGGATAGGAATTGAATGGTCTAGGATACTGCTGATGAAGACACATAAGACAAGGCGATAGTACTATACTACTCCCCCACCCCTATCTAGATAGGTGGACCAATATATAGTTATTAACTATGTCTATGGGGCCACCCCTACCCTGAACGATCTCTCTTGGCATGGTATATATTCACTATGTCTAGGGTAGCACAACCTAGATTCACTATGATGGATAGAGATAGATTGGGTGGCACAATATAGATCAAAGTTAGTTTATATAGAGGGCCACCCCCAACCATATAGATTGAGTTTAATGGGCTAGATATTTAGGGGGGAGGGGTATTCACTATGCTCAACCCATTAATAGATTTAGATCCTATATTCTATTATATAATGGATATGGTGGCACCCCATAGATAGATTCTTAATTGGATTGAGATTGAGATTATAGATTATTTCTATATATATAACTACCCCCCCCAGATGGATATAGATAGTCTATATGGGGCTCCTGTCGAGCGGGCAAGACCCGGACCCGACAGTTATCTATATATGGGGAGAGAAGAAAGGAGAGGAGCCTCCACGTCGAAGCGAGGGGGTGGGTTTTACCTACAGACAAGTGTTGGGCCGAGTGCCAGGCAAGTGGAGTGAGAGTGCCCCATATATAGATAGGGGAGGCCGAGTGTCGGTCTCGACCAGACGAGATCCAAGAAGACTTAAACCGATAGCGATTGATGCGATAAGTAGCGGTAAGTTGAGGGAGCGCACCGACGGGAGAGCACCGAGAAGAGAAGGAAGCCGAGATCAAGGCGCCTCCCGACAAAAGAAAGGAGTTAGTTCCGGTACTTCATTTTAGGAACTCAACCAATCCAATCGATGCTCGACTAGACCCCATTAGAGTAGATAGGGCCTTCTCCACCCCAACTCAACTATCTATCTATTTAGATAGATGGCCGACCCACCCACACAATCTATATTAACTATGATAGATAGAGATAGAGGAGGTGGCACAATATAGATCGAGATTAGAGTTTAGAGTTATTAAGTTTAGTTTAGTTTATATAGAGGGGGGAGGGCCAAAGAAACTCTATATTGGGCCCCTCTATATAAACTTTATTTAACTCCATATATAGAGAGAGAGGGGCCACCCCCAATTGTATATGGTTTTTTTGCAACCCCCAACCCCTCTATATATATATGGCCTCTATATATATATATGGGAGTTGGATTGAGTTTAATGGGCTAGATATTTGGGAGAAGGGGAGGGGTATTCATTACGCTCACCCCATACATAGATTAGAATAGAGTAAAGTAATAGAGTATAGCTACCCACTATCTTATAAGGCTATATTCTAAGATATTGGGCCTCCCCCTCTAGATCATGAATCACTCCATGACAGATTGTCTTCTCTGATTGGATTCCATTCCAATCAAGACCTCATGATGGAGTCCGATCAAGTGAAGTGACTATAACTTGATTGATGACTAACTCGAGTGCCCAGTCATCAGTGTATTATGCTTTGGTTCCATCCGATAGAGGGCATCCTTCGATCTGAGTCCATAGTCTATAGGCCTTAAGAGCATCCTTCTCTTCTGTCTGATCAAAGAGAGCAAAGCATACGGTCAACATTGTTGCATATATAGATATGGCCATATATAGATAGGTGTCGAGCCCCCATATTTATAGATAGCGAAATCCCTTTGTTCAGTCTTTACTCCTGTTCCACGAGGTATCTAATCTCTCCATAGTCTCTACTCGAGGACACACCCACTCATATCACGTATAAAATCATGGACACACACAAGTGGCCACTCCTACCTACCCAAATATAGATAGGGAGATAAAGAGATAGGCCACTGCATAGCTACCCTCTCTACCACTACTGGACACTCTCCTAGCTATCTCTCTACTGAACGACACCCCTCCTAGTTATACCTATCCCTCCATGCCATGAAGTCTATATAGACTCCCATATATATATTGGCAAGACAATCTTACCATATAGACACCTCCATCTAGAGACTCCCATATATATATATATATATATATATATATATATATATATAATTCTAGCAAGTCGATCTTGAATATCAGATCCCCTCCATGGTAGGGAAACTAGCCCCATAGATGGGAGGAATCCCCTTTGGGGGGATCCCCTTGATATATGGAGGGAGATAGGGAATAGCTCCAATTGTAAATCCTATATGTGATGCAAAAGTGTCGCCCTCCCCTCTATATAGATAGGGATAGGCCCCTCCCCCCTCTATATAAACTCTATCTAACTATAATATAGTCTATATTGAGGGGGGGGAGGCCAAAGAAATAGATAGATATATATAGGTGGGGGTCGCCATATCTATATAGATATAGAGCGATGCCCAATATCTATATAAAAGTCGGGAGAGTTGGTAGTGGGCACTAAGATGCCCCCCCAGCATGGGGGGAAGGGGCACTCGGAGTAGAGTGCGAAGTGGGTATCGACACGACACTGGGAGTCCATACAGCACATCCCTCCATGAAATATGCTTGGTTGTACCGGGCCTAACCTCTGCCCATTTATCAATAGAGGGGTAGCCCCATAGATGGATAGATAGTTGTCTTGTCTATCTAGATATAGGGGCCCCTCCCGATCAAGGAGGTGCCCCTGTATCTAGATGGGATCAACATCGATAGATGGGGTTGGGCGCCCCTGAATATGGGTGGGCTCGAATGAAGGGGTCACGACCCCCCTCGAGAGAGGGAGAGCCTCCCGACAGGCCAAGAACGATTGAGTGGGCCATGTCGCCCTCTATCTATATAGGGCCCAGCGGATCCAAAGAGAGGTGCCTATCCAACACTATATAGGAAGAGGGGGAGTGGCCCCTATCCAATACTATATTGGGGGATTGTTCCCATCCGAATTCGACTCTCGAGGCCCCTATCCGACCAACTCTCAAGGGCCCTATTCGAATCCAAATTTCGTGTCCCTATCCTTATATGGAGGGTATTGGTAGAGGTGCCCATCCTTAGAATTAGTTTTACGTACATAAACAAATAACAAGCTAACAAGACCCAACCCACCCTTTGTTTCTCCAACTGCCTCTATATAGAGGGGCGGCCGAGAAAACTCTATATAGATAGAGGGGCTCTCCCAATCTTAGTTGCTCAACAGCCAGATAAATAAGATAAGATATATAGGGAGGGCCACCCCCAACCATATAGATTGAGCTTAATGGGTTCTAATCTATATAGATAGGGAGGCCACCCCCAACCATATAGAGTTGAGTGGAGTTTAGAGTTTAGATATGAAGGGGAGGGGCTCAATATAGAGTTACTATGTCTATGGGGGCACCCTATAGATAACTAACTCTAATATATACACTATCTTTAATGGGCTCAAACTTTCATGGATTAAGCCCTTCTGTAACAATTTTTACAGTCTTTTTATCTCTTCATTCTCTTGAGGTGTTAACCTATCTCCTGCCTTGATTGACAAACTTGTTCTTGGCATTAAAGTCCATGCGGTGACTAATTCTTCTTACTGGTGTTAATCCCTCAAGCAAATCATTGGACGCTATGTCCAACTATTCCTCAAACAAACTCTGAATTTCAGCAGATAGATCACTCGCCTTGGTGCTTGCCTCCACTTGCACGAGTGTGGGAATTAAGACAAAGCATGCCTCTTCCTTCCTTGTCTCTGTTGGGAACTCTTTTCCAGATGCTAACATCACCTTTGGATGGTTGTCCACCTCTTCTCCCTTGTAATAGGCTCAATGTGAATCTCTTCCCATCCTTCACAAGAGCACATGTATTTGCCCAACCATCATGCATGGCTCTCCTAATAAAGTGATATGGCCTACCGAATAGCATATGACACAAATCTATTGGCATAACATCACACACAACTTCATCTCTATATGATCCAATTAGAAAGTTCACCACACATTGTTCATTTACAAATACTTGACATCCTTTGAGCAATCAAGAAACTTTATAAGGGGTTGGGTGTATTGTCCGTTTTAACCCAAGCTTCTCTACCATTTCCTTAGACACTAAGTTATCTGTGCCACCACCATCAATAATTAATTTACAACACTTACCTCTAGATTTGCAAATTGTCCTAAAGAGGTTCTTCCATTATAGTGGTTCATTTCTCTCTTTTGCTGGTTTTAGGAGCACTATTTTCATCAAAAGGGCTTCTCCTTGCTCTGGGCCTTCAACATGCAGTGGTGACCCAACTCTTCCTTTATCCCCTTGGGCTATATGAATTTTTCTTTCAATCTTTTGGCCACTATTACGGGTTTCTTTTGGGCACTCAAATGCCCTGTGACCAGCATATTTATTGCACCTAAAACATTTCCCTGTCAATATTCTTCCTCTTCCTCGAGGTGCATAACCTCCTCTTTCTCTTATATTAAAATTTTGGATTTGCAAACTATTTGCTCCTTCATCATGGATCTATTGTCTGCTTCCACCAATTTTTTGTCCTTTTCCTCCAAAGTTTTGCCCTATTACTCTCAAGGATCTTCCTCTGCCTCTAAATTTCTCATGTTGCCTTCGTAACAACTTCTCCTCCACACATTGGTGGCATCCTCTACAGTTCTAAAATTCAGCAAACTAATTTCATTTTGGGTATTAAAACGCAGTCCATTCACATACCTTGCTACCTTTTCTAAGTCATCTTCCACGTGTCCAGCCCTTATAGTGAGTTTGTGAAACTCCTCAGTGTACTCCTTGACACCTACTTCCTTTTGTCTTAAATTTTATAACTACCTGAATAAACTCGTGACAGTCTGAAGGTAAGAATCTGACCTTCAGTTTGGTCATCATTGTATCCTAAGACTTAATGTTTTGTTTTCCTCTTCTCTGCCTCTCAATTTGTAAATAATCCCACCATACTGATGCATGACTCTTTAACCTTGTGCAAGCAAACTTCACTTTATTGGTCTCCTCCACTGACTCGTAATCAAAATATTTCTCCATCTCTGTAATCCAATCCATGAGCTCTTCAGCATTCAAGCTCCCATTATAATAAGGTGTGTCTAACTTGGGTTTGCTCCCAATATTTGCCATGGCTCCAAGAAATTTGGTCTCAACTGCATTCTCTAGTTCTTCTTCAAGTTCTTGAGCTCCTTGGGCTCTCTCTCTCCTTCATCATCACTTACATCCTCAATATAAACTCCCCTTCTTTGGGCTGTCTCCATTGCAGTCAGTCTTGCTTGGACCTCTCTCATCATTTGTGTTAAGTCAGAAACTCTAGGTGCTCCAGCTCTTGCACCCCTTCTATCAGCACCCCATCTGAATTCCATCGTCACTCAATTGCAAGATTTTGTTTCCCAACTTGCCAATGCCACAACAAGATTCTCACAATATCTCTCTCTACACTCACAGAATTTCTCTTTCAAAGTCTGCAACACTTCTCTCTACAAGAGCTTATTCACACTTTTCCAACAAGGAAGGTCCTTGCCCTGATACCAAATGGTGTAGATGAGAACCTGAAACTCTCAAATCTGATGTATGCAAATCTTACTGATGCACACAACCCTGTAACCTCCTCGTTACAGCAGCTCCATTAGGGACCTGCAACACAAGTTTGGCAGTCCAATCCCTGCAACTTCAATATCCAATGACTGCAATACTTCAACCTATAGCAGCTATGTTAATTCAGTGGAAAAATTATTGTATGCAGAGTATGCTATGTCTACACATGGACAGAGAAGATAGCAGGAATAAAAAGAAGAGAGAATAATAGCCATTCCCAGCACATCCGTTGCTGTAGAACTCCAAAATAATTATCTTCAATATTATGTGCTATCAACTAATACAAACTCCCAAACTAGAGCTGCTCTACCATAATTCCTTTACTGAAGTCCACTGCTTCTCCAACTAAAATAAACTAATCTACCAAAATACGTCTACCTGGTTCCTCTAAAACAGGGCAGTTACAACAAGTTCCATTTTTAGGAGAACAAGCTCCTGAAAACTCTCAGCTGTTTGGATTGACAGCTGTACATCAAGTCAAAACAAACAAACTAAGAATTATATTATTTCTCTTTTTTTTTGTTTTTTTTTTTTCTGTTTTTGTTTTTTTTGAGGGGGGTGCAAGATTGCACAATCCCCTTGAATGCTCCTGCATCAAAGAATAACCCCCAATGACTCTAAATCTCTCCTATCTAATTAGTTAATCATAGTGTGTGTATGGTGTGTGTTGTCTTTCTAACCTTTGGCCTCACACCTATAAATAGAAAACCATGAGAGGTTAGATGGAGTGAGAACCAATCAGGTTTGAGCACATGGGTCAATAGGATCCATTTGTGACCATTGGAATCATTCTTAGTAGGTGTGAATCGTGAGCACTGTGTCATGTCACCCAAAAATGATCTTATCCTCAAGTGTAAAACAAATGACCACAAGATGAGGCATCCTAATGTAATGGTTAACACAAATAACCGTTATAATATAACAAGTATTCACAATTAATTATTAACCACTATTTGATAATTATAAAACAATATCCCATTTTTAATGGTATAGCTACGGCCCATGGGTGTAAGTCTGCATACAGCTTTGTAACTATTTGGGGCCAGGCCTGTATGTGTGTCTACGAGTCATATTCATGATACCCAATGTCTTACAAAGATCAGGATCACAAGTGTCAAAATATGTAATCCATTTGACCAGTAAAAAGACTTGAAAAATGCATTTCAGTCAGTCATTTTTTGCTATTGTGGTTACCACATTCAGCCAAACTGATAATAGATATCAACTCACATACATCAATTAATATTTTTGAGGAAATCTTACAAGAACCATCTGGTTGATAAGAAATAGAAATTATATTAATGTCCACAAATGACCAAAAGCAGGTCAATGGGACTCGAGAATACACCCAATTACAATAGAAAGTTCTAGAAGGAAATGGTTTGAATGAGGCTTTATTTAGGTTTATTTCCCATTTTAAAATGGTCAGACGGCTCCTCCACTTCAGGCACAGATAAAGATTTTCAATGAAGTCTTCCAATCTTAACCGGTGCTTGCTTTGGGTGCTCTTGTTCGTCCTCCATTGCTATTTGTATTGGTTCGATTGGCACCTTTGTTAGTGGCACACTGCTCTACTTTGTCTTAACTTGTATTCCTTTTTTTGGCTTCTTGGATTCGCTTTTCCTTGAACTTTCTATTATTAACAGTTGTATCCTCGAGTCCCATTGACCTACTTTTGGTCATCTGTGGACATTAATATAATTTCTTTCTTTCCTTTTAAGATAATAATTAACTCTCTAGTCTTGAATCATTATGGCAATAATAGATGGTCACATAGCATATGGGATGAGAATATCAAGAGAGAGAAATTTAAAAATGAGACAGCATACCATGGCTTTCATCTTTAATGCAAACGTTTTGGTGTCATAACCATTTGTCTTTAGATCATCAACAAGATCAGCATATGAGTCTGGGACTAAAAGCCCTTCTGGAGGTGCTTGCCTGCTTGTTTGCAGGACTTCATATATATCCCTAACTATTCTCTGCACCAAGAAACAAATACCACATTGTTAACCGCAGTAAATACAACCAAATGATGAATAATTCTTTATATATTTAGAATAAGCATTGGAAAGTAGATTCTTTGATCCAATATATCGAAAAAATTGCTCCTTAGTTTAATAATATTAATCAGGTTTGTGTTAGTTTAATAATATTAATTAGGCTTGTGTTAGAAGATGCTCCCATAAGGTGGCTGACGACCTAGCTAACTGGCCACGCACCTTGATCATGGAATAACAATTGAGTACAAGAAGGGGATGGACAGTATTGAACTTATTAATATAAGTTGGTAGAGCTGCTGCGAAATGACATGGGAAATTGAAGATCTGACCCTCCCATGCATGGTAGTTAACTGCTTCTGTGTAACAGTACGTAGAGACCATGGACTTAGACTGTGTGTTGCAATTTTTAGTCGCTTCAGGAATTTGGGAATGAGCTGTTCACGGTAGATGATCATGATAAGTGGTGGTACAAAACAAGAAGGTCCTCATGTTGTATAAGGTAACTTCCTCATCTAACGGATTCATATAGTGCAGGTGTTACTCTGGTCAGCAGCTTTTTGGTCCGGGTTTAAGATTTCTGTATGCTACTGCCTGGATTTGAGTAGCAGTATGCATAGTTACTTGGCTAGTAGTTTCTTTTCAGGGAGAGACATCACTGTGAGTTTCTGTGGTATGGCTCAAGGGTAGTATGGAGAAAAGAGAGGATGAGCAAGGTAAAAGGCACAAAGTGACAAAAGCTGTTGCCTGTCTGCTGATACTTCTTCCAAGAAAACAGAGGAAGGCAAACATAGAACTTTATCCGTCGAGCAGAGGATAGCCTTGAACGAAAGGAAGTCCATTGTAGAACAGGTTCAGGATCCCATTCTAATGAGGAACATTTGAAACAGAAGCACTTTGGTTTTATGTTTCCTGGGGATCCAGGGCATTCCAGAGAAAGGGAACTAAAATTCTTGCTGAAGTGAACCGTAGCACCAAGAACATAGCTGTGGGTCTGGGACATTCCATCTTTGATAAAATGGCCAACAGCCACAAGAAGTGAAGGAAGACATCTAAAAACTGGAAAAGAAGCTTGAGGGATCTGCTGGCCATGGTATGTGCAAATTAGAGATCTTTCATGGTAAGGCAAAGAGGCAAGCAGACATTTCTACTGCTGAAAATTCAAATCACAGAGTTCAGATCTTGGAGGATAAATATACCAAGACAGAGAAGCTTATTGAGGAAACCTGTGTAGCTTTGAAGAGGGAGCTGTTGTCAAGAGAGCTGCTGTGGACAAGTTTTTGAAGGGGAAGAAAAACATGGATTCTGGAATCATCAACAGCCTATTCATCAATTTTGTCTGAAATTTCGTGGAAAGAAACTAGCCTTCCACAATCATCCAGTGCATGCTGCAAGAATATAAAGATGCCCGTTCTCTTTGGTATCAAGTTTCTGTTTTGGGTTCCTTCATATGGTTCATGGTAGTTGGTGTGTTTTGGCAGTGGGCATATTAGTTTTAAAAGAAAGATGACCAGATGGTTTATATTTTTGCAGTGATCTCTGCGTATGATGATGGGCTTAACAGTTATGTTGTTACTGCTTTGGAGGAGTTTTTGGATACATTAAGTCTGGACCTTGGTGTTATCTACTCTCTGATTCCAGGGTTTATGGTATCCTAGCTATTTTATTTTTTTAATCGGTGTCAAGGACTGAGGGGTATCCATTCTGCCATAATGTATGTATACTTTGTACCCATTGTTTATATTGTATTTTTTTTTTTAAAATGGCCTGGCAAAAGAAATGAAATACTTACTCTATCATCTGAGAGAAACAACCACACATCAGAGAAAGCATTGCAACATAAAAATAAAAAACAGGAAGATCTCTACTAAAAACCCCAATATCCAAAATAAAACCAATGACTTACAGCTGAACTATCCGACTCCCTCAAGATTCTTGGCCCCAGTCTCCTCCCAACGCAATCTGGACAAAACGATCCAGGTGCAAGTCAGTTTCTTAGCCTTTGAAAAAAATGGTTCAAGTGGCATAACTTCTACCTCATTGCTACAACCTTGTCTAGACTAGCAGTAGATTAATTCGGGTACCTAAAAATTTAGTCATAACGCACAAAACCTAAGTGGGCTCAAATATTTCAACTCAAAACAAGTAGTATTTACAACATAGATCCAATTTTAGCTTAGCTCCACTCATTCCAAACTACAAATAGAACTAGAAAATGCAAGCAATACATCTTAAGCTCTATGTTTTTTGGGTAAGATGGCATGACTTACGGAAAGAAGAACAGTCACTTGCACCCTCAAGGGTAACAACTGCTGTCAAAGCAAACAAAAAGGACAGCAAGAATGCCAGAAGTAGAACACAATACAATACGGTTCTGTACGAGAGATTGCGACCTGCAACCTTAATCTTCATCAAATCCAGAAGACCGCTAGAAATTGATATGGTAACTCTCCTCATACCAGGGGATATATAGACCTGCATTTTTGTAGACCTGTTCTATACAGATATGCTAAACCTAACAATTGTGTCTCAACACCCACAGATTGACATCCTTCTCAATTGAATCCCTCGGATACCCAAAAAGTTTTTCGACTGAGTTCTTCTATCCTTCTCCATTGAATCCCTTAAGTACCCAGAATGTTTTCCCACTGAGTTCTTTTACACCGTGAGCTTAATCAAATACCAAAGATTTCGCCACGAGGTTTCTCATTAAACCCAATTTCGCCAATTGGGTCCTTCTGAGAGCCATTTTTTCCCATGTAATAAAAAAAAAACCAAGCTATTTCTGAGCTTGTAAATCTGAAAGCCAGTTTTTTTTCATGTGGGCTTAATTTAAAACACGGGATTTTTCAACTGGGTCATTCTCAAATCCAGTTTGTGTTTTCATGTGGGCTTAATTTGAAACAGAGGATTTTTCATCTGGGTTATTCTCAAATTCAATTTTTTTTTTCATGTGGGCTTAATTTTTAAACTAGATTTCTCAACTGGGTCCGTCTCGAATCCAATTCTTCAACAATTGGGTGACCGTGAAACGCATAAATACTTAATTCTGTGGATCACAAGCCTAGGTTTGGCTTGTTTGTGATCCTATTATGTATATTTTTTTGGATGGTTGATGGGTAGTAGACGTGCACTTGGGCCAGTGCGGGTTGCTTCCATTGAAGAGAGCGCCAACCAGTTCCTTGATTTTGATTGATAAGGTTCCATCTTGACAAATTCAAATGAATAATTAGCTCATGTGCCTTTCGAGGGTAGAAATATGCAAAGCATAGAGAGTTGTGGGCACGTGGTAATGGCACAAAGGTCGGGAAAACACAGAATGTCAAATATGGTGATAAGGTGAAAGGAATGTTATCAGCCAAACAAATCAAATAGGCATTCCATTCCCGACTCAAAAATTGTCTCTTCCATGCGATCCCGGTCCCAATAAGAGGTAGACATTTGAGAGACAAACTGTCGCAACAGTTGGTAAACTAGACTTTTCAATGCCGCTTAGCAGTCAGTTTACAATTATGTGGGTACTCGGGTACCATACCAAACTTGTCCTCCCTCAGATCTGGATATCATTTTGTTTTTTAAAGCTCTCCCCAAGTGCGGATTTTTTATTTTTTTGATTTGTTTGTTTGTTTGGTTTTTCCCTCGTTCCTTCCTTCTATGTGTTTTTTTTTTAGTTTTTTTCTTTTTTTTTTGGGGGACGGGGAGGGTTTTTTTTTTGGGGGGAGGGGGAGCAGTTGGGATTAAAACGTACAACACATTTGTAAGTAGTAGTAGTTTTTTTTCGTTGTATGTTGACGTGTGATTTTGATTATGGAGATTTTTTATTCTATAATTTATTATTGTTAATGTTTGTATCGTTCCAATTACAACAGATGTTTATATGATCTTTGGAGATTTTTGAAATTCTCTAATATAAATAACAACAGATGTTTATATGATCTTCGGAGATTTTTGAAATTCTCTAATATAAATAAGAGCAAGAAGTTATCATAAGATATTATAATCATATGTACATAATGAATGAATGAAATGATTTAATAATGCCCATTGGATCAAGCAATTTATGGGATTGAGTGTTACAACAAAGTTGTTTCGCGCTAACACAACCACTTGACATAGGCATTCTCTTACTAATCTTGCAAAAGTTATAATCCCTTCTCTATGCTAACTCTTCTACTATGGATCTTGATTAGAAAATTTGATCTTTTATTTTAACTTTGCTTCTTCAAATAAATCAATTAAGTTGTCTTTGTACTTAATACAGATGTCACTATAAATTACACTCCATAATGAAGTGTCATTATGTCACCACTGCTCCCTTGTCACAAAATATACTTGTTTTCATTTCCCATACTTCTTTGGGCACTATCCCCTATCGATTTCACACTTAAGATGATATGAGCTAGTACTTAATTGTGCCATCAACATCTTTGCTTCCATTTGATTCCTACCCCTATATGTGTTTTTTCTCCCTTATCCCATGGGGAATTAAACTCTTTGATGTAGTATGCTTTCTTCCATCCCAATTGCTTTGTCCACATGGTTGTCATAAATTTCTCTCTCGCATACTTTTTTATTTCATCATTAGTGTTTGGACATTCTTGCATGTTGATATTCCATTTATTCATCCATTTGTTGTTTTGTTTCATCTACGTGTATTTTATTATGATTGGCTCTTCTTCTATTACTAATTTGGGCCATCAATGATTCTCCATACTTTGCATCTTTTTTCAAATAACTTAATGTCTAAGTCATTGTCGATGTTTCTAATAAAACAATACATGTTTCGACAAATAGAATCTTATATGGAATTAAGGCTTTGACTTTAAGTCTATTTGTGATTAAATATTCTTAGATTCTCTCTATTTGTCTCTAATTTAGGTTAAACACATTGATGCCCCAAACTTCACATCCATATAAGACCACTAGTGTGACAAGTAGGCCGAACAACGTTCTCTTGGTTTTCCAAACCCATAATTCTGCATTCTTGCACCTATTTCTTAGTGAGTAAAAAGCCTTCCACTCCACTTGAATTTTTTTTGCTTTGAAGGTCTCCCAACTAAACTTGTTGTGAAACTCAAGCCCGATATACTTGTATTCTTCCACTACTTTCAGTGGGTTTCTTTTTATAGATACTCAAATCTGGATTTTACATGATAAATCAGTCTTACACACTAGACAAATATCACTCAAGGCTCTACCCTTCAGTCCATGACCTCCTCGCAGCCCAAAGGCTCATGTTCACTATCTCATCATGTCTAAATACTTATCATATAGTCTGACCCTGATATTCTGATTATCTAGATCATTTGTAACCCATGGTATGCTTAAAACATGATATATATCTTTCACTATTAGTTACAGAGCTTTAATAGTTTTCTACTCTCGAAGACACTATTTTTTAGACTTGGACACTAGTGTCCAAGATTCAACATTAGTGTTTGTACCCTACAAACACTCAAATTTGTAAATCTTTTGATATGTTCGGGTCAACCTATTTTTCTTAGTTAACCCTCCATGAGATTATTTTCAAAATGTACGATATAAATACAAAATAAATCCTACTCATCATTCATCTAAAAATTACCAAGTAAACACCTATTCAAACTCACTAAATCATTCACACAACTGAGTTTTATTGTCCTACTCTTTCTTATTTCTAAATTGGTCATAGGAACAGTCTTTTAATAAGTCTAAAACATTCAAAGAACAGTCCATGAATGGTATTTATTAAGTTGTAATCTAGATCACTACATGCACTCATATATAGCATATTACAACGTTGTTCACATACAAACTCATATAAGGGGGAGAACTACATTGGTCTGAGGCCCTCTTCAAAGTATATCGCTATGTAGATAACACTCACTGATAGAGTGGTCTTTGAGGTTAGTTTGATTTCACTTGAGCCCACTAACCCATTTTTTCAAGGTGGCATGCCCTAATTAGAGGATCTATGATTTCGATCAAAATATTGATCTCAAAAACCTGTGCACACAATCCAAACAAAGAATTTGCAAGGTAATAGTCAATCCTAATCAATGTGGGTGAAATTATATAAAATAGTCAATATTTTATACTAGACATTAGTGGTAAAATTAGGATATTAGTCGATGTTAGTGTCCACAGGGCAATGCAAGTGTCCATACTGACAGAAAGCAAATATTTAAAATTTGACGATGGGATCCAAATCCTCAAATAATCCACTCCTACAACTGTATATCAGTAAATAATCTAAGTATAATTTCTCCTTCGTATTGATATTATCATAACATTGAATGTTGTACATTCCATATTTAACATATTATTAGATTCAATATATCTTATCAAAATATTAGTATAATATAAATTCATTTAATTGGTCTATTTCTTAGAGCAGTCTTCTCCTTAGTTGATTAGGCTACTTTTTCCTTTAATATTTATTTCCAAAAAGTGTTAAACATTTGATGAATCCGACCTCTGAGTCTTTCTATGCAAATCCTAGTTTACCCTGGGGTTTTCAGCCTTCTAGGGTTTTAGGTTGTTTTAATTATTTAGATCTGATTTTTCTTTTCCATTATTCTGGGCACTTTGGTTTTCATTTATAAGTAATGGAAAATGTAAAGAAAGATCATTTTGAAATGGAAGATTAGGAAGCTTTATTCAATCATTTAAATCAAATCATGAATTAATTGATGCATTTTTGTATGTTACAGAGATGAAATCAATAAAATTGCAAACACTAATGCATCCACATCCAATAGTGATGAATCTTTAGATGGCACTACTACTGATTCAATCCCAATATCCCTACCCTTAAGCACACCATTGATCACTACATTTAGTGAGGGCATGGGATATGTTTTTAAACCATCATTCCCTGAAGATCAAACAATTATTGCTACATCTTCCATGGGACATAGTTAATATTTCAACTTAATTACCAGTTTCAATGCCTACATCAACACAAGCAGTGTTTGTATCCCCTTTGTTGACTTCCCAAATATCAAATATCAATCCCAATGGGTCTATTATTCAAGCTCTTCTCCAAGTTATCCAAGCTTTGGAAGCCAAGGTTACCAATATTGAGCAAAAAATGCTTTAAAATCATCTCTTGCTAAAACTTCACAAGATATATTGCATAATCCTCTTGCACTTGAGATATCTTTGCACCCTTTACCAACTAATTTTTTAGCACCCAAGTCCACACTTTATGATGGCAAAGGTGATCCTGGATATCATCTTCAATCTTTCAATGCAACATGTCTTGATTATGCTTTTAATGATAAACTTTTGACAACATTATTCCCAATAATCCTAAAGAAATATGCTTTGATATGGTTCTATGATCTACCAACAATCAATAAGAACATTCAAGCCTCTTTTGGATCAATTCCTAGCATTTTTTTTAATCAACATTATTAAAAGGATGTTATATGCACAAATTATCAAGATCAAGCAAGGAACCAATGAGCCCATCAATGAATATGTTTTGAGGTACAAGACAATGTTGGCCAAATGACAAGTCCAATGGTAGATAAAGAGCTTCAAGATATCTTCAAGTAAATTTTTCTTGCCTCATTACATGAGTTTGTTGTCTTCAAGAAATTTTAATCTTTTGATGATTTATGTCATATTGTTCGAGATCAAGAAATGAAACTTAATACACTAAACAAGCCTAAGTATACAGCTAATTCACCAACTACATCAAGTACAAAGTTTAATATCAAACCAAGCTATAAGCTAAAACCTCATGAAGCTAAAAAGAAAGTAACAACTATAGTTAATACAGTGTCACATCAACTCAATCAGCTCATCTTATCCAATGCACCTAAGAGACAATTTACATGATTATTTGAGTCTCCAGCTTCACTTTTTCAAAAACTAGTGGAGTGTCATCTCATATCTCTCCCTCCTCCTATGGTGGTTGATATTAGTCAACCTATAGCAAAATTATAGATGCAAATGTTTATTGTGACTACCACCAACTTGTTGGGCATTCTATAAATATATGTTACAAGTTGAAACATAAGATACAAGATCTTATTAATAGTGAACAACTTACCTTCGAGGATCCTCCAAAGGATTCAAGGTCATAACCTAATGACCATAAAAAAAAGAAAATATTCAACAATACATTACAAATCATTCTAAAGAAGTTGATCTGCACCACGGGTCCTACGACCAAGTGTGTAGGTAAAAATTGAGTTTGACCATGTAGAGTGAATGCACAAAGATGTATTTAGGGAGAACATTCAAAACACATTAAATGGAGTGTAATTATTAATTACAGGAAATGTAACTTCTATTCAATAGTAAAGACTAGGAAAAATTTGGTACAGTGTGTTACAGTGTATGTGTTGCATAATAGATATATGAAGCATGTTATCTATGTTATGACTGTGTATGGCATTGACCTCCTCGATTAAATGTGTATGTTACATATTTAACATGCATGATTATAAGGGAAGTCACAACAATTATTATAGAGTACAATGAAGGTGAAGTTAACACATCTCACCCTCTTTGTATGGCTATGTTGGAGCTTCCAGCTAGACAGTGACCACTGATTCAATTGCATAATTCCAGGTTGTTCACTAATGATTTTGATCTTAAGAATATCAAATGATGGCTAATTGTAATCAATCTAGATATTCTTATCTAGTCTAAGGCCACTAGTCAAGGCATGTAAATGAAGTATTCCAACACATGGTTATGCTAAAGTGGGGCCCCATGGAGTAGGCTAGTCTACAAGTAGATGTCAGTAAGGCATGTAGGACTGTGAGCTGAGGAGTATGTAATGAGGTACATAATTTGCAATCTAAGGTGATCATTGCAAAGAAGTCTATGAGCAAGCACAAGACTTGTGCATGGGAGTATGAGCAAGATTCATTTAGAGGAGTGTGCATGATTACATGAGAGGTATGAGTTATACATAGAATAACAAATGAGGAGTGTGTTTAGTTGTGTAGAATATACACACAGATCATTCACCCTTTTTTGAAAAGCAATGGTCTCCATTGCATCGGTGTGTAGCTGAAGAAATTATTCTCAAAGTTGTTGAGTAGTGTACCACTTAGCTTGATTAACATATTATCCAACATTGACCAACTAAAAAAGTTGATGTGTGTCATGGTATGTGCATGTGTCTGTCACTTCAATGATTTGGTCCTTCTCTGCAGGGTGTAAGTACTTGGGATCTAAATCAAAAGGATGTTGTGTCACTGTTAGATCAAGAAGTGGCAATGTGTAGGGATTGAGAAGTTACACATTGAATATTTGGTACATGCCTAAGTATGGAGGTAGATCAAGAATGAAAGTGTTCTCACCAGTTATGCACAAAATGGTGTAAGGACCATAGCACAAAAGCTTGATCTTATGGTATAGAACTTTGAAGTGTTCCTTCTAAAGGTGCAGCCAAACTTTATCGCCAACTCAAAATGCATGAGGTGTGCAATGTGAATCATGACACTCTTTAGACTCTACTTGTGTGTGAGAGAGAATTTGTTGAACCTATTGATAAATAGATTGGATGTGTCACAAAAACTTCTTGGTTTTGTCCACTTCTCATTCATGTGTGCATGACTCAATATCATTTGGGAATGATAGGAGATGTCTAGAAGTGTTGAAGGTTGAAACCCAAGACATGTCTGGAATGGATTGTGACCTGTAGAGTTATGAAGGGCTCTATTGTAAGCATGTTGAATGTACAAGAGATTGTCACCCCAAGTGCAAGTATATGCATGGTTGTACATTTGTTGAAGATGAATAAGTGTGTGATTGATCACTTCAATTTTCCCATCTTTCTATGGATGAAAACCATCAACTAATTCCAATTGTATAGTCCCATAATGTTTTCCAAAAGTGACTTACAAGGAACAAATATTGATAAAAAATAATGGATATTAGAAGTACAAAATGAACCCAAACATGGTTGAAGAAGGCTTGCACAGTGCCAGTTGCATCAATGTTTTTCTTGTAAGCGACCCTGATAGCTATCTTGGAAAACCTATCCATTACAATGAACATAGCATCATGTTGGCATCTCATCACAAGCAACCTAGTCATGAAATCCATGCTAATATATTCCCATGGTTTCGATGGAACTGATAGAGGTGTGTAAAGTCCTAGCTTCTTATTCATGGGCTTGGCGATGCAACAAAAAAAATAATACTTGATGTGGTGTTCCACATCTATGCGCATGTGCAACTACAAGAAGTATGACTATAATGCAATTATAGTCTTTATCATGTCGAAGTGTCATGAGGTATTGGTATAGTGTGCCTCCCAAATGAGTCATTGGTGAGGTGCAACAATAGGAACACATATATGTCTAATCTTGTAGAGAATATAGTCAGACAAGTAGAACTCCTGAACTTGTTTACCTTGCACTAGATTGGTGTAAGTTATTGCAAAGTCTTGATCAATTGAGTAGAGGGATTCCAGTCTGTGAAGTTATGGTTTTGCATGTCTAACACCAACAGTTGGCTAAGGCAATCTATTACCTTATTGTCCTTCCCTTTCTTGTGCTTGAACACCAGATAGAACTATTGCAAGTAAGTCATCCTCTTTATGTGTCATGCATTCTCCAACTTGTTCTACGTCTATAGGAACTGATGTGGCTTGTGATCCATGAACAAATGTCTCCTTCCCTAGAATGTAGTTGTGTCATTGCTTGATTGCTTGAATAATAACATACAACTATTTATCATAGGTGGAGTACCTTTACATCATGTCATTGAACATCTCTAAGTGGTATGCGACTAGATGTCCATGCTGCATGAGCACTACATTAAGTGCATAGTCAAATGCATTAGTGTGAATTCTGAAGGAATGTGCACTATCAGACATTACAATAATAGGCATTGTGTAGAGGTGTCCCTTGATTTAATTAAAGATGTGTTATTATGCATGAGTCCACATTTTATCTAGCTAAGAACCCAAGATATGTGTGAGAAATCAAGGATGAATCTGCAATAGAAATTAGTGAGTCCAAGAAAACTCCTCAATTATGTGAGATTGCACATAGTAGGCCAATATTGGATCATTTTTATCTTCTTTGGATCTACATGGATTCCTAT
The DNA here is from genome assembly GCA_037957365.1 of Torreya grandis. Lineage (NCBI taxonomy): Eukaryota > Viridiplantae > Streptophyta > Pinopsida > Cupressales > Taxaceae > Torreya > Torreya grandis. The sequence continues at coordinate 1,142,804 of JARHVA010001134.1, forward strand.
GTGATCAATGATGTAGCCCAAGTATTGAATATGTGCATTACCAAATGTACACTATGTCAAGTTGGCTTGTAACTTGTGTTGATGCAAGGTGTCTAGGATGCATGAGATGTGTTCCATGTGATCCTATTAAGTATTGTTGAAGATGATAATGTCATTCAAGTAAACAACAATGAATGAGTTGAGAAAAGGCTTGAGTAGATCATCCATTAGGCACATGAAAGTGGCTGGCACATTGGTTAGGCTAAAAAGCATGACCAACCATTTGTATAATACTCCTTGTGTCTTGAATGTTATCTTCTATACGTATTTAGGATGGATTAGAACCTGATATAAACATAGCTTTAAGTCAATCTTAGTGAAGTATTGTGCACCTTAGAGTTGGTCCAAAAGGTTATTAGTGCATGGTAGTGGGTATCGATTCTTCACATTTTATTGAGTGTGCAATAGTCTATGCAAAGTCACCAAGACCCATCTTTCTTCGGTGTGAGGACTATTAGACTCCCACAAGGATAAGAGATAAGCATGATCTTGCCCTGATCAAGGAGCTCTTGTATCTATCATCACATTTTGTCATCCTCCCAAATTGATATGCAATATAGGGGAATATTCAAAAGAGGGGATCCAAGAACTAAATCGATGTGGTGCTTTACTACACTATGCAATGGAAGGCCTTCAGGCTCTACAAAGACTTTACTACCCTACTCTAGTAACTTATTGAGTTGATGATATGACATTATGCATATGGTATGTGTTGCTAGAGTGTGTTATGTCTTATAGGTAGGTGTGTCAGGGCGAACCATGAGAAACACAAACTTTTGCACATAAGAGACAAGTTTACAGCATTACTTGGTAGAAACCAAGGTGACTTTGGTCATGGGTGTTGACTCAAAGAGATTGTAGAACTAGTCTTATGCATGAATAATCTAATGTTGTACCTTATCTTGATATGTAGATTCTCAGTCACATAAATACAGTCTCCCTAGTAAGATGTCGTAGACCTCTAGAGGTGTAATGTCATAAGTGACATTGTCCTCCATAGGCTTGACTTTGTACTAAAAAATTCATTATCAGTAGACTTGTATATATTTCCCCTAGTATAGCCATCTAAAATAATATGTATTGGGATGTGTAGCAATGAAAAGACCAAGGCATTGAGTTATGGTTTGTGTAATGATGTATTTTTTGACTGCCACTGTCTATGATGACATGAAGAGGTTGACCCTTCACCCAAAACTTGATGTGGAAGAGGTATTTGTACTCCTTAGATATGTCAATCACAGTGGTGATGGTACTTAGATAAAAGGCATTTAGATCAATGTTGTCCATTGATGTGGGTCCTGAGGTAAATTGTGTGAGCAAGGATTGTTGCACATGACATTTAGAATTGTCATGAGTGGATGAGTGGTGGTGGTGGTACCACTTATCACCTGACTTCTTATTACCTTTGTTTTAAGCAGAAGGCGTAGGAGCCTTTGAGTATTGAGGAGTCTTCTAAGTTTGCTTACTTTTATGAGAAATGTTTTACTTATTATACAAGGTTATGATGTGGAGTTGTGCAAGGGTTGGCCCTTATGCACTATGTTGGATGAAGAGGTAGAACATTGCTTCATATTTTCCTTGACTTCAATCTTGGTAGCATTATGATATACTTGCCTCAAAGTGTCATAAGTCAATAAACCCACCTTCACATGGATATAAGGCAAGAATATGATGATGTACTTCAACACCTTATGTTGTTCGCTTAAGTTCTCTTGTAGGTGCACAAAGTAGTCATGGAATGTGTTGGTGTAGTCCTCCACTAACTGATCCTTGCACTGATATAATTGTTAGAACTTGATGTATTCATTTTCAAAGTGTCAAAGAGGGTATTATTCCCCCTTTGGTGCATCAATAAAAGTACTCCATGATTTTATTGGAGCACACTCTTGCACACACTACACACTAAAGGTATCCCACCAATGAACAACTAAAATGGACATCTTCAATACTATGAAGGTCATATTCTCAGCATTAGTGAATCAATTGACTAAGAAGTATGCCTTGAGTTGCCAAATATAGGCATCTAATACTTTGGAAATAATTTTGCCTTCGAACAAAGGGAATTTGAGATTGACTTGTACTTTGAAGGGTGTTTATTGTTGAAAACATCATTGAGCATATTATGGAGATGGATGGGAAGGCATCGGGTTGAGCTAAATCATCAATTCATAGAACTAACCAAACACTTTGGTCAGTTCTACCTCTAGGGTGTTGATGATGAGCCTTCAAACTTTTAGGGCTACTTTAGGTTACTTCTGGGCGTCAGCCATCTTGATTTTGCTACAACCTCCTTTTCAAATTTGTGAGATAGAACTAACTATTAGACCTTATCTCTCTCATTGCACTCGTGTGCTTATAAGCATAGAAAGGAAAAGAGATACTAGATCTGATACTAACGATCTACACCACATGGCCTAAGACCAAGTGTGTGGGGAATAACTAAGTTTGGTTGTGCAAAGTGAATGCATAGAGATGTATTCAAATAGAATAATCAAAACACATTAAATGGAGTGGAAGTATTAATTTCATTAAATGTAATTTCTATTCAATAGTAAAGAATATGGAAAAATTAGTACAATGTGTTATAATGCATAAGTTACATAATAGATACACAAAGAAAGCTATCTATATTATGACCATGTATGGCATTGACATCCTGAGTCAGATGCATATGTTATATATTTAACATGCATGATTATAAGGGTAGTCACAATAAGTTTTGTAGAGTAAAATGAAGGTACAGTTGACATGTCTCACCCTCCTTGCATGGTGACGATAGAGCTTCTAGTTGGGTAGTGACCACTGATTTGATTGTATAATTCTAGGATGTTCACTAATGGTCATGATCTTGAGAATATCAATTGATAGATAATGATAATTAATCCTAAAATTATTGGTTAGTCTAAGGCCACTAGTTGAGGCACATGGTCAAGGTAGGCTAACACGTGGTTATGCTGAAGTGGGACCTGATAGAGTAGGCTAGTCTACGAGTAGATGATAGTGAGGCACACAGGAATGCGAGCTAAGGAATACATAGTAAGGTGTGCAAGTTGCACTTTGAGGTGATCATTGCATGTAAGTCTATAAGTAAGTGCATGACTTATACGTGAAAGTATAAGTAAGATTCATGTAAAGGATTTTGTAGGATTACGTGAAAAGTGTGAGCTATGTGCAGAAGAACAAATGAGGAGTGTGTTCGTCTATGTAAAGGCTACGCATGGATCAAAATCACTAAAAGTGCAAATGGAATATAATGCAAATCCTAATCCACCACATTATGGACACACGTTAGATGGGAGTGTTGACACACTTGCACGTGCAATGTCTCTTATGATTCAGAGGCCTTATATTGCATTTAATGACAGTGACATTATGGATGATGATTCAGATCTTCACTCACTATTTATTAGAGCACATATTGATCATCAAATTATATATAATGTTATGGTTGATAATGGTTCTAGTGATAATGTATATACCATGGCATTACTCACACATTTGGGACATACACATGATGATTTATACCCTTCAACCAAAAATGGTCAAAACATTCAATGTGAAAGTATAAGTTTTTATTGAGTTTAATTTACCTTTACAAGTTGGTACAACAAATGTGACCACAACTATATTAGTTATACCACACACGAGAGTCTTTAATATTTTATTAAGATGACCTTGGATTCATAAGCTTTGTGCAATGCCTTATACATTGCATGGATGTTTCAAGTATATTAATGCCAATATGATAATCAAAATTTTAGGGGTTAAATATGAGCATCCACTACAACAAGTGAAGTTGTTAGTGTAGGTATTTATTTTCCTTGTATTTTATTATTTGGATTATTCCTACACATATGGGTTATTCCTACACTTGAGTTGGTTTTCTTAGGTGTACTTAGATACAAGGAGTTACTCTTGTTCCTTATCATTAGCCAGTGGATGTTAGTATTTTGATTGGCCATTTTATACTTAAGAGTCACATGCCTATTCTAGGCCTTTGTGATCATTCATGGAAGAGTTACATACTACTCTCTTATTTGTACATAGATTTGGGAGTTATTATACCTCTGAGTGTGTTAGATGATTTGTCTTGTGCTTGTGCAATATTCTCTTTCTTATTTTTGCTCACAACAATGTCTATGCAATAGTTTTACTCTTGCTTATAAAATGTGCATTTGATTGAACCATAAATCCTGGCCAATGCTTTGATATTGTATCATAGCATAAAAATAGTTATTTGATTAAAAAGGGATAATTAATAAAATAAATTTCTTACACTTGAGTTAGCTTGTTTAGGTGTAATTAGATATAAGGAGTTACTCTTGTTCCTTATTATTGGCTAGTGGATGTAATTCTTTGATTGGTCATTTCAGACTTAGGAGTTACATGCCTATTCCAGGCCTTTGTGATCATTCATGGAAGAGTTACACATTAATCTCCTATTTATACATATTTTTAGGAGCTATTCTACATCTGAGTGTGTTGGATGATTTGTCTTGTGTTTGGGAAATATTCTATTTCTTGTTTTTGCTCACAGCAATGTCTATGCAATAACTTTCCTCTTGCTTATAAATCTATGCATTTGATTGAAACAAAGATCTTGGTCAATGCTATAATATAATATTAGATCATAAAAATAGTTGTTTGATTAAAAAAATATAATTAATTAAATAGCTTTCTTACACTGGAGTTAGCTTGTTTAGGTATACTTATATATAGGGAGTTACTCTTGTTCCTTATCATTGGATAGTGGATGTTACTCTTTGATTGATCATTTGAGACTTAGGAGTTACCTACCTATTTGAATCCTTTGTAATCATTCATGTAATAATTACACATCATTATCCTATTTGTACATCTCTTTGAGAACTATTCTACATCTGAGTGTGTTGGATGATTTGTATTGTGTTTGTGAAAAAATCTCCTCCTTCTTTTTGCTCACAATAATGTTTATGCCATAGTTTTGATATTGCTTATTAATTTGTGCATTTGATTGAACCATATATCTTGTCTAATGCTTTGATATGATATCAAAGTGCCAATATAGTTTTTTTATTATTTGATTTGATTATTTGTTGTTAGCTAGTTAGAAAATGTGAGTTTTATTGTAATAACTTTCAAGTTTTGTCATAGCTTTAGATCTTTGGGTTTATGTGCATAGAGTTGTTGTCATTCACCATTGAATCTCCATCTAGTTCTCACATGAAGATATTTTGATTAGTTGAAGTGAAGGAATAAAAAGGGCTTTCCATTCTTTATTTATGGTTTTCATTTCTTGTCAATATTTGCATTACTAACGACATGTTAGTAGCATGTTGTGATTTGGAGAAGACACAATTTTCACTCACTTTGGTTATATATTCCTACTAAATCAACCATCATTGTGGCTTAACTCTCTGCTAAATTGTTTTTCTGGCCATAGCCTATAGGTTGAGTGCATTTCTTGCTCTATAGGAGGTTATTCTTCCTTCTTTTGGTTGGGCATTTCATATATTGGCTAGGTATTTGAAAATTATTTGGGCATTTTATATATTGGTTGGGCATTTAAAAAATTGGCTTGGAATTTAAAAATTAGTTGAGTGTTCATATAACTAGCATAAAGGGACAGTCACTGCCTTAAGGAAGAACCTAGTTTCTTTTGTACCTATTACATTGAGGCATCTACCGACCTCTTTTTCTATGGCATCTTCCATTGATGATCATTATGGTTTTCCTCAAAATGATGGATATTAAAGAAGCTCATCCTACAAACACATTTTAGTGGCTACCTTTGGGCCATTTATTTGTCTAACCTTGATTTATGCTCTTATTAATGGTGACCTTTAAGCCTTTCATTGGCAACCTTGTGTCTTCTCTCTAGACAGCTCAGACTAATGATGGTGTCCTTTTGACCTCCTTGAGCTAAAGATCTCTCCCTCAAGCGATGAATATCTCTATTTGTAGACCTACAGTTCCCTTGTGGTGATGCCTCTTTAGGGATTTTATTTTTTATGACAATTTTCTATACCTATTTCTACCCTAAAAACTTAAAAATCTCTTTCATTGATTGTCATTTTTTAATCAAATAGTTTTTTTATATGCTCTCAAAAGGAATTTTTTCCATTGAAAAACATATAGAGGTGTTTACGTGAGTTGGTTAAGACTCTAACTTGATGAAAGAGGCCAAGGGTTCAATTCTAGTTCTAACAACTAGTTTCAAGGCTAAGTCCACTCCTTTTTTGTCAAGAGCATTTGAAAATTTGTGCCTTTTTTAAAAAATAGACCATTTAAAAGCAAAAAACTTAAAAACATTGTAAATTTTTATAGGCAAGTTGGAATTGAGTGCCCTTTTTTTCAAAAGTGTTTGTTTTTTGTGCTTATTCAATTGGAATGGTCTATTTTGTAAATTCATTAAAATTATATAGTGCCAAATCTAGGGGATGTTGTGGTGCATGTTCTTCTTTTTACACATTTAGTTATACAATTTTATTTCTTGCATCATGGATTGCTGGTCATTTATGCTTCTTAATGATTTCAACTATCATGAATGGAAAAATAACTGCAACTTTATCCAAGAAAATAAGGATTCTATAGAATAACTATGGATGACAAAACTCAACTCATAGTAGATGCAGATAAAAATAAATGGTTTAACAAATGTGATCAAGCACATGGTTAAATTAGTTTATCTCTTTCTGCTAACTTACATTTTCACATTGAATATGGTAAAACACTTAATGAAGTATGGAACACATTGAAAAAACTCTTTGGGAAGCATGATGTGATGAGAGGTCATGAACTGGAGAATGAGCTCATCAATTTGAGCCCAGGAGACTTTGACATACTACATGATTTTTTCACTAAATTTAAATCTCTAAGTTTGCAATTAAAAAATTCTGGTATAGATAAGAAGGATGATCAAATTATTCTATCAGTTCTCTCAAAATTGGGTCTATATTACTCTATGTTTGTCTCCACTTTCCATTTCATAAAAAGTGCTCTGGGAACCACATGGAAGATGCCTTCTTTAGATACCTTTATTGTCGACTTGACTCAGGATTAAGATAAGTTGATACTGATGGGCACAATAAAGTCCTCAAAACCCCAAGCCCTATTTTTCAAGAATGGGAAAGAGAAGCATTCAAACAAAGAGAAGAAAGAAAATTAAAAAGATCAAGAAAATGATCAAAAACCTCGCACCTCCAAATCAACCAATGTGACCTCATTTTCTAGTGTTAAACCTAAGAAAGAGAAGATCAAGTGTGGGTATTGCACAAGTAAGCATGATGAAATCAAATGTTTGAAGAATCAAATTAACCACCTAACAAACCTTCTTGAGAAGAACAATATAGGTGTTTTTGAGTCTACCAAACCATCTTCATCAACCCCATAATCCTCTAAAGCAAATGATAATGGTAAATAAAAGGCAAACGGAAAAGGTGAGAATAAAATGAAAGATAGGGCCTTAGTTATAGTTATACCTTTGATTCTTACATGGGTCATTGAATCTGAAGCATCACATCACATGGCATCTTCATAGAACGAGTTCATTTCCTTGGGATCATGTGACATGCCCACTATTCATTTGGGTGACGACACTTTTATATAAGATTTTGGGAGAGGGTTTGTTGAAGTGAGTGAAGGAACATTCAATAATTTTCTATGTATTCCCTCACTTTCAACTAATCTCCTATCAATTTACCAGATTACTCACCTTGGTCTGGGCATATGAATTGAGTTCACTTCAGATTTAGTGTATGTCAAAGAGTTGCACAATGATATTATATTGGCAGTGGGATTGGTCGATCATCAAACTTGATTACATACCTTCTCACACTTTGTCCCTAACTCTCCTTCAGATTATTTTTCATTGAAATCACCTAAACTTGATGACATTTTTTAGCCTAAACTCATATCTGATATTGAGGACTTTTCATCTAGCACAAATGACTACAGTAGTGATGGGGACACACCTCCACCATCTTCTTGTTGCCTTCTAGATATTGAGGAGTTATTTCTTGAGTCACCTATTTTTGGTCCACTTTAGACATTACAAGGAGTAGGTATATCGATTCAAGGTTCATCAGACATCTGACAGACTTCTACATAGTTATAGGACATTCCACATTCTTTCTTTACCTTTGATTCAGATTTGCATGGAGTAGTTGTCCCATATATTATGCATGAGGAGCATAGTTCCTTATATAGGGACCACACCTTGGTTGGAGACCCATCAGACACTTGGTGGATGCATTCACTATTCCAGGGTGATCTACTCTTCACTACATCTACTACTAATCCACAATCACTCTAGAGAGCTCCTTTGCAAGATATAGGGTGGCTATAGGTAGTTGTAGCCTTTAGTGGGGATTTTTATCCCTCTTTTCTTATTTTTATCTCCTTTTTTTAGGGGGGAAGTTTTTTTCGTACAGGTTTTAACCCTTTCTCCACTTTATGAGAGTTTCTTTGTACATGGGTACCTCATCAGGCCTTGTTGCCAGGACCCATTTATTTTAGCCACCTAAGTTGTGCTTACAAGGGGGTGTTCGTGTAGGAATTTATTTTCCTTGTATTTTATTATTTGGATTATTCTTAAACTTGATTTAGCTTGCTTACATGTATTTATATGTAGGGACTTACTCTTGTTCCTTATCATTGGATAGTGAATGTTACTCTTTGGTTGGTCATTTCAGACTTAAGAATTACATGCCTAGGCCTTTGTGATCATTCATGGAAGAGTTACACATTAATATATTATTTTTACATTTCTTTAGGAACTATTCTACATCTGAGTGTGTTGGATGATTTGTCTTGTTTTTGTGATATATTCTCTTTCTTGTTGCTTACAATAATGTCTATGTAATAATTTTGCTCTTGCTTATAAATTTGTGCAATTGATTGAACTAGAGATCCTAGTCAATGCTCTGATAGAATTATTTTCCAAGACAACTAATCATACAACCTATTAAAGTTAGTCATGCGTGAAAGGGTAAGCAAAAGGCAATCCCCTTTCCTAGGTGACCAATACTCAATAGGTCATTGCATCATAGATACATAGTGGACTCCATGGAGCCTTCATTTATTCCTTCACGGCCACTCATTTGTTGAAAGTATATTATCATGTTTTAAAGAGGCTAAAAAGAACCAAAATTACACCAAAAAAAGTTACAGAGCACTAAATAATGGGTTCCATAAACCATACACTTCTACTACCACTTCATGACCATAGAGTCCTATGAGGCATAATCCTAGTATTATAGAGTCCATAGCTCCAGATTTGACACATATACATGATCCTTGGCAACATAACTAGTTTGTTGTACTATATTCTCATTCTAGAGCACCTTATGATCATCCTTTAAATGGGATCATTAGCTATCCCTCCCTTTAAAAAAATTCAATTTAAAAAAAAAAATAATAATAATCCAAAAACTATAAAAACACTCAAATAAATAAAGAATACAAAACTATTTAGTATTTCTCATGTTTACTAGCTTTTTCATATGTTGTTTACCTTAAGTTAGTAGATAGCATATCATTTATTTATACACATACATTTCATAGGTACTTGAGTGTGATACAGACATACACTAGATCCATGATACATAAACATGTAAATGTTGGACCTTTCCTCTACCCGCATGACACACCACATTGGGGGCATCTTGTTTTTATTGATCACAATCGATACAAGGTCTATTGTTGTATGATCATTTTACATTATAATATTGAGCTTATAAACTAATGCTTACACATGCCTATACTCATGTTACTATCTTACATAGTGTACTTGATATGTTATTCTACAAGACATTTTGCTAACACCTGTATGCAGGGACTAGTATGACATGTTTATGCTAGTTGCTTATATTTCACTTATTTCATCTTATCATTTCGATTACTTGAGTGTACGTCTTATTTGTTTCTTTGTATCGATTATGGAATATTTGAACATGTTTCTTATTTATTGGCCCTAGTGCCCCAAGTGTTGATTGTATCTCTAGTGTGTGGACATTTGAACATGTCCTCCCTTTTGAGTATGCAACATTTGAACATACCTCTTGTTTATGGTCTCCTCAGACCTGTCTTTGAGTGACACTGCATGCTATTTTGTGTGTGCTTTATTTTTTTTTTGAAATTATTTCATTTAGAAATTGTCATGATCCATATCATGCATTTTAAGGCTTTCTATATCAAATATTGTGAGCTTCATTGATACATTTACTTAGACATAATACCACTCTATAATTCTTTACTACATGATTCACATAGCTATATCATGGTTATCTTATCCTTTTGAGATAAGGTGACTACCACATTTCATTCCCCTCACCTCAAAAGTGGGGACATATTAGTGGGGGCATGTCATATAGACATGAGTCCACATACATACAGTTGATAGTATTGACAGAATTTGATACAATTGAAATGATTTAGATATACACTTGTGATAGAATTCTATGCATTTGGTAATGATTTGCACAATTTTGAGATAAATTTTTTCATATTTGTGACACATGGAATATATATTTTATAGAGTAGCTTGGTTAAGTTTTGACAGATACTTCATATTGAGATACATTTGAGGTGCATATGCCATGAAAATGCACCAAAATTATAGATACATTATTCGGTTCTACCAATATTCATGTACCGATCTTACCAAGATGTACTGATTGAGATTTAGCTACTATAGAAGTGGGCTTCCTTGAGTAGTGTGATCAAGATTTAGTGCCCTTGATGGACTTGGCACTACTTTTATTATTGTGGGTTGATATGGTTACACCATTTGATTCGGGTGAGATTGGCTAGAATATGTTCATGTTTGGTTGTGTGATCGAGATTTAGTGGTCTCAATGGACTTAGCACAAATCATCCTTACATCAGATTGGGGACATGATCACCCTCAATTTCCCCTCTTCACATCTCCAAGTTTTAGTTGTGAATCTCTCCAAAGCTTTAACTAGTAATCATAATTACAAAAGTAAACTACCAAGGGGAAATAGGGTTGCATCGATACATATGTGTACTCCTTTCTTAACCTCTTTTCTTTAAATCATTTTTAATTATTCATTTTCAGATTATATGCACTAATTAAACTTGTAACATGGTATTAGTTTTAAAAAGTAATATTTTTGGATAACGGAAGGTGAAACTAGTTTGGACAACATTTGAAACTAGTTTTTCCCTGCCAAGTTGGGCCCCCTGAGTGCGACTGGTAGGATCACGGATCCAATGGAGGACACTTCTAGAAGCAGTGCCTCTGGGGATTTGTTCAAAAATCTGGTAGTGGATAGTCCATCCAACGGATGGAAGAAGGCACTTACAGGTGAAAAGATGTGCCCCTCGAAAAGCATGACGAGCCTCCCTGTTATCTCGGAGGGAACGGCCTTGCATATCCCAGATGATCTGGTGGAGGAAATCATGGCATCCATGGACCTTACATTGGTAGGTAAGTTTTTTTCTTTCCATCCTAGTATCGAAATGATTAGGAAATGGGTTCTGTCTAGGTGGAAAGTTAAGGGTAGTGTTTTGATCACTGCCATGGCAAGAGGCCTATTCCTTCTTAGTTTTACGATTAGGGAGAACATGATCACTACTCTTGCTGGAGGACCATGGCTGTATGGCCCACATTCTCTTGCCCTATGCTTGTGGAAACTAGGATTTGATCCTAACTCGGACCTTAATAAGTCTGCTCCTGTGTGGGTAAGACTGCCAGGGTTCCCTTTGGAATTCTAGGATGAAAAATTTTTCACAGCTATTGGCAATTCTATTGGCCAATATGTCACTACAGATCATACAACCAGAAAAAAGTCTAGATGTGTGTACGCTAGACTTTGTGTTAATGTTGAAATAAATAGGACTCTCTCTATGACCATAGAGCTAAACTCTAAATATGGGACCTGGACTCAGTCGATCACTTATGAAAATGTTACCACTTTCTGTCAAATATGTAAGAGAAAGGGACATTTAATGACACAATGCACAACAAAGCAAAAGGGGAGGAAAGATGATTCCCAAATTGAAGGGGAGGATCAGGCTCTCAATTACAGAAAGAACAACAAGCAGGAAATGGAGAGTAATGTGGAAAATCCTGACAACACAGAAAAGGGAGATGAGGAGACGGGAAAGGAGGATATCACTAGTAGTGAGGGAAAAGTTGTCCCAAAGGAAAATATAGTATCAGATGATAGTCAGAAGGCTATATTTAACACAGCCAACCCTCTAGAAAATAGACTAATATGTCTAAGGAAGGAGAAAGAGGTAACCTTTTGATAGAGGAAGTCAATGAAGAAGACAAAGTTCCAAGAGTTGGACAGGAAGAAGTAACTCCAAAAAGTCCCACTAAAGGAGAAGCAGACCCACAGTTAAATACAAACATTTTCCATGCTCTGGAAGTCGAAGACCAAGTAGGAAACTACTTAGTAATAGGTGTAACAGGACAAAGTGGCAGTAATGAATAGGAGGAATGGGTTACCCCAAAGAAAAAGAATCGAAAAGGTAAAAAATCTGCAGATGTTGGCATTAAGCCCAAACAAGGGAGGCCAACCCTAAGAGGAACAAGACAAAGAGAGATTGCTAGGGATATTGCCAGTGGTAAACATCAAACATTGGAGACCCAACCCCCCAAACCCTCTAAATGAGAATATTATCTTGGAACCTGAGGGGCTTTAACAGTCCCTCAAAGTAGTTTGAGGTTAAAAACTGCATTTTAGCTAATAAATTAGATATTTTATTACTCCAAGAAGTCAAGATGAATGAGGAGAATTTTATGAAAATTGCTACCTATATATGGCCTAAGGCGGCTTTTTGCATTAGTCCTGCTGAAGGGGCTTCAGGGGGGATTGTCACTATGTGTAATAGTGATAAAATCCAGGGGTCTCTTATGGCTTATAATAATCACTTCTTGATTACCAATTTTTCTATGAAATCTTTGAACTGGTCGTTGATCAATGTCTATGGATCGAAAAACAGAGCTTTGAGACAGAAATTATGGATAGACCTAAGCAGTTTCAGGAATAATCCCCAGAACATTAGATGGATGTTAGCCAGAGATTTTAACACTCCTCTATACCCTTTTGAAAAATAGGGTGGAATTATGGATTACTCGGACAACATGTTTGACTTTGCTAAATTCATCAATGATTGGGGATTATTGGACATAGAGTTGCAAAACCAAAATTTTACCTGGACCGATAGAAGAAGAGGAGATCAAATGATTCAGGTTAAATTAGATAGATTTATTATATCAAGCAACTAGATGGATTATCATAATATGCAGGCACAGGCTTTCCCTAGAACCATGTCTGACCACTGCCTGATCTTCCTCAGTTGGAGAGAATAGGGACATTCCAGGCCTTCCCCATTCCATTTTGAAGCTATGTGGATCAAACACAAAGACTTTAGACAAATGGTGGCCCAATGGTGGAAAATTCCTATTTAAGGTACTCCTATGTTCAGAATAGTCAGGAAATTCCAACACATTAAACAATAAGTTTATGGATGGAATAGATACACCTTTGGGCAGGTCTTCCAGTAGAAGAAAAATATAGTGGGAAAACTCAAGGATATACAACAACTAATAGATCAAGGGGATGACTCTGAGGACACTTTAGAAGAAGAGAATATCATGTCTTCACAATGGAAGAATCTTATGGAAAGAGAAGAGGTTTTCTGGAAACAAAAATCCCATGTTCAGTGGCTTAAGGAGGGGGATAGTAACACTGCCTTTTTTCATCTCTCAGCTATGAAACATAGGAAAGCCAACTCAATAACTAAGCTTGTCCTAGATAATGGTGACATTATTACTAAGGATGATGAAATAGGGGAACAAGCCAGGGCTTTCTTTCAGAATCTGCTTACAGAAGAAAATAATAATGATAGAATTGATGGACCTATGAATCAATTTATTGATAAAATCCCCTATTTGATAACGGAAGAAGATAATCTGGAGATGTTAAAGCCTATATCCGAGGAAGAAGTCCATGTTGTTTTATTCTCCATGGATGCTTTTAAAGCCCCAGGTCCTGATGGCTTTCCACCTATATTCTTTCAAGAATATTGGGAGATAGTAGGAGCGGACCTCATGACTATTGTGCGTGATTTTTTCAGATCAGGTCAACTTTTGAAACAAGTTAATAATACCTTCATAGTACTTGTTCCTAAAAAATCACAACCTTCACACCTCACTGATTTTAGGCCCATTAGTCTATGCAACACTGTGTATAATTTATGTACTAAAATGTTGGTCATGAGGATTCAACCTTTGCTAGACAAAATTATTTCTCCTGCTCAAAAAGGTTTCATCCCAGGCAGGCAGATTCTTGATGCTGCGATCACCACAAATGAGACTATTCACTCCATGGATAAGAGTAGAATCCCTAGGATGGCTCTCAAGCTTGATATTTCTAAAGCTTATGATAGAGTCTCATGGACTTTTCTGTTCCAAGTGATCAAAAAATTTGGGTTCAATGATAAAATGTCTCGCTTGTTATGGAACGTGGCCTCTTCTGTAAAATTCTCAGTGCTGGTTAATGGTGTTCTTAGAGGGTTTTTCTCATCCTCGAGAGGAATTCGTTAGGGAGACCCTCTCTCCCCTTACTTATTCATCATTATGGCTGAGGCACTGGGAAGATACATACAAGTAGATATAGCCTCAAAAAAGTTAGTGGGCATCAAACCTGCCTCCTCCCTTCATCCTATGGTGGTACAATAGTTTGTGGATGATACCATCTTCTTTGTCATCTCATCGGTGATTGAAGCTAGAAGATGGAAGAATATCTTAAATAATTATGACAGAGAGTCGGGACAAAGGATAAATTTCTAGAAAAGTAATGTGTATTTCTTCAACACTCCTAATGAACTTAGACATATAATCATTGATATATTAGAATGTGTTGAAGTTGGCCTACCAGCTACCTACCTGAATCTCCCACTCTCAGTCAAAGAGGTATCTCCTAGATTTTGGAATGGAATTATGGAAAGAACACAGAGGAAACTTCTTGGTTGGAAGGGGAAACTACTCACCAATGTTGGTAAACTGCAACTTCTACGGGCTTCGCTGCAAGGTATTCCTACATACTTGTTGACGCAGGAGATTGCACACGGGGCAAGGAGGCCTAGCTCCTACCTTCTCCTCGCAACATGGAAACTCCTCTCTCGCCTGTGGGACGACAAAGCAAGAGAGGAGAGTCTCTAGATAAGGGCTAGCTCCCTTTGATGTATCATGTTTATTCTAGCAAGTGCAAATACAGGCATATATATATATATATAATAGTGGGGGGATGAAAAAGGAAAAGAGATGCAAGAAAATAAACTGCTCTAAGGAGGTGATACACCAAAACAAGGTGACCTTCTCACACCCACTCTCGAGATCAGACAAAGCAACATACATACACTCAAACTTGGCAGGAAAACCAGGATGCAAAAAAATGGCAGGGAGGTTCTTATGCAAACACAAGAACAGGGACTCACCAAGATACTTTGAAATGCATACTATAAATGACTTCCTCTATTCTATACTTCCAAATAGAGCTCTCCTCTTGTTAGCTGCAGAAAATGGTGCCTAGTAGATAGTTGGTGTGTTGGTGCTGAACTTGTGAGAGCATCAAAAGACAATGATGAACACAAATCAAACACTCAGAACATACACAGAATATCTATGCAAGAAGAGGTAGAAAATTGCTTTTATTTGATTCAGGTGAAAATTTTAACAGGGCTGCGCCTTGTAAAATCTGTGAAAAGATTCTTACAAAAATGACAAGTATCAAATATATATGGAAAGTCCAAGAGGCTCATTTGGCGCTCTATTGTTACAAGTGGCCTATTGTGTCTGTTCATGAAAAGAAACAAGCCGCTCAAAATATTAATGAGCCGTGTGCTTTCTTCTACTCAAAGTTTGCATTTTTAATGTCAAAACGCGGTTTGTCCACCCATTAAATGTAAAATGAAGAAACCGGTTACATTCTTTAGCTGTTGCGTCTTTTCATGATCAATTTGATGGAACTATTTCACCTACTGGAGTCACTTCTCGAATTGGCACCGCTTGGACTTAACTGTTTGCCCATTTCATGTATCTCTTCTTGTCTTTTATCAAATTTTGTCCCTATCTGGCTTGTTCGCCCCCCAGGGGCAAACTTTCAATAGGTTGTTGCATTCTAGGCTCCTTGGCAATACTTTCTTAGTTGGAAACAAAGGCCATTCTATTCTGCTAAATTTTACGCTCATCCAGCCATCATGCTTAAAAAAACCAACAGATATTCCATCCTCTTAAAATTGATGGCTTCTCAAGCGTCATTACTTGAGATCCAATGGCTAAAACGTTCTGCTAAATTTGACGTCCACTGGGACGTCATCGGGTCCCTTTAAAATGTCATCGGGTCCACGTGGCATCCTCTTAGCACATCTCTTTCTTGAAAATTTCCCGGCACCTGTCCCTTTGAAAAGTCCTTGGACTTGGCTAGAAGTCCCTTTATTGCTTTGAACTGCCCTTCCGGCTTGGGGCATACCTTTGAACCTGGCCGTTGAACCAAAAGGTTCAACGGTTTAAAGGTTCAACCAAGTGCGTCGAATTCCCAAGGCCAAGCCCGATGCTTTGAACCAAGCCGCTGAACTGAACCCATTGAACCAATAAATCAAACTCAAAATTGAACCAAGCCATGAAACAGAGAATGCTGAACTTGAACAACCTGAAATATAACTAGCATGAACAGCAAGGGAGGAAGGGGACCAAAATTTTTACCTGTGGGCAAAATTTGGTCAACAAATTGGCGACTCCCAAGGGAAGCATGCCTGCTATGCTTAGAGACTAGTTGCCTTGCAATCCATTGGGCATGGAGTCAGATGATAACTTTGAAAACCAGTAAGAGCTCTGTCAAAACTTAGAACCAACCACGCAGATCTACTTCCATGAAATGAAAACACACGCAAGACTAAGAAAACTACTACTTGTGCAACAGCACTTAGGGAAAAATAGGAAAGAAAATAAGGGAAAATATGTACAGGCGAACCCAAAAATTAGTGGCAATGCTTCAGATGTATCCCATTAACTGGGATATGCAGTTCTGTCGTCCAGCCTAAAAAGTTGGAACGCATTATGCTGCTTGCACTGAGTAATCACGTAAGGACTGCTCCATAGGGCATCAAACTTTGCATGTTTTTTGGGCTTAGCTCGATCTTCATCTCATTTTAGGACAATGTCTCCTTCAGAGAAATCTCTTGACAAAGATTTCTTGTCGAAGTGCCTTTTTACTTGTTGTTGGCGACTTGTCATAGAAGCCATAGCTCGATCCCTTACCTCTTGGAGCTCCATTAGCTCACACAACCTGACCTCCATGCTAGTTCCTTCTTCTAGTTGCAGTTGGTGGGAGAGATCCAACATTGGCAATTCAAGCGAGATGGGAAACTTGGCCTCCCTTCCATACACGAGCATATATGGAGAATTTTTGATTGCTCTCTTCGAAGTAATTCGGTCGGCCCATAGCGCTGTCTTTAGCTTGGCATGCCAAGTCCTCTGATTTTCTTCCATAGTCCTCTTTATGATTCTGATCAAATTTTTATTGGTGGACTCAGCTAGCCCATTCCCCTGCAGATAATAGTTTGATGAAGTGCTGAGGTATATGCCATACTTCAGCGCCCATTCACTAGTTTTGATTCCCAGAAAAGCCAAGGCGTTATCTGAGATTATGGTGGTTGGGACCCCAAATCTTGTTACCATGTCTTCATAAAACTCCAAGACTGCGCTCTCATTCACCTCCTTCAAAGCAACGGCCTCCACCCCCCTGGTGAAATAATCTGTGGTAGTCAGTACCCACTTGTGCCCAACACTGGAGGGAGGATTCATCATCTCTATAAAATCCAGGCCCCACTGCATGAATGGTTGCTCAACTTGAATGGGTTGTAGAGGCATGGCAGCCAATCGCTATTTTCCATCAAAAAGTGCACACTTCTGGCACTTTCTTACCCAGGCATGGGTGTCTTTGAAAAAGTTAGGCCAAAAATAGCCAGCTCTCATTATCTTTGCTCTCGTAGCTCTAGGAGCGAAATGACCACCAGCTGGCCCATCATGAAACTCAGCCAGTACCTTATCAGCCTAATTAGGGTCAATGCATCTTAGAAGAACCCCAGAGAGATCCTTCCTAAATAATACTTCATCAACCAGAACATAAGGAAGGGACTGGAGTTTAAAATACCTTCTTCTGGTTTTATCAAGACCTTGTGGACACTCACCTGTGAGAAGAAAATGCCTCATATCCAGCGTCTAATCCTTTATGACAACTAGTTCCTCTGTAGTGGCTGCATCATGGATTAGCAAGCTATTTTCCCCTTTTTGTTTGAAACCTGCAGCCAGCTGTTCACATAGGCCTCTGCCCCTCACCAGCTTAGTGATTTTAATGTCTACATCATATACCATCACTTTGGTGATCCATCACGCCCTTTTCTCGTTTAAATCCCAATTGGTTAAGAAATCCTTGATGCCAAGATGTGGGACCATAAGATGAATCCTGCTGTTAGACAACATATACCTAATTTTTTTTAGGCTCCACACTACTGCCAAGACTTGCTTTTCTACCTTCGTGTACTTGACTTCGAAATCCTCTAACCCTTGGCTGAAGAAGGCAAGTGGTTGCTCGAGGTCATCGCCATTTGCTTGGGTAAGCATGGTGGATATCACTTCTTCATTGTTGAACGTATAGAGGTTGAAGTCTTTACTGAAGTTGGGGCTGATTAGAGCGGGTGCCTGGGCTAAAGCCTACTTGATGGCTTCAAAGTTGTCCTTTCTTTGCACTATCCACTTGAATTCTTCACCTTTCCTCAACATAGAGGTCAGGGGCTTAACTATCTTAGCGAAATTCAAAATGAATCTTTGAATAAAATTTATCTTTCCAAAAAAACTCTGCAGGCCTTTCTTGTGCTTTGGTAAGGACATCTCCAGAATGGAGCAAAGTCTCTCAGGGTCAATGGACAAGCCCTCCTTAGACACGATGTGGCCAAGAAGTTTCCCCTCATGAACAACAAACACACATTTTTTTAGATTAAGAGAGATGCCAAATTCCCTGCACCTCTCAAAAATCTGCCTGAGGTGTTCTATGTGCTGGCTCGCTTCCTTGGAGAATACCATTATATCATCAAGGTATACTAGCACGTTGTTATTTATCAAGCCATCAAAAGCCATGTCCATGGCTCACTGAAAGGTAGCACCAACATTGGATAGCCTGAATGACATCTTCTTATAAGCAAACATTCCCCATTTGGTGGTGAAGGTTGTTTTGTATTGTTCACAGCCTTGCATCAGAATCTGATTATACCTTGAATAGCCATCCAAGAGGGAGAAACACTCGTTACCAGTTATTTTATGGAGGGTTTGCTCCATGATGGGGAGGGGATAATGATCTTTTAAAGAGACTTTATTAAGGTCTCTGAAGTCGACACACAGCCTAATCTCCCCATTTTTCTTTCTAACAGGAACAAGGTTGGCCAGCCATGAGGAATGTTTGATTGGAAATATAATTTTGGAATCGATCAATTTGGCCAATTCCCTCTACATGAGGGGCTCAATTGTAGGATTGACAGGTCTTTGTTTTTGTGTGACTGGTCTGGTGCCTTCTTCTAATTCAATGGTGTGCTGGGTAAGTCTTGGGTCGAAGCCCTTCAAGTCATTGTAATCCCATGCAAACACATCAGCAAACTCTTGACACAACAAAATAAAAGCTTGCCTTTCTTGAAACGTGCAGACCTTGCCAAGTGCCATCAGCTTGTCCTTAAAGATTTTGACCTTTTCGTAATTCTCGTCTTTGGTCAATGATTGTGTAACTAACATTCACTGCCTTGGGAGTGTATGGTTCTAGATGGTTCTTGTAGAGTGGCTCAGACTTGATTTTCACCTTGGTCCCATACTTGGTTCTGAAAACTAGATATGACCAATTCGCTGCTAGGTAGCCACCTATTTTGGACGTGAAGTCCCTGGATAGGCAAATTGCAAAAAACGGAGGAACATTTGCTACCACTATATCATGGGGAATTGAGAAGGTTGGGCAAGCATGCAACATCAAGCTTAAACCCTTCAAAATTTTGACTATTTTTGTAGGTGTCCCATCTAGTTGTAGGACTCCCTTTTTCATTTCTTCATACTTCAGTCCCATCTTATCAGCAACGCACTTAGGCATCACTGATGTACTGGCCCCGTTGTCAATTATGCAGTTGTGTACCAAGAAGTCCCCAATGATCAAGGATATGTAGAAAGGGGGAGTCTTCTCTTCCTTCTTTACCTATCCTGGAGTGGAAGGCTGTCCATTTGTCATCAAGACATTATCAATGTTTGCTGGAACAGCTTGCTGATCCAGCTCATGCAATTCTTTCTTCAATACGTACTTCTGTCCTGGAAGAGACAATGAATCCCATAAAGAGATGCTCACATGCAACTTCTTCATCTGGTCCACTATA
The DNA here is from genome assembly GCA_037957365.1 of Torreya grandis. Taxonomy (NCBI): domain Eukaryota; kingdom Viridiplantae; phylum Streptophyta; class Pinopsida; order Cupressales; family Taxaceae; genus Torreya; species Torreya grandis. Next base: position 1,163,264 of record JARHVA010001134.1, read on the forward strand.
TTGACTTTGGGACTGCTTCCCTTCACATTTTCTTTTTGGCTGATCCCAATTGAGGCTGTAGGCTGAGGCGCTGAAGGTACAAGCGACTGTTTGAAAATTGGGGCCTTTTGAAATGAGTGTGATGGAGGAGGTGTTGTTGCCGCCTGAGTGGTAGCCTGCACCTCTCCCACTGCTTTTCTCTTAAATCTTGTGTTGGCTGCAACACAATCAACTTGATTGTCTGTAGCGCCCCCATGATTGATTGCACAAAAATCACCCTCTAGGTGATTCATAAGAGTAGAACCGGCTGGGCCTGATTGCTACTCGTGCTGGGTTGAGCTAGAGTTTCAAAAAATTGGGAATGAGTAGCAACCTGATTTTCTATATTCTGGAAATAATTCATCATCTCATTTGTGTAAAGGCCTTGTTCTTGACCATATCCCATGGTTAAACAGCTAGGCTGCTCTTGTGCTAAATTGTTCAGAACAGACACCATGGCCTTAGATGATGAGGAGGGGCCAGTGTTGTAATTTTGAAATGGCTTGGTTGTAGTAAGCTGCCCCTGACCTTGATTATAATTCTGAAAGGGGGGTCTAGGGGCTTGACCATAATTATGGTATCCCTGATTTGGTTTGTTGCCTTGAGCTTGCTACCTTTTAATGGTAATGAGTTTGTTGGACATGTTCTGCAAAATACTCCTAACCTCATGAAGCTCATTTGACGGGACAGCAGCTGGTTTTTCGATGGCAGGCAGAGGAGCCAATGTGGGAGCAACGGTCTGGGCTGGGGGCAACATTTTTGGAAAAAGTGGCATGGGAGGCCTAGGGGCTATTTTCCCAGCCTGAACTAAACAATTTTTAGCTGCTATGGCTATATCATAAGCATTGGGCAGTATATGCCCTCCCATAGATTGTATCATGACTACAATGTCGTTGTTTAATGCTTTTAAATAGTACAAGAAAGCGTAGCTGGGAGTCGGCCTTACCAGGATGGGAATTCTATCCCAAGTATTTTGAAACTGTGTGTTAAAGTCTTGCATATACTCGTGTGGAGCCCTCTTTATGGTCGTCAGCTGCTCAGCAAGTGAGAGGTCGTCGCTCTTTTCCCCAAAATGGTCTGTTAGCTGAATACCCAGTTCATTCCAAGAATGGATTCAATTCACAGGCAAAGTCCCGTACCAGTCAAGAGTCTTGCCCTTAAGAGACAAAGCCAGCAATCTGACTGTGACATTTTCCTTTATGATATTATGAATATTGACTAGATTAGAAACATTCCTGATGTGCTCGACGACTATAATGGGCCCAATCCATCGAAAGAAGGCACATTTTTAGAGCTATTCCTGGAATTGGGTCATAATATGGGAGATTTAAGGGGCTTCCATCACGAAAGGCTGCAAAGGGTAATGCCATAGCTGGGATGGGACTTAACTGAGGTTCTATTGTGAATGTGTCTCTTATAATAGGTCTAGGAGGATTGCTTGTTGGATAAGGGTGGGTTCTCTCAAATCTTAATCTTTTAATAGAATTTAAAGGTAATTCAACGAATTTGAAAGGAACCCCTCTTGAAGCAGACCTTGTGGTGACTTTAGCCATAGAAAGTTAAGACACTGGTCTTAATATGAAAACTGAAGCTCTTACCATTGGAGTTGCCAGATGCTGAAAAATTTAAAATTTGCTATAACAGGACCAACATCAATCCTGATATCTTACTGCGTTATCAAACTATGTGTCCCACCGAGCATGCTAGAACTGTTGACGCAGGAGATTGCACTCAGGGCAAGGAGGCCTAGCTCCTGCCTTCTCCTCACAACATGAAAACTCCTCTCTCGCCTGTGGGACAATGAAGCAGGAGAGGAGAGTCTCTAGATAAGGGCTAGCTCCCTTTGATGTATCATGTTTATTCCAGCAAGTGCAAATACAGGCATATATATATATACAGCTATATAATAGTGGGGCAGATGAAAAGGGAAAAGAGATGTAGGAAAATAAACTACTCTAAGGAGGTGATACACCAAAACAAGGTGACCTTCTCACACCCACTCTCAGGATCAGACAAAGCAACATACATACACTCAGACTTGGCAGGAAAACCAGGATGTAGAAAAATGGCAGGGAGGTTCTTATGAAAACACAGGAACATGGACTCACCAAGATGCTATGAAATGCATACTATAAATGACTTCCTCTATTATATACTTTTAGATAGAGCTCTCCTCTTGTCAGTTGCAGAAAATGGCACCTAGTAGATATCTGGTGTGTTGGTGCTGAACTTGTGAGAGCATCAAAAGACAATGACTGAACACAAATCAAACACTCAGAACATACACAAAATATCTATCCAAGAAGAGGTAGAAAACTGATTTTATTTGATTCAGGTGGAAATTTTAATAGGGTTGCGCCTTGTAAAATCTGTGAAAAGATCCTTACAAAAATGACAAATATCAAATATATATGGAAAGTCCAAGAGGCTCATTTGGCGCTCTTTTGTTACAAGTGGCCTATTGTGTCTGTTCATGAAAAGAAACAAGCCGCTCAAAATATTAATGAGCCGTGTGCTTTGTTCTGCTCGAAGTCTGCATTTTTAATGTCAAAACGCGGTTTATCCACCCATTAAATGTAAAATGAAGAAACCGGTTACATTCTTTAGCTGTTGCATCTTCTCATGATCAATTCCAAGGAACTATTTCACCTACTGGAGTCACTTCTCGAATTGGCACCGCTTGGACTTAACTATTTGCCCATTCCGTGTATGTCTTCTTGTCTTTTATCAAATTTTGTCCCTATCTGGTTTGTTCGGCCCCCCAGGGGCAAACTTTCAGTAGGTTGCTACATTCTGGGCTCCTTGGCAATACTTTCTCAGTTGAAAACAAAGGCCATTTTATTCTGCTAAATTTGACGCTCATCTAGCCGTCATGCTTTGAAAAATCAATGAATATTCCATCCTCTTGAAATTGACAGCTTCTCGAGTGTCATTGCTTGAGATCCAATGGCTAAACCATTCTGCTAAATTTGACATCCACTGGGACGTCATCGGGTCCCTTTAAAATGTCATGGGGTCCACGTGGCATCCTCTCGGCACTTCTCTGTCTTGAAAATTTCCCAGCACTTGTCCCTTTGAAAAGTCCTTGGACTTTGCCGGAAGTCCCTTTATTGCTTTGAACTGCCCTTTTGGCTTGGGGCATACCTTTGAATCGGGCCGTTAAACCAAAAGGTTCAACGGTTCAAACGTTCAACCAAGCGCACCAAATTCCCAAGGCTAAGCTACAGAGAAGGCAATAGGGTCGCTGATGCTTGTGCCAACCTTGGGCAGCAATTTTCAGGTTGGAGGGTGTGGTGACAAGGTGTTCATATTCCCTTAAACATTAGGGAGATCATTCAAAAGGAGATGACTTGTCAGGAATGAGGCGTATTGATGACAAGGATAGCTTTCAGAGGCGGTCCACGTGGAGGGGGCCATCAGGGATCTTGAAACTTGATAACCTTAGTATTGTCTTGGTAATCATTAATAATTCATTGTATCATGAGGTTGAGGCACGCGAGTCTCATCATGAAAATCAAGGGGAAATTATTTTCAAGCATGGGAGTAGACAACGTCATCGCTGCAAGGCATTTCATAAAGGTTACTGAGGAGCAGGGTGTTGACACTATGGGAACTATTGACAATAAGGGGAAAATGTATGTCGAGGAAGCTAGTGAGGGCACTGAGAATGAGACTGATTGGAAAACTAAAATTGGGGCCCTAAAGGACCGCATTCAGAAGCTGGAGAAGGTCTTCGCCAAAGGGCTTCGTAATACAATTCTGCTGAACATGTCTATGCTAGAAGTGGTGGGTAATACTGGGTATGCTAACAACGTGGAGAATGAGAAACTCAATGATCTTATCAAATCAATAGTTATGTAAGGGGAGACCTCTCTAACTCTGGTCTTCCTGTGGCTTGTGTTTTGTTTCTATCTGTTGTTCTCGGCTGTGCTGTTGTCTCTTTGAAGGCATTTTTTGTTTGTTTGCCTTCTTGTCTTTTTTGACTATATAGGGTTTGGCCCCTAGTTTGCCACCTTAATTTATAAAAAACATGGTATTAGTTTTAGGTCATACACATACACTAAATTTTAAACAGGGGTCAAGTCAAATCAAGGTGTGTTGTACACATCATGGTATGCATTTATTTATTTTAAACTAGTAATTTCATCCTTACACATTACTAGATTAAAGGTGGTGGAAAATGTAGGTACTCAAATCTATATTTTACATGATAAACTAGTCTTACACACTTGACAAATATCACTTGAAGCTCCACCCTTCAATTTATAACCTCTTCACAGCCAAAAGGCTCGTGTTCATCATCTCATTGTGCCTAAATGCTTATCTTATGGTATGACCATAATATTTGATTACCTAGATCATATGTAGCCTATAATATGTTTAAAACTTGATATATATTCTTCATTGTCAATTACAGAGCTTCAGTAGTTTTCTATTCTCCAAGACACTACTATTCAACCCTGGACACTAGCATTGGTACTAGTGTCCCACATCCAACATGTTGTAGTAAAATTTGACTGTCCAAATTTCACTACCCCATTTTACCACTTTCCCATTATTTTACCTTTTGTTCTATTTTCCATAGTATTTCACATGACCCCATAGCCTAATGGATAAGGCAACATTTTCGACTAGCCCATGGAGGGGTAAACTATGGATTTGATGTAGTGGGTTCGACAGGAAATTTATCAACTCAATTACATTATTAATTATTTTATAATTAATTAATATAATTAAAGTCATTAAATGACTTTATTTTTGGGTCATTTAGTATATTTATTCTTTTTAGAATTAGTAATCTTTGAAAATATAAATTAAAAAGTCCATTTAATATGGAAAATTTACCTAAATAAAATGAAAATCAAAAGAGAGGCAAAAAGATGGATTTTCATTTTCAAAAGTGAAATAAAAGATTATACAAAATCAAAATAAATATTTTGTATAGGTTCTTCTTTTTCGCAAGCTCTTGGAGAGAGTTAGCTACGACTTTGTGTGGAGCCATGTTATTTTCATATTGGAGCAATGAAATGCAAACAAGTGGTTGAGACTCTTTTGCGGTGTTTGTAGATTTTAATTTCCTTTATTTACAAATTTTAAATTTTTATTTGTAGATGAAGACTCCATTAAAATTATGTATTAATTTGATTATATGCAACCTGTGATGTTTTTAAACTTAGTGTTGAAAACTCCCGTATAAGCTTTTTTGATGTCCACAAGTTTTTGCATGTTTGATCTCATTAAAACCTTGTACCAAGTGTGTGTAATTAGGTTTATGAGGATAATTTATGCTTATAATCATGCCTTTTGTTACCAAAACCCTTGTTGCTTCTATGTTCATTCTTGTGTGAGAGGAAAGATTTCTATTTCTGTTATTTATTCTTGAGTTATCTCGATGGTTCTCTATGTTTATCTTGCTGTGGGTTTCTCCGTCTTTTCTATTTTCATTTATGTTTTGTTTTCGTTTGTACTTTCAAGTAAAAATTACATAAAAATCCCTATATTATTCATATCTTAGGAGGGAACTGCCCCTATCAACTGTAGAAGAGAATCACCATTCTCTATGGTGATATCTCCAACTATTGACGAGTTTGCCTCGCTTCCTATTGGGCGAGTCACAAATTCAAGGCAACCAAATTTTACCCTCACATTTTTTTCAACCATTTTGGGGATCAAAAAGATGTTTTTTGATTCCTAAAATTTGAAGGAAATATTTCCCTTGAAAGAGGAAATTGGTGACTTCATTGAACGTAGCCCACACTTCTAATTTTTTTATTTTTCTAATGTTGTCCATGGTTTGAATTTTGTTGTAGGTAGGAGGAGGTTTTAGGTGGAAAAGAGTATCCATACTTGGGAAACATTGGGTAAAAAAAGGATAAAAATTAAAAGAGATAAATGTTTTAAATGAGTCCAAATTAGGGGTTGATTGGGTTAATACGAATGATGATACAATAAATAATGTCTTTCTCTTCATACTAGCTTTTAAAGAAAATCCAATTCAAGAAGTTGTTGATGATAAGAAAAGAGCGTAGTTTTTAAAAGACTTCTATGGAGCTGTATAAGTAAAAAATAAAAAAAATTGTCCATTCCAAAGCTCAGCCCAAGCAAAAAAATGCATGGAAAATGAAAATTCAACCACCTTTCAAGAGCATGAGGTAAGGCATGAAAGTAGTGGGCTTTATACCAGTGAAGATGAAGTGTGCATTGATGTTAAACATTGGTACATAACATGTTTTGAAGAGCAAAAAGAAAACAATTCACAAGAAATTTATGGCCATTTAGAATGCCAATGGGTTTTATATCCAAGCTCATATATGGAGGTGCCTATTGAAGATTCATTTTAGCCACTTAGGGTAATCATAAAATCATCCAAGAGGTGAATATGTTGGAGGTATTTCCCATGTTGTTCATGTTTTATATTTCAATTCAAAGCAAATCGCTCTCATTCATGAGCAAAATACAAGTAATATTTACTTTCCGATTCTGCATGACCAAGTGCATGAATTTGTGTTTATTTCCCCCCCATGCCTCATGTCTTCCCCATTCATGCAATTAAAAACACATTGTTATCCTTTCTCTTGTCTTTGAAAATGAGGTCCTCACCATGCCAAATTTTGACCTGCAAAGGTTCATAATTTTCCCAATCGGTAAATGGCTTTGTTTAGCCTTGTTTTGTTTTTTGTCCCTTTGTAAATAGTTTTCCTTTCCATAAATTTTTATCTTGCATTGTTTTTCCTTCCATTTTTCCATTGTCTGTGTGTGTGTGTGTTTAATAAAACCTAGCTTACTCATTGTAGTCCTTCTCCCTCTCTATGTTGGTTTCTTGAGCACACAAAGTGTTTTGTTGGTTGTGTTCTTGCCAACAAAAGTTTTTATTTCAAAACTCAAGAGAGAAACAAAAATGGCAAAAATATGTCACAATTCTTTCTACTTTCAAATTGAGGATGATGGAAATTAACATGTTTGGCTTGCATTAAGGTAAGGTGTTAATGTATTAGGATGTCTTTTTGGGAATCATATTGTTATCTAAAGAGGTTGATGGTAATCAAATGCCATCTTGGCCAAATTAGTATTCTCAAGATCATTCAGGGATTGTCAGAGAATCAACCACTACAAGAACTAAGTCTTGTTCAAATGAAATGGAAATTATGCCAGATATTGTTCCTATTGTGTTAATAGAGCCCCTTAGAAGAAAACATGGCCTAGAATACTTTATGGCCTCAATCTAGTAAGCTTTATGGTCATGGTAATGAACTAATTTCAGGTGTTGAAACTATGAAGGGAAGATTATTGCAACATCTTGAAAGGCACAATAAACAAATGTAGCAGAGATATGACTATGACAGTTTCAAGGAATCGACATCTTTCTATATGTCATCTAGATCAAAATGGAATAACCCAATCCCAATTGAGCATGCATAGTCACGTATTTGCAACAAGTTCTAGAGATAGAAAATTAGAATATCACAAAATGATCAGAATTCATTAGTTTGAGCAGAGGGCATACTATGCCATTTTTTAGGCTTATAAGGCTCAATTCCATAATCTTGAATGACAAAAAAGCATGTGAAAGTTGAAAACATTGGAAAGTTAAATCCAATTAATCTTATACTACAAATAATTCTCCATAAAAGAGTTCTAAAATAGTTGAGTTCTCTATCTAAATTGGTATGAAACTTGGTCTTGGCACAAAAGAAAGACCTTAGAACTTGTGCAAGGCGTTTAAATGCACCTAGGAAGATTTTTTAAAATGCAAAGCTTGGTTATCAAGGTAAAACTATGCAGTGGAATATTTGTTCCGAGTTGGATGGACAAGAAAACAACAATGAATATAACTCACTAGAGACATCATCGAAGGCTCCTTCATGTTCTACTCTTCTATCTACACAAAAGTTTATTGGAGTCTTTAGGTGTATCCACAACCCTGGATATGAAGTAGAAGAGTTGGCATTGCAATGATTTTTCAACTTATCAAATTTATCAGTCAGAATTCTAAGATATTTTTGAGTATCTTTTGAAACTTTGATAGGTCAATATGGTGAAGTCCGTAGGTCAGTCCTAGGCAAGAATACATAATTTTCCAGTATCTTGTCAATGTTTGAGCTCAAAGGTGATAATCTGAATTAGAAATGGTTAGTCGAGTCCCTTATCACAACATTGTAAGGATATATACAGAATGAACATGGTAGTAGACCAAGGTAGCAAGAAAATTGTTGTGAATATGGACGATTTGATTTTTGTGGATAGAGGTAATCTAGATTCAAAAGGTTGAGAAGTAAATAATGGATTTCCTCTTGAGTGAGAGTTAGAAATCCATAAGGAAACCATAGAAAATAAGTAGCATTCTTTGATGTAGACCATGAAAATACAGTTGGTCATGAAGATGGAGTCTGTATAGATTGACTCATCACCAAAATAATTTTCTATCAAACAATTCAATTTGAATTTAGAACAAATGAATTTGGGTATTACTCGACCAAGTGGAAGGAAATGGTGCATTCTATCAAACAATTCAATTTGTTATAGTTTTCTTTGATTCATTTTGTCAAACAGTTCATGTGCTAAGTGGATGGGTTGATGGCCAAGTGGAAAATGGTGCAAATGTTAAATGAGACATTTTATCAAATAGTTCATGTGAATTTTATTTATTCGTAAAGCTTTTAGAGAGTGGGAAGTTCAAGTATATGACTAACAAACATAATGTCCTACCCTTGCAAAAGAAATTAGAATAACTTTAAGGTATAAGTAAATAAAGTTACTTGCCCAATATTGTATGTGAAGCTCGTGTTGTCTCAAGGCATAATGTAGATGAAAAGAGAATTGGAGGGAATGATTATCAAGTTTAATGTTTCACTTTTCATTCAAGTGGATATTATGTAGCTGCTTGGCCTAGCAGGACTTTGAAGAAAGACCTTGTTGAAGGACCAAATTTAGGGTCACGTCTGAGGATTATACAATAAATAACAAAGGATTCAAGCTGAAGTGAGGAGTGAAAATTGTGATAGATGATAAAGTTATAAACATGAATGCTTCTACCATTGATGACTCTATTTTTATTGATAATATAATTAGGACACTATAAATGTAAGTGGTGTTATGAATTTACCCCCAAGCTTCCAAATGAATCCCACTCAATTTGAAAAGGATGAGGATGAAAACTATCACATGGAACTTATTGATGGTTTTGCTAACTTCCAAGCTAAGATATCCCACTTGAAGTGCATTTATATTCAATAAGCAAAGATATTCATGATAAAGCGTAGTCTGATTCATGATATGCAGAAGCAACAACTGAAGTTCAATTTGTTAATATGACTTTCCAAATCCTAGAGAATATATCAAAAGAATAGTAAGAAAAATTGGCTAGAAGCATATTCTCAAATGAACTTGATAAAAGAGAGGTGAAGTAGGATGTTTATTCAGAATTTAGTTGGTTCATATAAGTTTAAAATTTTGGTGTCAAAAGTGTCCCTGAGTACACACAAGTTGTATATGCAAATATCAAAAAATTGTCTTGGAAATGAATGCAAGAGGTTGTTTTCAGCAAGCAAACATAGAATTTTCAAGCTTGGTTTTGGCTCAGTAGCTCGTGTTCATTCCCATATGATTGAGACAGGTGAACTAGCTACCAATTGGCTGAATTATGGCATGAGATCAATGGTAGTTTGAGCAGATTGGATGAGGCATAGGCAACCAACATTTTTTGGAGTTCTTCTACACTCTGCCAAGGAATCTGGTCCCACAGTCGGAGCCAATTATTGTAGTGAAATTTGGCCTTCCAAATTTCACTACCCCATTTTACCAATTTTTCATAGTATTTCATAGGACCTCATAGCCCAATCGACAAGACAACATTTTTGATTAACTCACAAGGGGTAAACTGTGGATTCGATGTAGTGGGTTCAACAAGAAATTTATCAACTTAATTACATTATTAATTATTTTATAACTAATTAATGATAATTAAAGTCATTAAATGACTATGTATTTGTGGGTCATTTAGTATATTAATTCTTTTTAGTTTTAATATTGTGTAAACATAAATTTCAAAGTTCGTTTTAATATTGGAAATTTGCCTAAATAAAAATAATAAATCAAAAGAGAGGTAACAAGATGTCTTTTCATCTTCCAAGTGAAAGAATATTGTACAAAAGGAAAAATCCCGATTTTGTACAAGATCTTTTTTTCACAAGCTCTTGGAGAGAGCTAGCTGCAACTTTGTGTAGAGCCATGTTATTTCCAGATTGGAGCAATAAATGCAAACAAGTGGGTGAAACTCTTTTGAGGTGTTTTTAAATTTTAATTTATTGTGTTTATGAATTATGAATTTCTATTTATAGATGAAGATTATATTAATATTTTACATTAATTTGATTATATACAACTTGTGATGTTTCCAAATTTTACGTTTAAAATCCTTGTATAAGCTTTCTTAATGTCCATGAGTTTTTGCCTTTTGATCTCATTAAAACATTGTACTAAGTGTGTGTAATCAGGGTTGTGAGGAGACTTTGCGCTTTTAAGAATTCCCTTTTGTTCCCAAAAACCTTGTTGCTTCTATATTCATTCTTGTGTGAAAGGAAGGATTTCTAATTTTGCTATTTATTCTCAAGTTGTCTCATTGGTTCTCTATGTTTATCCCATTGTGTCTTTCTCCCTCTTTTATCTTTTTAGTTTTATTTAGTTTTATTTCATTCTTTTGGGTAAAAAGTACACAAAAATCCCCAAATTATTCATATCCCATTAGGGAACTACCCCTTTCAATTGGAGAAGAGAATCACCATTCTGTGTGGTGATATCTCCAATTATTGGTGAGTTTGTCTCACTTCCTGTTGGGCAAGTCACAAATTCAAGGTGATCAATTTTTACACCAACACAATGCTAGTGTTTTTACCCTACAAACACTCAAATTTGAAATTTTTTTATTATGTTTGGGTCAACCTTTTTTCTTAGTTAACCCTTAGTGAGATTATTTTTAAAAGGTGTGGTATAAATACAAAATAAAGCCTACTCATTATTCATCAAGAAATTACCAAGTAAACACCTATTCAAGCTCACTAAATCAATCACATAACTGAGTTTTATTTTCCTATTCTTCCCTATTTCCAAATCAATCATAGGAATAGTCTTATTACATGTCTGAAACATTCAAAGAACAACCCATGAGTGGTATTTGTCAAGTTTCAAGATAGATCACTACATGCACTCACATATAATATATTACACCATTATTCACACACAAGCCCACATAAGGAGGATAACTATAGTGACCGAGGCCCTCTTTGGAGTATATGGCTATGTAGGTAGTGTTTACTGATAGGGTGTCTTTGAGGTTAGCTTGTTTTAATTTGATTCTATTAACCCCTATTTTTTCAAGATGACATGCCTTAATTGGAGGATATAAGGTTTTTATCAAAAAAATAATATCAAGAACTAGTGTGGATGATCCAAATAGATAGTTTGTAAGGTGATAGTCAACCCTAACATGCATAGGTGGAATTTATATAAATGAGTCAATATTTTATACCAAACACTAGTGGTAGAATCATGACAATAGCATCGATGCCAATGCCCATAGGGCGATGTAAGAGTATAGATTGGTAAAAAGCAAATATTCAAAATCTGACGATGGGATCCAAAGCTTCAAACAGTCCACTCCTGCACCTGCACTCCTCAAATCTCCCTGCGCATCAATAAATAAGCTAAGTATAATTTCTCCTTCACATTGTTATTATCAAAACATTGAATGTTATACCTTCTATATTTAACATATTGTTAGATTCAATATATCTTATTAGAATGTCAATAGAATCTAAATTCATTTAATTGATCTCCTTTTTATATTGGTGTTCTCCTTAGTTGATTAAGATACTCTTTCATTTAATCCTTGTTTCCAAAAAGTGTTAAACACCTTCGAAAAGGAACTCAATTTATTTCCTTTTTCTTCATAGAGAAAAGAGCATGACTTTTTTTGCTAGTATTCACTTGCATTCCCATCTCTTGGCAAAATAGCTCTAGAGCCTTCAAATGCTCTCTCAAACTACCAGTTGTTTTTTCAATTACAATAAAATCATGTACATATAAAAGTAACTTTACAATAGAATTAGTTAGGTGGATGTGCTTTCCACCAATGTGATGTATCCACTCTTCTATTTTATCAATGTATAACCCAAATAAGATGGGAGATAGAGGACATACTTGTTTGACTCCAATGTTGCTTCCAAAGCATTTTGACATTCCTTCACTTGTTTTTATTTTGGCCCTAACTTACTCATAAAATCTATGTATTGCCGCTCTATACTCATCTAGAACTCCAAGCTCCTCCATCCTACTCGAAAGTTTACTTTTAAGGACTGTGTCAAATGCTTTTTTGAAACAAAGCAACATAAAGTTTATTCTCCCTGAGTATCCCATGCTTTTTTGATCAAGTGTATAAGAGCGATGTAGTGGTTGATAATGGAATGTTTTGACCTAAAACCTATTTGACGATTCACCCTTTTACCTTCTTTTCTATCCAACTACAAATTCTACACTTTATCATGCTACCAAATAGCTTTCCAAATAGGGGATTGACCATGATGATTTGGTAATTAGACAGATTATTGATAGATACACTTTTATAGGGAGGGATAATGACACTAGTTATCCAATCTACAAGGAAGTCTTCCTGAATGATATCATTGAATATGATTTTGATGTGCGATGTGAGGGATTATAATCCCCACTTTATATATTTATCTTGCATCCCATCTATGTCTTTCACCTTACCCCCTGCTAGTCTCTTTATGCCTTGAGTAATATCCTTCAGAGAAAAAATCTTAGTTGTTGTGTTGATTATAGGAGGGTTATCTTTATCTTGACCTATTTCATAAAGTAGCTTTGTATACTCTAACCATTGGGTATCTATGATATTGTTCTCCATTTGTTTTGTTTTTTATTGTAGTTTGCTCCAAAAACCTTTGGGATTGTGTTTTCCAAGAAAAATTATTTATATTCTCCTTATGTTTGAGTAAATTTATTTTTTTAGAAAGAATGATTCTTTCTTAAGACTTTTTATCTTATTTGGTCATTCTAAGTCTTCTTAAAGTTCTCTTTGTTTCCTTGCACTTCCACTCTTAGGTCTACTTATTTTGCATGCATTTAAAGCCTTTTGAATTAAGGAATTCAACATATTATTGTTTATTGGAAAATTATTCATGGATGAAGTACTATTATTTATTTCCTAAAAATGTCATTTAAAGTTTGCTTTGAAGAGTTCTCGATTCTCCTGAGTTGCGAGGATTCTACCTTGAATAGGTCTCTTTCTTTTCTTATGGTGGTCTTATCTTCCCTATTTATGATTTATGTGAATGTTGAAATTTACATATATTGGATTGTGATCTAATTTCATCTTGATAGGGTAGTCCCCAATTCCAAGATCCATTAATCTCAGGAAAGAGCCCCGTGAGCAAATAACATAGTTTACCATGCTTTGATCATTGCAAATTTTACAAGTAATGTTCTCTGAGTTAAGACATTTTCTCATGCCATTGCATATAACCATGTCATACAAACTACATAGTCCCAATAGTTATGATCCATAATATGTAACTCCCCCCTTTCCATCTTATGATTTATTTTCCCAATAGTTGTTTTATTTTAACCATAATAGATTGTTCCTCACACCCCCTTCATTCCTCAAATTAAGAGTTTGGTTGTTTGATGTTTGTGCATTGAATCCCCCTATTATCAAAAATTATCCTAAGGTGTTGAATACTAAAATGTCACTTTTTAATGATGTATAAGGGTCTTCATAGTCTAACTTCCTCTTTTTATATGTTTTTGAGCCTCTTGATGCAATATAACAAGCAATGAGCTTAATTGTTAATTCATTTTCTATTATTTTCAGCCATATGTATTATTTATTTGGGTCCTCTTTCTCCACTTTTATAATTTCAAACCATGTTTCAATGATTAACAATGTAACTCCCCCATGTCCCTTGCCACTTTCCATCATTCGTTCCAAATTGATAGTTTCTTATATCATTCAAAATTCATAACTTTGAAACCTTCATGTTCATGAGTTTCAATAAGAATGATAATGTCTTTTCACTTTGCTATGAGCCCCAAACCATAACCTCTTCTTCAAGAGTAACCTATACAATTATATCTTACCAAGGTCACGTGCTCATGGGTATCTTGAGTCCCTATTTCTTGTGTGTAATTCAGTGGTTTGTTTGGGCTCTTCTATTCTATAACCATGCCCTTTTTCTTACATCTCTTGTATTTTCACTTCCTGCCATTCTTTCCTTCTTTATTATTGTTGCATGGGAGTTAAATCTTCATCTAGGTATATGTGTATCAATATAAGAGGCATTGTGTTCCTTAATATCTTGTTTTGTCTTTTGTATTTTTTATGATAACTCTTACATGTATGTCTTTTCCTCCTATCAAATTTCCCATTTTATTTACCCAATGAATATGTCATGTCCAATGCAACTAGTCTACTAAGAAGTCTCTTACTAATTTATTGGTATTCTCATTCTCATTATAGTCTTTTAGTCTTATAATAATCATGTTTTAGCCTTATCATGGCCATAATTTTCTTCTCTTATATGCATTCTTTCCTATTTTTATAGTATTTCCCTATGTTCGTATGAAGGTCCTCTTACTATTTGTGCCCAAGACTTGGTCTCTTCATGTTGGACTCCCAAGTGACTTTCTTTTACATATATATTTGTAATTATAGATTGGGACTATTTTGTTTTTGGTGCATTCCTTCCTTTGGTCACTTTTGGATTATTTTCCTCTATTGGTTTCAAATGATTTAAAGCTTGTTTTATCGTCGTCAACTCTTGTTACCCCTTTTCCATGTTGTTCTGCAAGTTGTTTACATCCTCCTTCAATATTTAATTCTCTCTTATAGGTTCATAATGAAAATATATAACCTCTTTCATCTTATTGTCTTCATATTGTTTATTTGTTTCTAAATCATTGAGCCTCCTTTTCATCTTCATTAATTTATTAATAATAAAACCCAATTTCCGTCACCTCTACATACTTTTATATTCCTGTCAAGAAAATGTGATTCCAATATAAATGTTTAGAAAGAAAAAATAAAACTATGATTTACTATTACCAATCTAAATGTTTAGATTATTTGGGATTTTATTTGTGTGTTTAAGTCATTTCAAGATAATATTGGGTAGGAAAACTGAACTTGTTCTCTAGCTTTTTTCTCCATTAACAAGGGTTTTAGAGCATGTAAGACCTTATAAGTAACCTTTGTCTTGAAATTCTTATTAATTTGAGATTTACACAATTACAATCTAATCATGTACTTGTACTGAGTAATTGAAAGCTTCCAAGCATAATTTAATTATATTGTTAATTTGTATGAAAATTTACAAGAAATAAAAATGTTTTTATTTTGAGTTTGGTTTGTTTGGAGTGTAAAACATGGTAGAATTTTTTTTGAGTCAACTCAGTAAAGATACCATTATCCATTATTTTAGACCTCACTACTAAATCCATCTTCAAGGAAGAAAAGAATGAAGCCAATGCTTGGGAAATAAAATAAAAATCTAGTTCCATAAATAGATATATGTGATACATGAAAGTGAGGGAAGAATCAAGTTGAAAAATGGGAGAGAGAATCGATTCAGAAGAATAAGATAAATTTACATATATAAGTAAATATGGAACTAGATTTTTTCCCTTTCTCTAGACATTGGATTCATTTTTTTCTTCCCTGAAAACAGATCTTGTGGTGAGATTTGAAACATCGGATAACAATATTTTTATGTTGTTGACTCCATAATAATTCTACCACGTAATGTTGTTTTATAAAGTTTGTTCTTCTTAGTTTCAACCACTATAGACACTATTGCAATTAATAATTCTCAATTCTCAAATTCTCATCTTTGTTGTGACCAATCAAAATTAAATTATTTTTGTTGAAGGTTATGTGAACAATTTTTTCATATTTATTTTTTAATTTTTTAATTAAACTACAAATTTCAAATGTGAATTACATATTTAGGTTGCTATTAATCAAAACCAAAAGCTTTTCTTTGTAAATTATGCTAACAACAAATTTTTTGTTTCTTTTTTATTTATTTTTGACTTCAAGTAAACAATAAGAAATAATTTATTTTTATTGTTATTAGCAATCAATTTTTTAAGGAAACTACCATGTACCTTACCACAATTATGAGTTGGCATCTTGCATACCATCCATATATTATAGGATGCAAAAATCAAAAAAATAAAAAATAAAAATTCCAAGGAATTCAATTTGTACATTACAACATTTCTACCGAGGACTGCGAATTTGGTTTAAACTTTAAAAAATGTAAGCCTTGGCATGCCTACATACTTTTATGTATTTTCAATAAGCCTACAATATAGTCATGCAAATTAAATAAAATAATGAGGTCAATTTACTCTATAATGTGACGATTGAATTTACTAGATCTAAGGTAAATTTTATTACCATTCAAAAAAATATTAATCGCCTTCAACAAAAATAATATATAAGCTCACGATGCTTGAGTCAACCTCTCGTCGTCTATTTTAAGTTCCTACAAAAGATTAGACCATCGAGATGGATTATATCAGTGACATATCACACATAGGATGACATGCAGCAAATTGTATTATCCTCTCAATTCTGATATATTTTATGATAATAACTATAAACACAGTCACACAGTGATTCAAAAAATCTTTCCCATATATTTATTATAGAGACATAAATTTTACATTAAACACTTGACAATGCGATTTTTGACCAAACTTTAATATATATAAATCATTCTTGCTCGCACTCTTAGTATACATGATTTGTGTATACATGTATGACTCTTGATCGCTCTCTCTCTCCTATTCATTCAATTACCTAGGGGATCGACCTTCCTTATTTGTCTTCATACATTTATAAGATTTTCCTAGTCTCTACCTAAACAATTTATCATCTTAATGATCTCATATCACTATTTTCCATTTCTTGGACACCTCTAGCCGCATTCAAGTGGATTTGATTATTAGAGTAATTTTCCTTAACCAGACCCATTTGCACACTGTCTAATAACTATTTTTATAAATTCAAACTCTTTCCTCAGGTCTCCCCGTATGTTTTGCATGTTGATTCGAAGGGAAATTACCCAAAGAGTCAGTTATTTAAATACATCAAGCCTAATCCTTTTCCTATTTAACACTCATTTAGCAAGCATCTATTACACTAAGGAATACATCTAGACATCCTTGATGCACTACCCTAAAACATTCAAATCTGTAAACCCTCAAATGAATGTCTATCAAACTAATTCTAAAAACAATTGCAAGGTCAAAATCACAGGTTTTTAAGTGTTAAAATTGACACACTATTACACTACATACTATTATATCACTAACTAAGACACACATAATTATGTGGGAAAAATACGTGAAGTTTGATCCCTCTCCGGAGTACTATAATGTAGGAAATGCTTATCCACTTAGCGGGTGCACGAGGGGTGGGAGAGGGGGTGTGGTTCAGGGTATCTCAACCCATCCTTTCTAAACCTTTTTATAGGTGAAGTAAATTACAAAAGTGGAGCTAGGGTTTCAAGGTGAAGGAAGATGAATTTGAACTTGCACATACTTTGAGCCTTTGAAATTACATGAAATATATATCTAAAATAAGGAATAAAAATCAGTGATGGAACAATTTGGCACTTATCATAGGGATAAATTTAATATAGAGTAGACAACTCTAGTTATCACAGGGAACCAGGTATTCTCAAATGTGTCCTAGAAGGTTTTAATTGTCACTGCATGAGCCAAGCCAACACAAACCTATATTAGAGCACCATTAACCATTGTACATTATTACAAACTAAAACATAACTCAAACAAGCTATATACATTATCCTCTTGTCATTTATATTTATATAAAGTGCAATAAATCAATCATAATCAACTAGTTAGTTTCAATTTTTCTTAATTTAAACATATACTATATAATATGAATTAGTCTCCAATCATATCTTATTTAAATCATTAAATCCAAAATAAGATTAAATTTTTTAGTGAACACTTCATTCCTCACTCTAAGTTTCCCTTAGGGTTTCATTCTACCTTATTAGGATTTCAGATTTTGACATTAGGGTTCTAAATTTTTTATTTCCCCTTATTCACATAATTAACTCATCATCACAATGGAAGCTATCACTAACTTAGATGGTATATTTGATGATGTAGATTGACAAAAATTAACTCAATATCTTCATATGAATTTACATTCCTTGATGCTTTGTTACATGTAATTAAAGATGAAACGAAACAAAACCTAAGGTTGTCACATATGAGGAACAACATGAGCCCTTCTACGATATTAATACACCTTTTAGAGGTATCAAATATACAATAGGTGTTTATAATACTGCTATTATTTCTACTATTCTTGTGCATACACCTATGGTTACACATGTGATGCCTACCCATGGCTTGGGGGAAACATAATTTTTTCCTCGTATTACTATGAATATCCCTAGACAACATACTTTTGTACCTCCTAGGGTTGTTAATCATGTGACACCATCTACTCCTACACTTTATGTTATATCTAATGCTTATATCCTTATATAAATGATTCTTGATCTTTAAACTAAGTTTTCAAAATTGAAACAAGGTTCTTCTAGAGTGAGACATGCCATAGATTCTCACACATTATTGCACAATCCATGGGTCTCCAAAACTTCACCTTGTCCCTTACCTACAAGATTTGTTTCATCTAAGCTCACATCATATGATGGTAAGGGTAATCTAGAATAACACCTTTGAGCCTTTCACGTAACATGTTTGGACTACGTGTCCAATGACAAGTTATTGACTAGAATTTTTCCATGGAGTCTTAAAGACTACATCTTGTGATGGATCTATGACAACCCTTTCTAATTAGTCTATGCATTCAATCCTTTTACCAAATCAATTTCTAGTAATTTTTAAAAAACATTAGTGAGTATATGTCCTATGCTCAAATTGTAAAACCAAATCAAGGACCTAATGAGCCTATTAGTGATTATGTGCTTCATTAAAAGACTATGCTCTCTAAGATGACACATCCAAAGGTTGATAATGAGCTAAAAGACATATTCAAGTTAAAAATTGTTTTCCCCACTACATTAGTTCATTATGTTTAAATGCTTTCAATATTTGGATACTTATGCCATATAGTCAAGGACCTCAAAGTTAAGCTTCTTGATATGATAAATTAAAATATGGGTCCAACCCTCCAACTAATTGTGCTGCAAAATTTTAGAGTAAACAAACTTTCAAATCCAAAGAAAATGATACTAAGAGTGATGTAAAAAATATAGTTAACACATCATCGTAACCTGTTAATTGGCTTGTCTTATCATCTCTTCAAAGGATTCAGTTTACACTAGTACTTGAATCTCCTCTTAAGATACTACAAAATTTACTCTTTCCTCACAAAAAGGTTGATATGAATTTGGTACACCATCCAATGGATTTTACAATAATGCATATTATGGTTATCATAGATGCATATGACATTCAACTAATAGATGTAGTTATCTATGACAAAATATATAAGATTTGGTGAATGACAACATTCTCAAGATCAATAAAACTACAAATGATTCAAGGATACAACCTATTGGGATTACAAATTTAAAATATTTTATGATCCCTTTCCAAACCATGTAGCACATGAGACCAACACTAAGGCTTAAGTGCAAATGACTTATAATGCACACCCTCCTCTAACTTATTATTCTTCTAGTAATGAAGAGGAACATCCTTTGGACAATATCATTACTACACGTGAGAGTGCATAATTAAACTAATCTACTATCACATTCAATGAACATTGTATAGTCAATGATAACTCTATTTATACACCATTGTTTGTGTATTTGTGCATGCCTACATTGACTTGCAACAAATACAGTGTTATGGTATACAATGGTTCAAGTGAAAACATTTACGCCATGATACTCCTTACTAGTCTTAGATATACACGTAAGGACTTGATGGATACAAAAAAGATATACACTTACATTGTGCCTTGTAATAAAGCCTAATTTATTCTTATTCCTACCCAATACAAGGGCATTCAAAATGTTGTTAGGATGTCCTTAGATACATAAGATATGTGTGTTAGAGTGTTCACATTAGACTATATGGCTTTAATTGTGTCCACGGTATTAGTTTAAGCTTTGTTCAGGGGATTAATTGTGAGCACTTGTTTAGTTTTTATTCATGTGATTAATCCTTATTAGGTGTTTGCACATTGGTTGGACATTTTCCTATGAGGTTTTTATAACCACCTATGAGTTATCCAAACCCATTCACTCTCGTATATATTTGGCACTCTTGTAGTGCATATGTAAGAATGTGAAATGGAGAGAATCGAAGATTGTAATAATTGTTTAGAGCAATAGTTATTTTACTTTTTCCTTTTAACTTGAGTGTTGTTCTTCTTGGCATATAAGCTTTCTTGATGTGGTTTTGGTGTTCTAGATAGATCCTGCAAATTTGTGTAGCCTCTTTGTTCATAACCAAAATATGGTATCAGATCCTTAGAGATTTCCTAGAAGGTATTACTCATAGCTTCGTGCCCATACTCTACTATAATTCCTCCCTTATCTACCTACATGGATTCATCAACTTTTATTTTTTATTGGATCTATGTTTTTTGCTGAGGCCATACATATTTTTTTCAGATCTGATTTTATCTGCATATTGGAACACCTATAGTGTGGTGCTTTTCTGTATTTGATCTGCAAAAATCATTGTACACCTATCTATACAAAGGTACTCTTTATCTAATTTAATGGATTCTACATTATTTACATATATAGCAAGATATGTGCAAGTCTTGTTGGTAGATCTAAGGTTTTTTGCATCTTACATAACTCTCATGGTTGATTATAGGCCCTATTATTCATATTACATTTGAGGCTTTAACTTCGTATTACACATCAATTTTATTTTAGAGCGATTTTTACATAGTTTTGAAGTCATTTGGTCTCAGTTTGAATATAATGTTGGATTTTTATTTCAAAGGCAGTTATTTAAGTTGTCCACTATAAGCATGGTAATGGTTGTAATGTCCTATATCAAACATTAAAATGCTTTGAAAGTGTTTGCATCAGTGTTTCATTAAATCTTAGTTGATCCTCCCTTAGCCTCTCAACAACCCCCACACATTCAAACCACATTACAACCTAAAAATTTACCTTCAAAAACCTATCTATCATGTCCTCTTTTACATAGATGCCATTTATCCCCTCTCCTCCATCGACAAGTATTCCTTCTATTCACCATTGGGTTATTTGTATAGGGAGGATCTAGTTTTATCTTCCACATGGTCTACTCTTTACCCATGACCTATCCATTTCCTTCCTCATTGGCTTGTACTAATATCTTCTCCATGCCATCATGTCTTCCTTCATCCATAACCTCTCTAGAGTGGTTGTTTTGTGTATAGGTTGAAATCAATGTGGAGCTAAGCAAAAACAACAAGGAGTTGACTCATCCAACCAAAATGCCATAAATATGCAACCATAACCCTAGAAGGTAAAGCATTATTTATTCCTTTTAAATCAAAAGCCACTCAAAATAGACTTTAAATAGATATTCTTGTATTATAATGCTTGAGAAGCTTCATAGCCTTTGTGGCTAGCATAGTTTTGTTAAAAAATCTTCTTCTAGGTGGTCAGGGGTTTGAACCCTTTCCACTATAAAGTAAACATTTTATTAATAGGAGATGTGTTTTTTTTTTAATTTTTATAAAGAGGGGTTTAAATATTAAAGGTGGTTAATTTAATTGACAAGAAACAGGGTGTTTTTTCTGTCAAAAGACGTGAAATTGTAGGTGGGTTCAAATTAATTATTTTTTTATACAAGGAATGAATTATTTATTTTGGGGGAGGGAGGGGGTTATTCATCTTCTAATGTCAATAATATTATACTCCTCTTCTACCTCCTCTTCTTCAATAATAGACACTTGACTCTTCGATCCCCTCAATAACTCTAACTACCATGTTTGGAAAATAAAAAAGTAGCAACTCCTCTAGTTGAATGGCTTATGGAGAATCTTTGATGATAATATTCCAAGTCTTATGTTAGAAAATGAGAAGTATGACTATGCCTAAAAATAGGATGAGTCTCTTGGGTTGATCAACCTCTATGTTTCAGATAACCCCCAATTCCACAATGCAGAAGCCAAAATTCCAAAAGGGGTATTGGACAAGCTCAAAAAATTGTTTGGTAAGGTAAATGAATTCAAAATGTTGTAATAGATGCAAAATTGAGTGCTCTTTTGCCCTTATAATTTCTATTTATATATGAATTTATGACAAAATTCAAGTTTTGAAGATCAAAATTAAAGGTTGGTGATAAAGAAAAAAGTGACAATGAGTGTATTTTTTTTTTTACGTCTTCTATTGTCCTGGCTAAATTACCTGGTATTAAAGCTATGTGGTTATTCTGTAAAGGGATTCACACTATTTTGGATTTGATTATCTCTAGGGAATAAATCCCCTAGCCTAAATTAAAAATTAAGTTTCAGTTAAATAACACAGATTTACCTTCAATTCTTTGCATTTAGGAGTTGCTACCTAATTTTATGTTGCATAAACTGGGCATGCAGCCTCTTTGAGCCTAATGGAAGGACTTGAGGTGGAATTGTGATACTCATTTCAATAATTACTCTCTCAATTTACTTTATCAGGTGATGAGTCCCTTCTCCCTAGCTTTAAGCAAACTCAACAAGCATTGGGGTCTCCAGTCCTCTCTCAGGACTTGGCTCACTCATCTGGATCATGTGGGGAAGCCTGACATGGAGCCTAAGTTGGCTCATTTTTATGGTGTTTGATATATCAAGGACTTCCCCTCAGTGAGAGACTGTTCCACCTCCACATTACCCAACCCTTTTATCAAGCTTGCAAGCATCCAAAGTCCTTTAAACATCTGTTCTAATTTTATTTGAAAGTCGAGTCTACCTAGCAATGGATTCATTCACTATTTTAGCCTTACCACCCTAAGCCTTTCTCTTGGCAACATGCACTCTTTGGGGATTATTTTCATTATGCAACCTCTGTTGCCTTTCTTTGGCAATTCTTTCATGCAATTATTCTCTTTTATTTATGGAAATCCAAAAGTAATGCTATATTTAATCATGAGATCTGTGAAATTTCATTTTTTCTTAATGAAAATGTTGTTATTTCTTTGGCCTCTATGCAGATTCGAGCTCAAGTGGAAAATATGGCTCTGGACCTTCGCCACCTACAGGAGGTCCTCAACCACTAGGAAAGTGCCCCTTACACCATGAGTCAGATATCGCCTAATGGCCTACCTTGCAGTTCACCACCTCCTCCTCCTAGAGCATCGAAGTAGAAGTTGATCTAGACGCAGGGGCCACTTCTCACCTCTTCCTCTTCCAGGGGGTGGCTAGAATTCTCATGGCATGTATGATGTCAGTCTTTCTCAACACTCTTAAGCTAGGACTGTTGTTCCTTCCCATCTGACTGATGGATGGCCTATCACTATTCATGATGACCCCCTTGATGGTTGGACTATTCTAGAGGTTTGTGATGTGGATCCACTTGCTTGGATGGTGCTTCCCAAGGATGATCCTCTGCCTTCGCCTCTTGGGGCGGTGACATGTACTTAAATCTTTGCTCTCTATTTTTTTTTGTAGTTCTATGAGCCATGCGTTGCCTAGTTGATTTTTGGCTTGTGTTTGGAGCCAATTTGTTCCTTTGATAAGGAGTTTGAGTCGTGATGAGTCTACTTGTTTTAATTTGTAAACTTCTATATGTATTAATTATTATTTTTTATTAATATAATATGAAGTGTTCAAATAATACATTATATTTAATTTTTCTTCTTCTTTTTATTATGGATTGTATTTACATTTTAAAGGTAATGTTGAATAAACAACTCTCATTATTTTTTAATGATATATAAAATTTATCGTCAAATTTAATCCTTAGATGGAATATTAATAATGTGGCAAGCATGTCTTTTATATTTTCATGAATTATAACTTAGTCATTTTTAATTAAAGTATTATTAAATAATAAACATCTCAAGGTTTATATATATATATATTGATTATTATTATTATTTTCACCAATTTTTCATTAATTAATGAAAAATGGTATGCATTTAAGTATATTGTTATATGGGTTCAAAAAACATTTTTAGAAATAATAAATGGGTTCTAAATTCTATTGTATGGTCAAGGTATTAGGATTGATTTCTTTGAGGCGAAATATCAAATTCTAAGTGACAATCAAATGGATGTCAAAATTAACGATGAATTTTCTTTGTAATGATCAAATAAACATCAAATTTAAAATCAATCATTATTATCAGCAACTCACTACATTACATTCCACCCCTCTACAATTGTAAATCACAACTAAAAAGTAATGATTATATTTTTATAAATAACTATATTTCGAAGTTTTCCCTATCTTATCATTTCTTTTTTTAAATTAGTATGAGTAGACTTTAATAATAATGTTTCTAATAAATTCCACGCATTTCAATAAGTATGAATGACTATTTCAATTATTTTATTATTTGAATTTATATTAATCGATTATAATTATAATTTTAATTTAAATAACTTATCCAAAGATTGAAATTTAAAATATACATCCTTTTATCCTTTCATAATATAACATAAAAGAAATAACTAATTTTAATTAAGCATTTTAAACATAAAACAAATAATGTTTAATTAACCATGTAATTAATTATATATGAAAATGGAGAGGATTGAAGGGAGGTTGTTTTGATCTTTAAAATTTAAATAGTAAATGTATATTTAAAGCTATGTTGCTTGTTATATTAAAAGTTAAATAAAATAAGTTTTTTAAATCATATAAATGTTCTCGTTAGGTTGTTGAGATTATACAAATATTAAAATGTGATTTTTTAGGTTTGTTTATTTATTTTTATTATTTTATTTGATTAAAGTGTTGAAGAAAATAAGATTTGGGAGATTTGTATTATATTTTAGATGTCTATTATAAACTAATTAATTTTCTATTACTGAGATTTTTTAAATTGGAAGAAAAATGTTGATAAAATAAAACAATACACAAAAGTATAACATATTATACATACCAATAACTATTTGTTGTAATGTGTATGTCTTTCCTCCATCGAAATAAACTATCTCACTTATCTATATATAAAAAACTGAATTCAAATTTTAGTGATATTGATATACATGTAAAACTTTTAAGAATCATAAAAAAGAAAAGCAAAAAAATTAAAAAATTGGTTTTAATAAATTTAATAACGAAAACAAACAACAAAACAAAAACTAGACTTAAGATCTTGATAAATATTATAATCATATAAATAATCTTAACCTAAAACTAGAAAATCATAAATATAAAAAAAAAATTCCAACAATCAGAAATAATAAATGAAATATTAACACTTAATTTAAATCAATTACACATTTAAATCTATAGAACACAGGGTGAATAGTGTATGATATGTGGGCACTTGCACTTTGATCGTGCTCAACATTCATTGCACTGTGTGTTGAAATTTAGGACGCATATTTTATCTTTATTGGGATTCGAACGTGTGCTGATCGATGCTTTCATTTAAATATTTGAGTACAATCTTAATCTTTATGTAGTTGGTCTCTAAGAATATATATTTAATATAATGAGATTCTTGGATAGTGGAAGGGGCCACATACTATATACTTTTGATTATTATTAATTTCATCGATTTAATCAGAGTTGGTAAGTTGTAGGATGAGTATATTTGTGAGGTTTGGTTTTCCAATTTTTTTATCATTTTATAATTTAAGAAAAATTGTTTTAATATTGTTAAAAAATATTTTATTATTTTTTAAATATATTTAAAATTTGTTTTTGGAAGTGGTTTTTAAATTATTAATATAATAGTTGATCGGTTGTAATATAAATATATTTATTGGTTTAACCATTGGAAGATTATATCTTATATTATGAGTCAAGTTTCCCCTGTTCCGCCACCATAAGGTACCCTTCCACTAGTGCTTAGACATTGGTGGCGCTGCTTTCACAACCATTTCTCCACCCTTCATCCTCAATAGAGGGATGGAGTTTGTCACCTCATGGAAAGTTATTTGCTAGTTTGTCTCAGTGGTATTTGCTTGTCTAAGGTGACGAGTTAATAGGGATTTACATGCCTTTGCCTCTTAATTGGGGAATTACAGTTTCATTGGTTGCTCCAAAGAAAATGTAGGATGAGTGAGTTGCGTTAGATCCACCTTCTAGAGAGCCCACTTCTTGGGATATTCAGCTTCCCAAGCATAATCTACCACCACCGCCTTCTAATACTATTGCTTGTTTGTGAAGTTCACAATTACCTTAGTGTTTTTCTTTGTGATTTTGTTAATACTTTTGGATAATTATATTTAGCCAACATTTATGCTTTATAGTTGTGCATTGTATTTTTTACTAGTATGGATAATGAGCCATGAATACCAACTAGCCAACTTTTGTTGTAACCATCTTTGTAATATTATTTTGTTGTGAATAATAGATATATCGATGAATTCCAATAAAACAATTCAATTATTTTATACAAGTTTTTTTAAAAATAAAATCATATCAAAATTATAATTAATTAAAATAAATGTTGAATTTCATAAAGTTTACATGATGGTCAAATAATAAAATAATTAAAATAGTTACCCATACTTATTGAGATGCGTGAAATTTATTAAGAGTTACATTGTTAATTTTTTTATAGGTAATGTAGTTGTTTAGAGCCAAGAGCTATAAATTGGGTCTAGGACACGATTGGGTGCTTGGTCCCAAATAACTAAATCAAATCAAACGGACACCATCGACCACTAAAATTACCAAGTCAACTCAAATAGCCATAACTAACCTACTAGATGCCCAATGAGATTCAAACACGGTTGGGGCAAGCACAACCAAGCCACTTTACCAATCCTTCTACATCTTATCAGTAGAATTACATCATTATTAAGAACACTAAAGTTCACATATACTAAAGTAGGGAAAAGTTCAAGAACGATCTCATTATTTGTAAAAATATAACCATTCAAATATGGTTGAAGTTGAAGCCACCACGCAATCAATCTTAAGATGATCAAGTATTATTTAATATAAATTTTAAAATTAAATATTAAAATATATACAGGGGAAAAAAATCATCTTGAATATTTCCTTATGGAATGTTCATTGTCTTATAGAGTTCGAAGACCTCCCTCTTATTGTTAGAACTAGTCAAGGTCAATTCAAACAACAAACTATAGAAGATAAGGATGAACAACTGCTAAGACTTTTTGAATCTAGAGCAAATCTCCCACTTAAATTTCCCATAGGACAATTACGCAATCTTGTTCACATAGAATAATTACCTCAATAAGTAGTTGTTACCCAAAGTCAACCCCTTATTCATATGTAAAAATCCATAACAAGGACACAATAATAAAAAACCTATTGCTTATATATAAGAATCCTACTCTTGGTTCCACTCTTAGTGTGTTATATCTCATAAAATGAGAATGAAATGCTTTGAATATGAAAACTACATACATGATGGAGGTATTTATAGGATCACTAAGGTTTAGGCCTTGTTTTCTATTTCATTGATGAAGGGGTGTATCTTATTGACCAAAGGAATTATACATTCCTATTGGCTATCAAAAAGTTAAGCCATATTTTTCCTATTTTTAAAAACATGGTAAATTGAAATTATTTAAACTTATGTTATTAAAAAAACCCTAAGTCTACTTATGCTAATTTCATATAAATACCTACACAAATAGAGGGCACAAGTTCCCACAGATTGTGTAGGTGTGTGGGACACACGAG
Source organism: Torreya grandis (assembly GCA_037957365.1). Lineage (NCBI taxonomy): Eukaryota > Viridiplantae > Streptophyta > Pinopsida > Cupressales > Taxaceae > Torreya > Torreya grandis. The sequence goes on from JARHVA010001134.1 coordinate 1,191,139, forward strand.
ACTGCATGATATTACGTAGTGTTCCTTAGTGTTCTATCTCAACTTGAGGTATGCCCATCAAGTTGAGTTGAGTGAAGATCAACCTGTGTAGAAGTAATTGGTGTTATGCATTATATTGAGCTTTTCCAATCATGTAAAGTGTCAAGTGAAGATAGCCAACTCTGATAGCATGAGTTACCATAATATTATGTAAGTTGTATGGCATGCATATATGTTACATTATGTTTTAAACAATTTTGAGATTGATGATCAAAATATAGCACAATAGGCATTGCCTTGCACCCCATAGGGGCATAACCTATAAATCCCATAAGGGGAGACCCTTAAATTATATTGGGACTCCATCTCATTAGAAGTGGAGGGAGCATTATTGTTTGTTGAGTGTCTAATTAGTGATAAGAGTACCATAATGATAAGTAGTCTTGAGTGACCCTTCCTTGACTCGAAATAGTAAATGAAGATTGTTTTATAAAATTTGTTTCAAAAAAATAGAATATTTTATTCCCTTAAGATTTTGTTTCAATATAACTAATTAATTATTAAATTAAAAGAAAAAGTTTTGTGTTTTTCTTTAAGTTGTATTACATTGACAATTCCTCTTTTGATTGTGATATAGTCTTAAGAACGATGGCCAAGTTTATTAAACATAGGGATATCCACTCAGGTTTAAATGTTTATAGACATCAATGCGAAGAGGGTTGAGTTCGATCTCTGAGTGTCTTTGATAGAATGGAGACCTTAGTCATGACAACTTAGCTAAAGGAGGAAAATGGCTTGTAATGATATCATCCACCTAGGAACAAATCCTTAAAGATACTAATACAGATAGGGCTAGGTCTGATCCTTGAGTGACTTCAACGTATTGGATCCCCCTAATTATCACAACTTAGCTGAAGGAGATGTGATTAAAATAAATGCTTACTTATTGTTGTAATCAACTTGTGAAATCAATAATAAATTGTGGAGATATAGGCGATTTGAATGTTTGTCACTTAGATAATTAATATTCTTTAAATATATCCTTTGAAACATGACCTATGCTCTGATACAATTTGTAATGATATTATTTTAGTTGTGATTTTTTCTTCTAACCTATCATGTTTTTTTTTTAACTTTCAGTTTATATCCTTCGATGTGGAGTATAGGCCAACCAACTAGTTTATTATTGTAACCATTAATATGTATCATTATTTTTTGATTAATTATTGTGATATCGTTGCATTTCAATGGTAAATGTCAAAAAAATTATTTTTTGATTAATAATTTAGAATTAGAAATTTTGTTATAATGACATTAATTAATTTTGCTTTCTTTCTCCAAGTTGTTTTACATCTTTTGGTCATCGAGACACTCACTTTCAAGGAATAATGGAGGAGTTTTAATTAATAATGAAATGGAAATTGGGACTAAATTGTATGGTGGTATTTCCATATTTTAGTCCCCTCGACCCCGAGTTTGAGTAATAGTCGATTCTTTGTTAAGGCTCACTCAAATTAATAAATAAATAAAAAATAAAAAAAACTGGGAGAGGGTATTAGATATAAAGTGATTTTTTTGGTAAGACCATTAAAAATTCTAAAGGTATTTGTCAAGGTTGTCCCCTTGCTCTGAGACTTTATGTGTTATCTGTTGAAGCCTTGGGTTATCTCTTGGATTCCAGAGCTTCTCAAGGGCATGTTTGGGGCATTATTTTGCCCAGACACACCTCCCATCTCATCAGTGGACATTTTGAAAATGACACCTTCCTCATGCTCGAAGAATAACATGCCACCTTTAATGAAGTTAACCAATGTCTAGACACTTTATGTCTGGATTTTGGTTTCAATTTCCATTGGAGTAAAACCCAATATTTTTGACATAGCATGATGCCTATGCCTGATTGGATTCTTAAATATAATTGACAATGGATTGCTCGAGGGGAATAATTCAAGTTATTAGGCATCCCTTTTGATTTTGAAAATTCTCCAGTCGAGCTTTGGCAGTATGTCCTCAACAGGATTGAAAAGAAGATTGAATATAAGATTACTAAACCCTTATCTCTAACATGCAAGTTTGAGGTTTGAACCAAAATATTGGTTGCCACTCATGTGTATGGCTCTTATTGTTGGGCTCCTTCCAAGGCCTCCTATGAAGCACTGGCTAAAATCCTTAGATATTTCCTCTACGTCAATTATAATCATGCTCGAGGTTTTCATCTGGTGGCCTGGGATATTTATTGCCTCCCTCGTGATAAGGGTGGTATGGGCATCATTAATCCCTGTCGATAAAGTATGGCCTTAGGTGCTAAGTGGGTTATTCAAGCTATTAAGGGCAATTAATCTTGGAAATTTTTGTTTAGGCATTGTATCTTTGTGGGCTCTCCCTATGGTAAAACCAATTGGCAAAATATTGGCTTCTAATCCCCTCTCATCACTACTGCTCCTATAAAGATATTTGGCTCTTTTGTGGCCAAAAGCATTTGGAAGGTTTTTGAAGTCATCAAACCCCACTTGAAGTGGGTGGGGGATGGTTTTTGCACAGGGTTGTTTTTTAATGACCATAACTTATGATGGTCCCCTAATTTTACTAGTTTTTCCATTCTCCTGGCTAAGTTACCTACTATTAAAGCTCTACGATTATTCTATAAAGGGATTCACACTATTTAAAATTTGATTACCTCTAGGGATTGGATCCCTTAGCTTGAATTAAAAATTAAGTTTCAGTTAAACAATGCAGACTTACCTTCAATTATTCACATTAAAGAGTTGTTACCTGATGTTATCTTGTATAAATTAGGCCTGCAGCCTCCTAGGCCCTAGTGAAAGAATTGGAGGTGGAACTGCGATACTCATTTCAAGAATTACTCTCCCAAGTTACTTTATCAAGTGATGAGTCCCTTCTCCCCAAATTTAGACAAAATCAATAGGTGTTGGGTTCTTCAATCCTCTCCCAAGACTTGGCTTATTTGTCTGAATCATGTGTGGTAACCTAGTCTAGAGCCCAAGCTAGCTCATTTTTATGGTGTTTGATATATCAAGGACTTCCCCTCAGTGAGAGACTACTCCACTTCCGCATTCCCCAACCCCTTTGTTTGGATTGCAAGCATCTAGAGTCTTTTAAACATTTGTTTTGGTTTTATCTGAAAGCCCAATCTACCTGGTGATGGATTCATTTTCTATTTCAGCCTTACCACCTTGAGCCTTTCTCTTGGTGATAAACACTATTTAGGGATTATTCTAATTGGTCGGCCTCTATTGCCTTTCTCTATAAATTCTTCTATGTAACTATTCTCTTTCAGTTATAAAAAGCCACAAATAATGTTATATTTAATCACGAGACCTATGAAATTTAATTTTTTATTAATGAAAAGGTTGTTATTTCTTCATCCTCTATGCAAATTCAAGCTCAAGTGGAATAGATAGCTTTGGACCTCTGCCACCTACAGGGGCTCTTCAATCACTAGGGGAGTGCCCCTTGCACCATGAATCATATGCCACCTAATGGCCCACCCTGTGGTCTACCACCTCCTCCATTATAATCTCATAATTCCATTGCTCTCATAGGCTTGACTAAATAGGCTCTGATACCAAATGTTGATTCTAGTTCAGGTCTGCATAAGAAAAAGAGTCGAACACAATAAAATTTTAAACACCATAATATCCCTGATATATTATTTCTTCTGCTACATTCACACTAATAATCATTCAGGGATATTACATATATATATAGGAATATGATCTATAATTTCTCCATTATTTTCTCACCTGAAATCTCTCAAATGAAGCACACTCCTATATATATATATATATATATATATATATATATATATATATATATATATATATAACAATATATATATATAACAATATATCTCAACAACTATAATATTCTAACTAATATTGTAATATTGTTTATATAATAATATTTCAATTAACCAATTAATATTAAACTAACCTATTACTATTTACCTCTCGGTAAATACATAAAATTAGCACGATGTAAAAGCTAATTCCTAACATCAATTAATGTTTAATTAACCATATAATTAATTATATATGAAAATTAAGAGGATTGAAAGCTATTTAGATGATATGATGAATTTGTCTTTACAATTTAAATATTAAGTGTATATTTAAAATTATGTTATTTGTCATATTAAAATTTAGAGTCAAACTAAATAAAATTTTAGGTTGTACAAATGTCTTTGATAAGTTGTTAGGATTATACAAATATTTTTAGTCAAAAGTTGATTATTGAAATAGGGTTTGTTTACTTGTTCTTATTTTTTCTCCTTTTTATTTTAATTTTGTGTGTTGTGACCTTTGTCCTCCTAAAATAAATTAATCTATTTAATCCAAAGTTTTAAGGAAAAGAAGGTTTGGGGATTTGATTACAGTGTGGATGTCTATTATGAATTAACTAGTCTTATATTAGTGAGACCTCGTAAAACATTTCACAAAAATAGAAATGCCACACATACCAATAATTCCCTCTTATAATGTGTATGTCTTATCTCACTTGTTTATATATAAAGGATTGAGATCAAATTTTGGTGACATTAGAGTATACATAAAACTTTTAAGAATTAGAAAGAAAAAAAACATAAATTAAGAAATTAGTCCCAACTAATTTAATAAAAAAATAATAATAAAACAAAAACTATACATACAATCTCGATAGATATTAAGATAATACAAATAATCTTAACTTAAAACTAAAAAATTATATATATATATATATATATATATATATATATATATATATATATTTCAATAAATAAAAACAATAACACTTAATTTAAACCCATCATAAATTTATAAACAAGCCTTTAAATCTATAAAATAACACTAAATAAATAGCAACATACACTTTAACATATTTACAAATACAAACCATAAAAACCATAAACTATCTTAATTTTCTTTTTAAGTGCTTTCTTTCCTACATGCCTTAGAAAGAGCAAGGTTGTTTTAAAGAATCAGGTTCAAAAAGTACCATCTAATGGTGACTTTTTTGAGGGGAGCATAAATGTATTTTTAATATTTATTAATTTGTTTTTTAAAGTTTTTTAGTTATATAAATATTGACATTAGTGTTTTTAAATAGTTGATTTTAATAATACAAATAATTATATGTTTAAATCAATTTTATTATTAAAGAAGAACTATAATAATATAAATTATCATATATTTTATATTTATTGATTTAATTTTTTGGTTTATGTTTTTAAGTAATTCATATATTTAAATTAAGATATCTTTTGATCATTTTCATATTAATATTTTTGAAGATTTATATTTAAATAAATAATTGTAAGTTATTATTTTAATTAATCAACACATTAATTTGTTAAAATTAAATAATTAAAAAAAAAAAGGTAATATCTTTTACTATTAATATAAGATAAATAGTTAAAAAATCATTATTTTATTGATAAAGTAGTTTGATTCAAAAAAAATAATACTAACATTATAAAAAATAATATTAGATTCTATCTCCAAATAAAATTGACAAAATGAAAGCTTTTAATATTTAAAATTTAACTCAAAACTTAATATATATATAATAAATTTATATCATAAATATGACACATGGTCTCATTATAATTTAAGGTCAATGGTGTTAAAGAAAGCAAACATAAGGCCAATGATATGTGGGCATTTGTACTTGATCGTGCTCAACATTTGATTGCTTTCCTTTTAAATATTTGAGTAAAATCTTTATGTAGTTGGTCTCTAACAATGTTTTTTTAATATAATATGATTCTTATGGCTTACATTTTGATATTAATTTTATTATTGTCATTATTATTATTTATTATTTGAATGATTTAATAATAGTTTATAAGTTGAGGGATAAATATATTTGTGGAGTTTTTTTATTTATTTATTTATTATGGTTTTGTAATCTAAAAAAACATTTTAATATTTTTATATAATATTTTTTTATTTTTTAAATATATTTTTAAATTGTTTATGGAAATGGTTTTAAAATTACTAATATAATAGTTGGTTGATTGTGATATAAATATATTTATTAGATTGACTTTCCTTTTTTTTTTTAAATTATTTTATAATTCTTAAAAATAATCTCGTTTGAATATCTTTAAATATATATTTTACTATCTGAAATCAAATATATATTTTTAGTATATTTTAAAATTATTTTTAAAATTGATATTCATTATTATATTGACTTAAATATACATATTTAATATAAAGATGATATATATTTGAAATTTGAAATTTAAATCTTATTAAATCCCACCCTTTTAATGACTTACTATTCCTCTAAATTTTTTATCTAATTTTTTAAAAAGTTTCACTTACAAAATTTTAGAGTTAAATAGTTTCTATGCATTTATAATTTTGATTATTTTAATTTTTATTTATTTGTTTAATTTTAGTGTATTGCTATTCATGACCTTATCAATCATTGATGTATTGTGTATCTATTTTATTATATTTTTAATAATGATTTAAAAATTTTATTCTTTTTTTTTTAATTTAAAAAATATATATATATATTTCTTTAATAAAAAATTGTACCAAATAAAATTTCATAAATAAATAATTTTATATAATATTAATTTTTATTCTTTAAAATATAAACTTAAATTTTAATAAATTTTTAAAAACAATTTCTTTAAAATCTTATCAATGAATAGTTTGAGGACTTACTCCCACCTTCACTAATTTAAAAAATGAAAGCATTTTAAAAAGATTCTCGTTCAGGAATAATTAATTACTTGGGTATAAATGAAAAAAGATTTGGGAAACCTTTACTAAGGCTACTCCTATTTTAAGGGATGGTTAGCTTTCTACATTGTAGTGTTGCTCCATTTAAATGTGGAATAATATTATGTTATTTTAAAGTATTATTTAATGTATAAATTATTTTGTATAATATGAATATATAAAATAATTTATATTAAATTGTAATATAATGAATATATTTTTTTGAATATATCTTTTAAGTATATTTTGAAATTATTTTAAAAATTGACATTCATTATCATGTTGACTTAAATATACATATTTAATATAAAGATGATATATATTTGAAATTAGAAATTTAGATCTTATTAAATCCCACCCTTTTAATCACTTATTATTCCTCTAAATTTTTTATCTAATTTTCTAAAGAGTTTCATTTACAAAATTTTAGAGTTAAACAATTTCCATACATTTATAATTTTAGTTGTTTTAATTTTTATTTATTTATTTAATTTTAATGTATTACTATTCATGACCATATCAATCATTGATGTATTGTGCATCTATGTTATTATATTCTTAATAATGATTTAATTTTTTTTATTTTTATTTTTTAATTTAAACTAGTTTCTTTTTTTAAAAAAAATTGTACGAAATAAAATTTCATAAATAAATAATTTTATATAATATTAGTTTTTATTCTTTAAAATATAAACTTAAATTTTAATAAATTTTTAAAAACAATTTCTTTAAAATCTTATCAATGATTAGTTTGAGGACTTACTCCCACCTTCACTAATTTTAAAAATGAAAGCATTTTAAAAAGGTCCTCGTTCACAAATAATTAATTACTCGGGTATAAATAAATGAAAAAAGATTTGGGAAACCTTTAATAAAGCGACTCCTATTTTAAGGGATGGTTAGCTTTTTACATTGTAGTGTTGCTCCATTTAAATGTGGAATAATATTATGTTATTTTAAAGTATTATTTAATGTATAAATTATTTTGTATAATATGAATATATAAAATAATTTATATTAAATTGTAATATAATGAATATATTTTTTTGATATATTTATGTAAAAAATATTGATAAATATTATTTTCAAAATATTTATTTTATTTATATTATAAATTTATTATAATATCTAGATTTCAAAAACAACATTTTAAATATTTTTAAAAAATATATATACTTATTTATTTATTCTCAATTTCATATTTAATTTTGAAAAAAAAAATTATACATAATTGTAATTGTTTAGAGGTTTGTTTTGTCTTAATTTAATATTGTGACTTTTAATTTACTTTATATTTTTCTAAAGCTTTTATAATCAGTTTTGGATTTGTTATGAATACTTAGATTTTCTTTGTCATAATCAGTTTTTCCATAGCCCAAAAATTATTCAAAGCTTGTTGTAGCGGAATGCCCTAAGTTTTTTAATTTTCGAGAGCTTTTTAGGGTGAGGATTAAAGTCCCTGCTTTCAACTATATTCAAAGTGAAAGCACTTTGTGAAATTGATTCAGAGCTCACATCAGGGGAGATGGATAGACAACGACAACGTGGGGATGAGAAGACCACTGATATCAAGTTACATATAATTTCACGTGATGGAGTTGAACATGCAGGAAATCCTCTTCTATTAAAAGTCCCATCCAACAACGTTGCTGAGGATTATATGAATTATTTTTCTTTTAAGTATACTATTTATGTTGGAATTCACTTTCGCTACTCAAGCGTAGAAGATTCCTTAAAATTTTTCTATCTTGCTTTCAAATTACTATTCAATGTTGGAAATTACCTTCGTTAATCAAGCATAACGATGGCTTAAAATTTCTATGTTGCTTTTAAATTACTACTCAAGGTTGGAAATCACCTTCGGTACTACTTCATAGAAGATGTTTTAAAATCTCTGTTGTTTTCAAATTATTATTTGAAGTTGAAAATTGTCTTTGCTACTCAAGCATAGAAGATGCCTTAATTTTTTTGATGCTTTCAAATTACTACTTGAGGTTGGAAATCACCTTCGGCACTACTCAAGCATAGAAGATGCCTTAAAATCTCTCTCTGTTACTTTTAAATTACTATTCAAGGTTAGAAATCGCCTTCACTACTCAAATGTAGAAGATGCCTTAAAATCTCTCTGTTACAATCAAATTACTCT